>CAUJGY010000032.1:0-452000 GCA_963170745.1 Phymatocera aterrima | reverse complement strand
AATGGGAAACACCACCGGAATGGTGTGTGTTTGTTTAAAATTCAAATTACACCCGTTATGCGCGGGACCGCGATATTCACCCGTGAAATGACAGTTATCACGGTATTTTGTATCTTCCGGAGAGAACGGCTGCTCGCAGATGTGGCAATTTTTCGCACGCGCATGGCGGTCCCGCTGCACTTGACTGAGTTCTTTCATTGGAATTATATTTTGTATACGTGATTCCACATCAAAGGCTAACTCGCGAAGCTGCTCAACGAACCACTCAACGCAATCAGACCCGCGTCCACTCGTATATCTCGATAATGCCGCGTCGTACGAGCAGTGTACGTAATATGCGGCACTATGCGGAATATGCTCTTGCAGGCTACCGTTTGCACCGGGTTTCAAGATGCACTCAAGGTCTGCATAGATGGCAAATGGTACCGCCTGCTTGTTGGTGAAATTGGCGAAAAATAACCTCTTCTTTTCCTCCTCCTCGGGACAGAGCATCCTCACTTTATTCGCATGCAAACAATCCAGTCGATGATTATCATAACTGCGCTGCACCGCGAAATGACACAGACATCTGTCACATAAAATAGTTGCAGATTTATGGTGTGTCAGTTGCCTCCGTACTAATCGCGATAAGTCCCTGATCCAAGCAAAGTGGAATCGTGGTTTGAAACTATTTAAATCATCACCTCCGATATCCATCGCATCATTATTATTACTCTCAACCATAAGTAGGTGAATCACCGCATCTTTTGGATTTGCCACGTTTTTACTCAGGTAGAGTGGGACTATTACACTCCCCCGTTCACCCGCACTATTCGCATAGGTTTGTGATTCTAGTCCGTAAATATTAATGCTGAGGTTATTTAACTTTTCAAATTTCTCCACGCCGTGGAGGGTCATGGGGAATTTTATACCTGTACAATTGAGCTCATCGATGTACCATCTATAGCTGTGCATGTTTTCCGGATGACTTTTCACAGGGTGGAGAGCGGCGGTGACGGACCACAGAAAACAGCGGTCGTCATCATTCCTCACGTTCACGACCGCTCGTTTCCGCTGAATATCCATAGGCATCTTGACGAATGTTGAGACACCCCCGGTGAGTGGCTCGTATCGATTAATGTTGATGCTTGCGTTAATAATTTCCGTCATGCTCCATCCCGAGTCGCGCTGCTGAAAATCTTCAACCTTGACCAGGATATCGTTGATTCCGCTATCCTGGAACCAACTGGCAAGGTTGGTCGACGGGAGAATCGTTACATTGCGTGTATTGAATGACTTCATTTCCACAGCAGCTTCATCCCCCTTGACATTCTCAAAGTTGCATGCAACGTTGACATTGACCTTCGAACTACCCACATTCCCCAATACATCTTTCAGGTGCTCAATGGTTAGCACCCCGGCATCGGTTAGGAATTCCGTTAGATCGCGGTGTTTGAGGTTTGTTATCACACCGGTGCGTATGCGGCTATTGAAGGTGCTGTCCACATCGCTCCATTCAACTCGATCGTTGATATTATTGGTTGCATCACCACCACCACCACCAATCTGACCGCCAACGATAAGTTTGTGATACCGTTGAAATTTCACCAACCACGACTGCAGTAGTGAAAGCGTATTCTGGATTCGTTGCTTCTCGCCAACGCGCTGATTCGATTTCTTCAAAATGTCGGTCAAAAATCCGGCATTCTGTTTGGCAATGATAATCCACCGGTTGAGTAGTTCGTTGCTTTGCGGCCCCGGTTTCAGTGTACGCAGCAAGTCGTAAGCGGTACTCATCGTCTCCAGGAGATCGGAATATATTTTTGCGTCCATACTGGTAACTTGGCTCACTGGGGAGAGAATAACCACCCAACTGTAGGGGCTAGATGCTAATGTTGGCCACCACTTGTTCATCCGCGCCTTTTATACCCTGAAGCGTGGGAAGAAAGACGACACACCAACCAGTGGACTAGCAGATTTGTGTAAATGATTTTCTAAATAACGCGGCGCTAGTTTCATAAGCATGAATGTCAAAGATAAACCGACTCGTGTGTTGCGGGGATGTGATATAACAGATTTTCCCACAGAAAGACGATTAATATATTTTAAAAAAATATGGTGCCACCAGCCATGGTTGTGGGACCTGTTTCTCCTTCTTAACATAATATCGTTAGCTTTGTTTAGCTTCTCATCATGAGGGTGTAACCTCTAGTTCTAAAGAAAATTGTCAAAGCGGCACCGCCGATGCCTTCACATCGTAAAGAGATCAAAATATGTAACAGGTTGCAGCAGGATGCTTCTAACTTTTCCAGCATCCCGCCCCGCATGTGTAAGTTTTGGGTTCAGGTTAAAAATCCACCCTGAGAAACTTCGCAACCCCCCTCCCCCCACAATCGGCTGCAGTTCACTGACAGCTGCATGATAAAATCTTATACACAGGCAAATTTATTTGTGAACCTAGGTTGCGAACTGGACCACCCACTGCCACGCAATGTTTGGGCCCAGCGCAAACCCATCCACCCACCCCATGCGCCTCAATTTATGGCACCAGTTTTGACTGAGAAGTTTCGAAATTACGCCACGTAGACCCGTGTATTTGGCACGGTGGGTATAAGGCAACCGTCCACCCAAAATATAGTATCGCTCTGTTCATCTATGCAGCTTGAGAAATTTTTGCAGCCCCTAAAATCGTTCAAGGTGGTGGTGGTGGGGCGATCTCTCGAGGTTTCCTTAAATAGTCAGGTTTCGGCCACAGATTACATCATTCAGTGTAAAAGACGAGTTGAGTCAAAGACGTGCGTATTTCAACAACTTTTATCAAAGTTATCGGAAATTTTATAAAAACTTCTATCATGGCTAATGATGGAGCTCATTTCGGTAAGTGCGAAACAATTTTTCGCCTCAAATATATGTTATTTTTCATTATTATTAACATTATCATTATAAATTCACAAATTGTTTTCTGATAGGTACCGCAGCCGTGTACGATTGGGTGACGCCGAGGGAATGGTGTGGTGAGCCCTTAGGTGCGGACGTGAGGTCTGCGATCGCCATCGCTAAGGCGTTATTACAGCGACACCTCGATACTCGGGGAACCATCGAGGGGGCTCAGTTGCGGATAAATAATTGTGACACGACGATGGTGATGAACCATAGTTATTTTTTCTGGTGGTTCAAGCGGAATGACAACCGGGACGAACTACCCGATATGAGGGCGTATTACTGCAGACAGGTGCTGCGCGATCGTTTGTACCCGCCAGCCCCACCTCCTCTGCCACCATCCAAGGCATCATCAGCATCATCGTCATCATCATCATTAATGGTCGTCGATTCAGATGATGATGGTGATGAGGATGATGCACGGGATGAGGAAGGTGAGGTCGGGTTTGCGATGGCGCTAAACATTGCGCAGCAGCGGGTGCAAGCTGCAGCCGAGTGGGTGGCTAGGCTGCAGCGAATGCGAGAGATGGAGGATGCGGATACGGAGGTGGAGGATGAAGGTTACAACGAGGAGTGGTTCGTACTAATATTTTTATTATCAATTGAGAATAGTGAAGAAAAATGAAATATTCACCAATGTGATTTTTTTCTGTGTTTGCAGATTCCTATCCTTCCATAATGTGACGATAATAGCGATGATATTGTAAAATTAGATGTTGGGGGGAATTAATGCCTAGAAATATTGTAATTTTAGTATGTTCTGTATAATTTTTCATTTTTACATTTCAATAATTATTATAATAATGTACTTTTATTCCATTTTATCCTATTCTATATTGTATCAATAATAGTAATACTAATATATTTTATGATATTTTATTGTATTTTGTATTCATTAATAATAATAATTTTGTCATATAAAGAATCACATCTGTCCGCATACATCCATCCCGCATCCTGCAGCCTTACATTGTAGACAATCTTGGATTCTGGGGATTGGACCATCAAACTCGTCGTGATCGCTGTTTGATGAATTATTATAATGATGCGGACATCTGTCTGCATGGTCCAGAAACCAAATCCTAAGTCGTTGAACGTTTTCGTGCGCGCAATGGTATGGTGAAACATCCTCGTGATACTCATGATGCCAGCATTGATACACATCCATGCTCAGTGTTTCGGGTGGTGGAAAATTCAACTTTATCAAATCGATGACTGGTTTCGAATGATTAGTCATCCTCTCCACCCATCTTTTCTTCTCCGATCCGTAAACGTATACATAACTTGCATGCTGTGTCATTTCACTTAGCACCCTCTGTAGATCTACGTAGGGTAGATCACCGACGCTCCATGAAAATCCGTGGTAATTCCGAGTCGTCCAGTTGTTGGCGGTTTGAGCCAATGCCGATACTTCTGGCCATGCACAGGGTGGTTTGAAGAGTGCGCAGGTTAGACCTTGCGCATCCATTGCGTAGTTTTGAACGGGTATTGCGGCAAGTTCTTTAGCCACAAATTCGCTTTTCGAGTTTATGAAGCCCAGCACATCCAAAATCAGGTCCATAGTGAATAAAAACGGCTTACAATATCGTTAACTGGATGCTCGGTGAGAAGTCGAAAAACTTATGAGTGAACTCCATCGACGAGCTGGAGGTTATATACACCCTTGGAGCGTGGTGGAGGGGTTGCAACTGCATGTTTCAGCAGGTCTGACACGGAGATTTTTTCAAATTTCCATGGAAAAGGGGTTGCTCTTTGACTTACACCGCCGCCGCACCTGACGGAAATATAACTCAAAAATCAAAATTACGGAAAAACCGTCACACGGATTTCGATGAGCAGTGGTTCTTTGCTCTTCGCCGCCTCGATCGTGGGAAACCGCACTTGGTGGTGGTATATTTTCTGTTTCTTACGGGGAAAATGGCTTACCGTGAGAAAATCAACTGGTGAACAGGATCATCGGTAGATGGCTCACCGGGAAAAAATCGGCCGGTAAACAGGATCATCGGCAGATGGTTCATCGTGAGAAAATCAGCCGGTAAACCGGGTCATCGGTAGATGGCCCACCATGGGAAAATCGGCAGGAAAACCGGGTCATAGGAAATCGGTTACCATCGACACGTCGACTAGATCACGGTACAAAGCGGTGGGGAAAATCAGAACTAAAATCGGTTGGTAAATTCGGTTACAGGATATCTGCTGCTGGAGGGGCTGGTAAGGCGGAACTCAGGGCAACGATCGGTAAAATGTGGAATCTGTTGCCATCATGACTGATATTACAGTGCCCCTACCCTTGTGTCTTACCAACTGCTGTGGGTAAGGCAGGTACCGATGATTCGAATCCCCATATATACCCTACTCATAGCAATCGTGGAATATACTTGAGTACTAGGTTCTGTCCAGTACAGTGTTGGAAGCGTTGATACAATTCTGACAAGGTTTGCGACAATTCTGATGAGGTGAACCACAAATACAGCTTCTCTCTGTATTTGTATAGGACAGAGCCTCATACTCCAGTATATTTCTTAATTGCTATGAAATCATCGTGAAATTTCTCATTCAATTTTTTCCGTGTACGTATTGGCGTAGTGAAGATTCTTAAATAAAATCAGTTATATGTCATATATATCGGTTATATGGATAAATATATACATATATAATGTTATACATATATACTGTAACGGTAAATTAGAGCCGGTCCCGCACAATACCGGGAATGGTAAGACTCGAACCCACGCACAAACCAGGAACCCAAACTCCGAGATGAAAAGAGAGAAAAGTTAACGAAAGGAGTTGGGCGCCAGGCACCAGAAGGGTGCCGATAGATAAGAAAAGAAAATAAAGTTAAAGAAAAGTACGTTAAGCTAAAACTCGGCTAGGAATCACGGAGAGGGGAACGAGGGGGCGAGAGCAAATACAATCGGGGAGGAACGTTAATAAAAAGGCAACACAAGACGATCAATATTTACAGGAAGAGCCCAAGCATTTATTAAGGCCTCAACAACGCGTACCGAGCGCCGTACAAACAAAAGAAATAACAGAAGTGGTTACGATGGGCGATGCGGTACGGTACCTTGATATAGCGTTCAAAATCGACAAGCATAAAAGCAAAACAAGGTAGCGCTAGGCTGTGCTATACTACGTCACTAGATTTAACAATAAGTTTGAATTTGATATATTAGATACCCTCGGTACGCCGGTACGATACAATACACGGCCGATACACAAGCGGTAGGTAGAGGAAGGTCAGCACTCACACACGCTCGCCTTGGAGACACTTACGCACCTCGTGCACGGGATACTACCCTGCAGCCGGAGGCGGTAAGGGGGAGGCACTCAGTCACACATCGAGACACTCACAATACTCGCGCGTCGTCCAACGACAGACACACGGATATAGGAGGACTCGGCTACGGTATTCAAGATTCAAACTCACTCCGGTAGCGATACGGAACGGAACGGAAAATGATTCTCGTCCTCGAGCACTCCCATAAACAATATAGAATTTAAAAGATAGCCCTAAAGCAGGGATCCGATGCTTCCACGACAACCCGTCCTATGGAAATAGGAAAGAGTCGTAGAGTCGAATCGTCGACCGCGCGGCGGACGACGACAGACAAGGCCGGGTGGTCGTAGGAAGTTAGAGACAGAAGCCTACCTTTTATCAGGCAAGCACGCTGCACAATATCCAACACACACGGTACTGCAACGGCGACGGTAGAAAAAAACGGTAGATCGTGCGTTAGACGCAACGATGAAGAGGGAAAAGGTAGCGAGAAGCGCACGGCACAACGATACTCTGCGATAGGCGCAGCGAGCGAGGTAAGATAAAGCCCGTACGGTAATCGCAAGAGTGAGGACAGAACAGGAAAGAAACTAAATTAGACTAAACGCTACATTGAGTCTACGCGTCGATCTTTCCCTCGGAGCGGAGCTAATGGAGATTAGTGGTTGGTCCTGGAGATCTCGCAGCACACGACAGGTTCGCCGGGCTAGGTTCCCATTTGGGAGGCGGAGTCAGGCCTACCGGTGGACTAGGCCGGTCTTTTTGGCGAAGCGTTTTCGGCGAAAGGTCTAGCCGCGACTACTACGCCCTGGCGTTGAGGGTCCTCCAGGCTCGTAGACTCGCTGGTGGCGTCGGCTCCGTCCGGGAAAGAAACTGAAATGTACAAGACAACTTACGGCAGACAATGTAACATAATCAGGCTCGTTTTTGGAGGCTCAGAGGAGGTACAGACGGCACAATGAAGCTGACGATACGGCTGAGGGTTGAAGATATCAAGGTAGTGGCCCCAGTTCCGCGGTGGAGAGGTGGATCACGGTGAATAAAAATTCATCACGTCACAATACATACAATGTTATCCATATGTAAATATCAGTCACATACAATTGATATATTTGGATATTATTAATCTTGCATTGGAGGGGACTGGGCGGCATTCTTATGGTGGTAGCAGTTCCCACTAATCACGATACCTCATTGCCTGTGAATTCGCGTTTTTTCTCCAGCATATGTAACACACTATCGTAAAGGTTTCAGGACTCGGCGTTGTTCCGATGTAACCACGAAAACTAGTGCTAAGATTTCATTCCTCTTCGAATAGTAAAAATATTCTTTGCGGATGTCGTATGATGTAAACTTTTGAGCAATTCGTTAGTACTTGGCGATTTGTTTGATTTCACTACCCAGACGAGCGGAAGTTATTGAATTGTTTATGGCTGGACTTGGTCATCTTTTTTCATTTCACGACTTGTATCGGGCTCAGTGTTTTTGCAGTATATGAATTTTTGTACTTGGCGGAATTTTTTACATTGAAAATGTTTTTGCCGTTTATATTCATATTCTCTAACGGTTCGTGGTCTGAGTATATAGTAAACGGTTTCCCTATAAGCCAGTGTTGCCAGTACTTCACGGCTCCTTTTATTGGTAGACACTCTAAGTATAAGGCCTTTTTCCTTTTTTCCGCTCCGTGTAGCTTTTTTGAGAAGTACGCCACTGGCCTATCTTCTTTATCTGGTTGCGTTTGTTTCATTGCCCCAATACCCTCTAATGATGCGTCTGTATAGATTTTTATTGGTAAGTCTTCATCGAATATTTCCCGTACCGGTTGCGAACATAGAAGCTGTTTTATTTGGTTGAAAGATTTTTCACATTTTTCTGTCCATACAAACTTTTCATTTTTCCTTAATAGCTTATGTAATGGGTCTAAAATTAATGCGCTTTTCGGTATGTATTCATTATAGAAGTTTATTTTCCCTAAAAATTGTCTAATGTTTTTCTGTGTCTTCGGGGCTGGAAGATTCCTTATTGAAATTAAGTTGTCTTTTAAAGGCCTTACTGAATTGTTCTGAATTACGTGGCCGAGATATTTTACTGAGTCTGATACAAATGTGCATTTTTTAAATTTTAGTCTGAATCCCTCACTTATTATTGCCTGTAATACCCGTTTTACGTGTTGTACGTGTTCTTGAAAAGATGGTGAGTATATTAAGATATCGTCAATATAGTTGACCGCAAATCCTGTGAGTTCGTGTTTCCTTAAAATGTTGTTTAGAATTCTCTGGAAAATCGCTGGTGATCTCTTCAATCCAAAGGGTAGACAGGTCCATTGGAAGTGTCCATCCTGTGTGACGAACCCTGTTTTTGTTCTATCCTCAATTCGTAATGGTATTGACCAAAAGGCCGAGTTTATATCTAGTGTGGTGAAGTTTTTGCAACTTCTTGTTTTTGTTATTAAATCATGTATTAACGGGAATGGTTGGGCCTGTGGTACAATGATTTTGTTCAATTCTCTGAAATCTATACATAACTTCGATCTTTTATTTTCGTTTTTTTTTAAATGCTAATGTTACCGGAGCTGCAAAAGGGCTGTAGGATTCTTCTATTAGGTTTTTTTTTCAATCATGTGGATATCTGCTCTTCTATCTCTTTCTTGTCTTCTATTGTGCATCTGTATGGTCTTTTGCCGCAGTATTTTTCTACCAATAAATCTATGTGAGCCTCATAGCCTTTAACCCTTCCCACGTCGTATTCATCTTTTGCAAATACGGTTTTGTATTCTTCTATTATCTCCTCTATCTCGCTCTTCTTTTGTTCGTCTAAATGGTCTATTGCAATCTTAAATTCTTCCTCCTGTATGTGTTCGTTGAAGTTTACCGAATACGTTTCTATCTTTTTATCTTCGTCTTCTTTGTTTATTGAGTATTTATCTTGTAATTCCTTTATATCTGTTTTTTTCTCCTGTTCTATCTCCAACTGTTCATTTTGAGTTTGTCAAAATTTTTTTAGCATGTCTAGTCCTACTATGAAGTCGTCAAAATCTTCATTCTCAACTATGTATACATCCACCTCTTCTTCAATTTAAAAAGTTTGTACCTTAATAGTTATCAAACCATCCGTTTTCTTCACACCATTAACCGTTTTCATGTGTGTATTCTTTACATTTTTTGTATATCATACCTTCGTATTTTCTAATTTCATTGAATAGATCTATGCTATCTTCAAGTCCGTCTCTGTTTATTTTATTTAAGATAAATTCGGGCAGGCCTATTGCAATGAGATCAATCAATGTTGTGGGGTCTATAGATTTGTTTATATCTAGTATAAGTCTCTCTTTCCTCATTGCATAGTCAATTAAAAGTCCTTCTTTATGTCTGAAGACGAAAGCATACGTCACCATATTCCATCCTCTGTTTGCAAATGTTTCTAGGAATTTTTCTTTCCACTCTTTCCATTCGGAATTTATTGTTAATTTCATGGCCATCGAGCTATACCAATCCAGACAGGAGTTCTCTAAAAATAATCTTAGTATCTCTATCTTTGTCTTGTCTTTCATTATGTCAAATCGTTCATATTCTCTTCCGAAATTTACCATCCATTGCGTTGCGTTTGAGTTCTTGCTTGTGAATTTTCCTATAATAAATTTTTCGGAAACGTTTATCAAGTTTTGTTGACTCTCTTCTTTTTCTGTGTTTTCTACTAATTTTTCCAGGATTTGTTGTAGGTTGTCCTTCGCCCCTGCAGGTTGCTCTGTAGTTATTTCTTCTAAATATTGATCTAAAAATTGTATATTGCCCTCTTCATCTACATATGTATCTCTTAATTCTCCTTCCAATTTTATCCGTATCTTTCTGGTCTGGTGTCTTCTCTTCAGGCTATTTCTTACTTTCGCGAAACAACTTATTTTTGTGATTTATTTATGGTTGCTTATTGCTCTCACCTCTTACAGTATTGCGAAACATTTCCCCTCCACCGCAATTCTAGAGGTTATGGCTAAAACATTTGATTTGTTATCATTTGTTGCCATCACGGCAAATTCGAATTGAAGTTTAACCATTTTCTCTCGCTTACCTACAAATCTCGTTTTATGGGACAATTCTCTCTTATGTAGGCTTTTCAGGGAATAAGCCAGGAATTGTTTCTCTGTGACAAAAAGGAACGAGTTTTTTGTTTATTATGCGATATTGTAGTACACTGGTTATTTACACAATCTCACCTGTGAAAAAAAAGAAACGAGATTTCAAGTTTATTCTATATATCTACTTTATTTTAGTTGGTCCTTATTTAATTATGGGAAATTTTACCTTCTCAATTTGTGAACATGTGCTTCGTTATGTAATCACCTGTCTCTCTTCTGTTAATCCCTACTTAGCTCTTTCTATTAGGTAGTTCCCTCTGATGGCCGTTACTCTACCATCGCGCAAAGTGCGGCACTATTTGAATCTGAGATACCATCTCTTTACACGTATATTAGGTAGCAAATGTACGCAGAACGTACAGGTTCAACGTTCTGGGTATGATCAAAGTACAGACTGATTCGGGTCTCTCTGGTTGGCACATATCATGGTCTCGCCTGTGCTAAAGGGCCGAACTGTTATTTAGTATGTCGCGCTTGTGCTATAGGTGTCATCGAACTGTTGCCGGTGCTGTATCTATCTGCTCTGTGTGCGAGCGTGGGTTCCATCCAGGCTGCGTGCCCTTGTATTTGAGTTATAAAGTGCTAACTCTTGTTGTCGCCATGGTTTAGATTCCTTGGGGAGTAGCCGTTCGGGTCCTAGCTGTTCTAATACCTTGCAAAGTAACCTAGACTCATCTGAGATGGATAAAGCCCTGATTGGAAGGTTGATTGTAACGCTGGACCATTGTAACGATACAAATAATAACCTAGCGGCTCTGATTACTAAGCAAACGCAAGTTAACAGCGACATAGTGGAAAGGTCGAAATCTTTGCCTGATTTAGTCGTGAGGCTTGAGATGCACGATGAAGTTATTGCTCGTCTTGAGGCTAGTAATTCCCAGATCTTGCGTGAAATGGAAGCTATCAAGGCTGCGTCAACCGCGGAATCAGGATCTGGATCTGTTATTAAATCAGCAGAAATTATCCTGTCTGGAGTGCCTCTCGCTGTTTCCGATCCGCTTAGGACGGTTGTGCACAAAGTCCTTACTGCTCTTGCGATTCCTGATTTGACTTCGGATGTTCTGGACATTCGTCCGCTAGCCAGAAATGCTGCCACGACTTCGCGGGATAGCGTGGGTACTGCATCGGTGCGGACTTCTGTGCCGGGGGTGTCTGGTTCTCAGTCCTTGATTGCCACCGTAAAATCCCCTATTGCTAGGGATCATATTTTATTGATGAAGCGTATCAAGAAAGATCTGTTGGTTAGCGAGGCGTTTTCGTGCAACCTTCCTGGCGAAGTTTATGTGAATAAGTTCCTTCCATCTGCGTTGCACAAATTGCTGCGGCGTACTAAGGCTAAGGCTGCTGAGGTTGGCTGTAAATATGTCTGGTTTAGGTTTGGGAATATCTGTGTGCGTAGGACTGAGGGGGCTCCAGTGGTTATTATAAAATCGGAAGATGATTTAGCAAAGCTAACCTGACCTGCGTCTGTCTCTCGGGTCTCGCGTGCTTCCCGCTTGGCTCATATTAGGATCGCGCAGATCAATGCTCATTCGCTGTTGGGTCATATCGAGTTTCTGAAGGCGCATCTGGCTAGTAATTTTTATCATATCCTATCTATATCTGAAACGTGGTTGCATGCTCAAATTTCTGATGACCTTGTGCGGCTTGATGATTACCTGCTTGTTCGCAATGCCAGGGAGGGTAAGAGGGGTGGGGGTGTTGCCTGTTATGTTCATAACACATTGAATGTCAAGGTGTTAGCTGCCTCACCGAGTCTTTTTTCTAACTCTCCCGAGTTTTTATTCCTAGATATAAGGTCTGGTGGTTCGCAACCTCTTTTGTTTGTGTCTATGTCTAGGAGACCCAAGGGTCTCTTTTTAATGATTGTATTCTTACTTACGGAAGGCTGGCATCTGCATATAATAATATTATTATCTCTTGCGACTTGGAATTGTAACTTGCTTAGTACCAATGCGGAGGCGACGTTCCTTCGTGATTTTGTTCATGCCCAGGCGCTGCATATTGTCGATTCGGGTGCAACGCATCATATCCCGGTATCTGACTCCTGACTGGACGTTTTTATTATTGATAGTGAGGATAAAATTCTGGCTTTCACGAAGTCTCATGTCCCTTTCATTGCGGGTCATGATTTGATTGAGCTTACGTACAAGTTTGATGTAGGGTGTGCCCAGCTTCGCGTTATTTCTCGGCGTGACTTTAGGGGCTTTGACTTGGATGCCTTTTTAGCTTCGCTCTTGGATAACCTGGTGGTTAATGCTTCGTCTGCGCTGGTGCAATTTTTTCCTGCTGATCTTGATGAGCTTGTGTTGAATACCAATGTTTCTATTGTCGCTTCGATGGACCTTCATGCGCCTCAGCGTACTTTCTGTGTTAGTAGGCCTGTGGCGCCGTGGCATACTGATCAGCTTAAATCTAGAATAAGAATTCGAAATTGTATGTATAAGCGAGCGCGTCGTGCTCGTAGTCGTCGTGGGCTAGCATTGTACCGGCTTTATCGCGATGAGCTCACCAATGAACTACGGCAGGCGTCTAGTACATATACTGTGGATAGGCTCTTGGCTATTCCTGATGCTGCGAAGTTGTGGAGGGAGCTTGCAAATCTTGGTTTGGTTAGGTCTCGCCCGGCCTCCCCGCTCAATTGTTTCTCGGCTGATGAGCTTAATGTAGCGTTCGTGGCCATTGCTAATGCATCTCCTGTGTGTACCCCGGATGATCTTGTGGAATTGTTATCACCTGGGCTGTTGCCTCAGTTGAGCCATATGCCGTTTGAGTTTAGTAATGTTACCCCAGGGTGTATTATGCGCATTGTAAAATCCTCCACCAAACCTTCGCATACAGCGGGGCCAGACCTAATCTCCCTATTTGCCAATCATCAGGCTCTGCCTCTGCTTGCTGGTGAGCTTGCGGCTCTGTTTAATCATTGTTTGAGGTTAGGTCACTTTCCGTCATGTTGGAAGCGTGCTTTTATTCGTCCTCTCTTGAAGTCAAACCATCCGCGTTCGCCGTCTGATACGCGCCCGATTGCCAACCTTTGCGAATTGGGGAAACTTTTCGACCGTGTTGTTCACCAGCAGTTTGTGCGCTATATTAGTGATAATGGTATTTTAGATCCGCGTCAGTCGGGCTATAGAGTAGGATTCAGCACCCGAACTGCGTTACTGCGCCTCTGTCACGATGACAGGCGGGGGGTTGATGAGAGATGTGTTACGATTCTGGTCCTTTTCGATTTTAGCAGAGCTTTTGACACCGTGTGTCATCGTCGCTTGCTGGAGAAGCTCAGAGGGATGGGGTTTTCGGAGGGTGCCTTGCGCTGGGTTTTCTCGTATTTGGCTGGCCGCACGCAGGCTGTTGTTGGTGCTTCGGGTACTTGCTCTTCGTGGCTGGCTACGTCTTCGGGTATTCCGCAGGGGTCTGTGCTTGGCCCCCTGCTTTTTTCGTTATTTATTAATGATATTGGGGCTGATTTACTATTCTCGCAACATCTTATATTTGCTGATGATACTCAGATTTATCTTACGTGTCCTCCCTCTGAGCTGTTAGATGGCATTGCGAAGGTTACGCGTGATGTGGGCGTCATTGCAAACTATGCCGCGGTAAATGGTCTAAAGCTACATTTGTCAAAGTCTAGCGTTCTTATTCAGGGCAGTGGTACTTTTATAAATCGGATTGACCTAGCCGGTCTTCCTTCTATCTCCGTTGATGGGGCTGTGCTCCCCCATGTTAGTAGTGCTCGTAACCTAGGAGTTCTTATGTGCGCTAATCTATCTTGGCGTAGTCATATTTTGTCGATCTCTAACAGGGTGAATTTTGCACTCTTCCGCCTTAAGTAGCATCGTAACGCCCTGTTTCCTGAATTGAGGTCTTCGCTTGTCGTCTCTCTCATCTTCCCCCTGTTCGACTATTGTTGCCTAGTTCATAATGATTTAACCAATGAACTTCATCATGCGCTCCAGAGACTTCAAAATAGTGCCATTAGATTCATTTTTTATTCGCGTCGCGATGAGCATATCACCCCTTATCGTAGGCAGTTAGGGTGGCTTTCGGTTAGGTCCAGGCGCCTTTATTTCCTGGGTATCTTGGTGTTTAACATCTTGCATGGTGTTGTGCCGTCTTATTTATTTGACCTGTTCAGTCGACCTGGTGATGCTGTGGTGCGCCCTTCTCGTCGGGCCTTTACTCCTATCTTCAGCATCCCGCGACATCGCACCTGCGTGTATAGGAATTCCTTTCACCTCACGGCAGTTTATTTTTTGCACTCGTTACCATCGGAGGTTAGCTCTTCGCGGACACTAGCCACCTTTAAAAGTAGGCTCCATTGTCACCTCTTCGCGCTAGATACTGGATCTGCCTGATTGCTGGCCCTGGCTGGTTGCGTTTTGATAACTCTTGCTAGCTTCTAAGGCAGGTTGTATGCTCTTTTTAGTATCTTTTTTAGTATCTTCTCGCTATCGATGCTGGATCGTGCTCTATTGCTTGGTTTTACTTTATTTTTACTTTATTTTGACTCTATTTTTACTGTATTGTATTGTATTTTATTTTATTTCATTTTATTTCATTTCATTCATTCATTTTTACCGTATTGTTTCATCCTATTTTTACCCTATTTTACTCAATTCTTACTGTTTTGCATTTTACCTCATTTTATCTTATTTCATTCTATTTTATTTTATTTTACTGTATTGTTTACTCAAATTTGACTTCATTTTACTCTATTATCACTGTATCGTATTTTATTTTATTTTATTGTATTATATTTATTTTACTGTACTGTTATGCGACTGCCGTAGCTCTTATAGTTACTGGTGGTGGTTTTGCATGTACTGCTGGTGGACGCTACTCTTCTGTTGTATTGCTTCTTACTATTATTCATCCATTCATACTATTATTTTCTTTGTTTAATATTTTGGTGACGTTGTATTGTTCTTGATTTTCTTGTAATTTGCTTGAGTACAATAAGTAGGTGATTTTGTACTCCATTTGCCTCGAGGCAGGCCAAGGCATAATTGAAATAAATCAATCAATCAATCAATCAATCAATCAATCATGGCACATATCATGTATGTGTCATGTACATCAGATAGCGCGAATGTACGCAAAACGTACGGCTGCAACGTTCTGGGTGTGATTGAAGTACAGACCGATTCGGGTCTCTCTGGTTGGCACATATCTCATATGTGATACGTATATTGTCTAGCGGATGTACGCAGAACTTACAGGTGCACCGTTCTGGGTATGATTAGGATACAGACCGATTCGGGTCTCTCTGGTTGGCACATATCATGCATGTGATAGTTACATTAGTTAGCGAATGTACGCAGAACGTACAGGTGCCACATCCTTGGCATGATCAACGTACAGACCGATTCGGGTCTCTCTGGTTGGCGCGTATCATGTATGTAATACGTAAATTAGGTAGCGAATATACGCAGAACTTACAGCTGCAACATTCTGGGTATCATCAACGTACAGACCGATTCGGGTCTATCTGGTCGGCACATATCATGCACGTGATACGTACAACATTTGGTAAATGCACGCAGATCGTATAGGTGCAACCTGCTGGGTATGATCAAAGTACAGACCGATTCGGGTCTCTCTGGTTGGCACATATCATGTATGTGAAAGTACGATAGTTAGCGAATGTACGCAGAACGTACAGGTGCCACATTCTGGGCATGATCAACGTACAGACCGATTCGGGTCTCTCTGATTGGCACAAATCATGTATGTGATACGTACATCAATAAGAGAATGTACGCAGAACGTACAGGTGCAGCTTTCTGGGTATCATCAACGTACAGACCGAGTTGGATCTCTCTGCTAGGCAGATATGACGTATGTGATTCGTACGATAGTCAGCGAATGTACGCAGAACGTACTGGTGCAACGTTCCGGCCATGACCAACGTACAGACCGATTCGGGTCTCTCTGGTTGGCAAATATCATGTTTGTGATACGTACGATAGTTAGCGAATGTACGCAGAACGTACAGGTGCAACATTCTAAGTATGATCTAAGTACATACCGATTCGGGTCTCTATGGTTGGCACATGTCATGTATGTGATATGTACATTAGATAGCGAATGTGCGCAGAACGTACGGCTGCAACGTTCTGGGTGTGATCGAAGTACAGACCGATTCGGGTCTCTCTGGTTGGCGTATATCGTGTACGTGATTCTTACATTAGTTAGCAAGCGTACGCACAACGTACGGGTGCAACGTTCCGGCCATGACCAACGTACAGACCGATTCGGGTCTCTCTGGTTGGCACATATCACGTATGTGATACGTACGATAGTCAGCGAATGTACGCAGAACGTACAGATGCCAAATTCTGGGCATGATCAATGTACAGATCGATTCGGGCCTCTCTGGTTGGCACATATCATGTATGTGATACGTACGATAGTCAGCGAATGTACGCAGAACGTACAGGTGCAACGTTCTGGGTGTGCTCGAAGTACAGAGCGATTCAAGTCTGTCTGATTGGCACTTATCATGTATGTGATACGTACGATAGTTAGCGAATGTACGCAGAACTTACAGGGGCAACGTTCTGGGTATCATCAATGTACAGACCGATTCGGATCTCTCTGCTAGGCAGATATCATGTATGTGATACGTACTATACCCAGACAACAATTTCTCTACTTCGAAAATATATAAGAAAAAATGATACAGTTGATATAGAATTTACGATGCATAATATATGATCTGGTTCAAAATATATAAATGAGGCATAATTTCTGATAGGTATAAAACCTTGCGCGATAAATTGTACACTTTGTATGAATATTGGAATCTCTACAATATATACAGTAATTTTTTTCTCATAAAGATGAAAGAAAAGTTATACCTCAAATATCCATGCCAAAATTCGTAAGAAATACACAATTACAGGGAGAGATGAAATTCCATATGACAGATTTACAAAGATTATTTAATTTTTCTGCTAGCAATAAATATATATCAGTCGGTATATATGATGTGGTCCATAATATTTTCATAATCAACGTTACCAAAATATTATAGCCCTTTAATAGAGAATTTCTACATAAATTAGCCTCGCAAAATAATAACTTCAATCGAATTCGATATTTATTTCATATCTACGCCTGTAAAAAAAGTATATACATCGAATTTTTCATTATTTTTATATAATACGATAATTCCGTAAATTTTCGAATACATCCGTAATATAAATTATTCACAAATGTTATCATTTTTAGCACATTCTGGCGACACAATAATAATGCCTAAAGAATAGGTATTTTTTTACAACCCATAAATAAGAGCGCGGTCTTTCGAAAATACTGCTCATCAGTCTCAAGTTACGCTTCGTGTTGTTCGGGTCGATGTGCAGTGCGTATATGATATCTAGTTGTAATTCACGGAAAAAATGAATAGATTTAAATTGAAATACACTGGTAAAAGTTTAGCCGGCACGTCAAGAAGTACCAGAAGCAGAAAATTGAGAAAATGGAAAAGTGATTTGCGAAAAACAGTACTAAAGAATGTTATCCGTACAACTGATGATTGTATAAATAATCCTACGAATACTGCTGATATTATCGGCGGTGACAATGATGTCTACTGTCGTAATAATCGAAGTATAAATGAAGTTGATCGGTTAACACAAAATAAATCAAATCAGATTTTCAATACACCGAGTGGCTTAACTGTTGTGCAATGCAATGACTCCTCGCACATAACCAATAGTAGCGTAGCTGGCAATGAAAACATATCCGACGATATTGACTACGATACAAGAAGCGTCGATGAACAAGGCGGCAGTACGTTGCTTTCTGATGAAAATGATAGTAGCGATAGTGATAGTGACAGCGGAATAGCCAAACCTCACGATCAGTTTCAAAACTTCAGGAGTGTCAAATTATTTCTAACAAAATGGGCCTTAAAACATAATATTACTCATAGTGCCCTGAATGACTTGTTGAGCGGTTTGAAAGATCATGGTTTTCAAATATTGCTGCAGGATGCACGAACTCTATTGCAAACACCTACACAAATTTTAACCAAAGTGGTTGAACCAGGGAATTATTGTCATTTTGGCATACAAGATAATTTAAAAGCAAGGCTTAACGGCGCAAAATCTCTAAAATTCAGAGATGATAAAATTCTGATCGATATTAATATTGATGGCGTACCCATATTTCGAAGTACTAATTTGAGCTGTTGGCCTATTTTAGGAATGGCGCCGCAAATTGATGATGTACCATTCATTATAGGATTATACAGTGGAACTGCGAAACCGAAGTGTGTCAACGTTTATTTAGAATCATTTGTCGAAGATTATAATAATTTAGCTTTGAATAATCTTACATACAAAGGGCAAAGATTTATTGTAGCCATTCGGAACGTCATTTGCGATACTCCAGCTAAAGCTTTCGTATGTAATACCAAAGGGCATTCAGGATATTCTTCTTGCAGTAAATGTAAAACCGAAGGGAAATATTTCAAAAACAAAATGATCTTTCCTGAATTAGATGCACCTATTCGTACTGATTTAGACTTTAAGAACAAGACCGATGATGAATTCCATAGAGGATCTACAATTTTAGAATCGACGGGGATCGGCATGACGACCCAAATACCCCTAGACTATATGCATGTTGTGCTCTTGGGTGTCGTTAAACGTCTAATATATTTGTGGATAGAAGGCCCGTTAGGAGTACGATTGAATAGTGCGAAAGTAAACGAGATTTCAAGTAGGCTTCTAGCATTGAAATCATTTTCGCCTTCGGAGTTGGCGCGGAAGCCACGGAGCTTGAATGAATATAGACGATGGAAGGCCACCGAATTTAGGAGTTTCCTGTTGTATACTGGTCCTATAGTATTGAAAAATATTATAAGTCAGGATGCGTATGAACATTTCATGTCATTACATGCGGCAATAAGAATATTATGCTCCCATGAGTTTTCGGCGAGTTTAAATGTTTATGCTAAGACTCTTTTGAAATACTTTATTGAACAAATGGAGGAAATTTACGGTGTGGAAGAAATAAGTTATAATGTGCATTCTCTGATTCATTTAAGTGACGATGTTTCACGTAATGGACCATTGGACACATTCAGCGCCTTTCCTTTCGAAAATTATCTAGGAGAATTGAAAAAGATGATACGAAAACCGGATGTTGTTTTGCAACAAATTTATCATAGAGTTATGGAAATGAATACATTTTTAATGAATTCACAAAATATGAACACAAATAACGAACCAAATCTGAGATTTTTCAACAAAGTCAAAAATACGAATAATAAGTTCTTAAGTTGTAAAATTCGGCGCACAAATACTACGCTGAGTGGAAAAAATCAGAAAGATTCGTACGTTATGTTGAACGACAAATCCGTTATGAGAATAAAGTATTTCCATTTGAATTCGAAATGTACAGCAGTCTATTGCCATAAAGTAACTAATTACGGAAATCTTTATGAAAAACCTGGAAATTGTAGTAAAATTTGTGGTCAATTCATTGGAAGTGAAAACGTGACAGATGATTCAGTTCACGAAATTGATATTGAAAATATTAAATGGAAAATCTGCGCTTTTCCTGTTAATGCTGATCGTAATGACAACTTGTTCGCTTATATACCAATGTTGCACTCTTTTGCGCTTGAATCGTGATCTCGTTTTTTTTTTAATTACTCTTACTCAATCAGAAACTTGGAAATAATATAAATAACAATGCGAAATCATTTGATATAATTAATACGAATCAAATCTAGCAGCTACATACAAATAAGTCTCAATCAAAGAAAAATGGTTCAATATTCGTCTTGGTAGCCACGTACCCTTAACTGAATTTAATTCAGTCATTCATTGAAATAATGAAGGAATATAGAAGAAACAAATTAATTCAAATAAAGTGGAATTATAATAATGACTATCGTAATAATAATGATAATAACAACAATAACAATACCAAAGTGACAACAACAATAGCGGAAAGAGATTGAGGATCAGTTCGTTTTTTACGGGAAAAAGCCTGGTAGGAGGTAACCTCCTAATCCAACAATTCGGTCACATAACCAACATTTTAAATATGACTTATTACAAGTGAATGCAGTTCTATCTAATTATTCAAAATTTGAATTACCGTAACGTATAATAATATAAAATTAGTCCCCATCGTATAATAATATAACTTAATTCATCAAATTATGCATCATTTCACATTCGTTATCTTCCGGGTAAACTGCCTTACCCTATGAAAAGAAGCTGCAAACCGTGCCACCCATCGTTTATCGAACACGTGTTTCTGTGTGAGGTGTTTTGTTCCTGGTTTCTGCCAGCATCTAGCTAGCGTCGAGTCAGAGTGCTAACGTTGAGCTACAGTTGCGTTACTATAGATAAAATTATAAAGCACCATTTGTCGGTGTTTCATAACCACTAATAATAGTGGTGACGTGTGCGATAATAAAAAAAAAATACTGAAAACCATGTGGATCGTAGTGAAATTTCTCACTGACAACACCGTCGCAGCGGTTCCCCAAGATTGGCTTCGCGATGGCTTGTGCCCGTGGGATTCTGGTAAAATGTGCCAAAAGCTAATCAAAACATTAGCACCACCGAATCCTGATTTTGAAAAGTTTGCAGCTACGCAGATTAGCACGTTTGTAACAGGTCAGTATTCTCAAATCATTAATTAAAGTAGTTGGTTCCTGAAGAAGCCAGGCCAGCGACGACACAAAAGAGAGAAAGCCGTCCTATGTCACCAGGCGGCACGCAAGTCAGAGTGACACGTGCTTCTTCGAGTTTTGTCCCGATACGGGGCGTCTTTCAATTAGTCATACAAACCTAATAGGGCGATTCCTCTTTGGAATAGAAAACAATTTTTTGGAATTTTTTTTTTTTTTAAATCTGAAAAAAAGACTTAAAAAAAACTTAAAACTTTCTTTATCTATTTACCTATCTTTAGTTATTTATTTTGTAAGATATTTTTTAATTATCTTTGCGAAAAATCGTTTTCTATTTCAAAGAGGAATCGCCATATGTATGTTTGTATGACTAATTGAAAGACACCCTGTATAATTATAATGCTATATAGTGAACTATAGTAGACTAATTGAAACTGTTTATTTCCAGATAAGTATGAAATTGCATTGCGCAAAGCACGGCAAGCAGAAGATACGTCTAACTTATCCAGCGATGAAGACAGTTCGAGCAAGCAGCGAAGAAAAACAATTCCAAACCAATCATACACAGACTTTGCACTTGGTGAAGCGACAACAACGACCGAACCACCTATTCTAGATTTGGACCTGGCTAATTTTTTGACAGAGACTAACAAAATTTTGAATTTGGACAGTATGCCAGAAGAATCTCGCATAATAAGTAATAATAATCCATGGCCTGGTTCAACAACAACTGCTAATACTAATGAACACGCTCCTCCAAATTCAATCGCAAAGAACGATAATATAAATGAAATTACTGTCGATAAGAATGGGAATGGTATAATACAAACTAAAACACCTGTTCTTAATGAAGGTAAGAAGCAACCACTCATGCATTTTGTTATCCAATTCATACTTACACTGTAAAAAATTTCTTTATGAAACTTCCTAAATTCTTTGGAAGTTTTTTTTCAATACGTGAGTATTGAATTTACAAGACATTGCCGTGTAAAATTAATTCACAAATACTTCAAATATACTAAACAATTTAGCAAATTCAAATAAAATTTTGTGTTTTTCCTATGAAAGTTCAGTAAAATCAAGAATTTATTTGTAAATTTATAGAACAAGCTCAGCAATTTACTTTGCTACACGGAAAGAAAAATATAGCACTGGTTACCAAGCCGGATAGTACTCAGTGCTATCTGAAGTAAATAAAAATTTCAGCTTACACTCAGTATTATCTGGATAGTACTGAGTGTGAGCTGAAATTTTTATTTACTTCAGATAGCACTGAGTTCTATCCGGCTTGGTAACCAGTGCTATATTTTTCTTTCCGTGTACGCTACATTTGTAATTTTGCAAAACTTTTGTGCAGTACATGTGTTGTGAATTCACAATCATTTTTAACAGTGTACATATGAATCGCCGTCGTATAATCATTCATCTGTAAACAATTCTTATATGGCTTGATTTGTTTGATTAATACTCCGGGGAGAACTACCAAAAATATGTGTGTCATTGTGTCACAAAGAAGTGAAAATTTGGGTTCAACTAATTATTTATCAACCTTCACAACCTTGAACACATTTTTCATGAAGACGTGGGCTAGAATAAAAAGTTCTATTATGAAACATCTGGTATCATCGAACGCTCAATAGCTGAATAAAGGATCATATTTCTAAAAAAAACTTGCCTTTGTAATTTTTTAAACATTATTTCTTCATAATTTTCTCAATTGATGGTTGCCGTTTCTATGCAGACCATTGTTTCGATCAGGTATCATCTATTGTACGGTATTGGATCTTTCCTTCCAGAATGCCCTACTTGTGAAAACTTGATTGAAGAAATTCGAGCACTGAAAGTTGTTATCGAAGCTAATCAAAAGTGGATGACAGAAAGGTTTGACTACATGTCTATCAAGATGGAAGAAATGTTTACGCTAATATCCTTGAATAATAATGATATACGTGAAGATGTTGACGACAAATTTCCGTTGACAACTTTGGAAGCCATGGACGATTTTGAAAATAAACTGAAGAATCCGGAATTCGAAAAAAAAATAGTACATTCAAATATGACATTGATATTAAAATATAAATTCATGTTGTATCCTCCATTAATCTTATCATTCATTAACTTGTCCCATTGTAAAACAGTTGAAGCACCTCAGACGTGTGGGCGGGAGTTCTGCTGAGGATGGTACTCGTAGATTATGGAAATATCTACTCAGCGTAGAACTACAGCACAAATGCAACTGGACTGGTCTTAAAGATAAGAGAGCTTTGAAGGATACGCTGCTAAACGTGTTGATTGAGAGTGAGTAATGATAACGATTATAATTTAAACTTTACCTGATTGATTGTACAAATGCGGTAGTATACAAAAAATGTATGCTATATAACAAAGCAGCATCAATTTGATATGAATTGAATCGACATGAAAGTTCAAACTTATTACACACCCCTGGTTATAGATTCAATATAAGATTCGAAAATTGGATGTAACTAACTTTGTCAAATATTGATCCGAGTCCAATTTGATCTCTCTTGTATTTTTATTACAGATGCTATACAGCAGAGTTTTGGTACGGCTACACTTAAGACGATTCAATCTACGACTGAAGATTACATTCAGCATGCTTCCAACCGATTAAAAAAAAAATTAACCACGTAAAAAATACATGAACCCGCGTCGGGCTTATTATAATCCTTATTATTACATGGAGTATTCCACGCCAGATCACTAAGGTCACAACCACAAATTCTTCTGTTCAAATTTAAAAGAAAGAAAGCGATATAATATACAAGGACAATTTTTCTGTTATTCTCATATAAAAGTAGCATCCAAAACAAAAAAGGCGACCTATCTATCAATGGCGATATCTATTTGATTCTTATCAACCATGACCGTTGGAAAATTTGTTACAATAAAAATATGAAAGAATAGCAAATCGACCCCCCCTCTCCCCTCCCATATATTTGTCAACGTGAATATTAGACTGATGCAAAAAAATCGACTTTTTTTTTTTTAAAGTCACATGTTCAATAGTTGTAGGAGAAATGAATAAGACGCCTGTTGAAATTTGAGCCCTTAATATTAATATTTAGGGGTCGCTGAACGCAATTTTTCATCTGATTAACATGGGGAAAATCATTTAGTTATTTCTGTAATTTGTAGCTCAGTAACGAGGCAATGTACATGAAGGCCCGATATATATTTTTTATAGGAAATTGAATGCTCCACTAGAAAGGCCTCTTGTAATTTCTTGACAATTCAACTCTGTCAAGAGTTATCCATGGTCAAAATTCAACTTTAACCTTGAATAAAGAAAAAAAAGTTGAGTTATCAAAAAATTACAACAGACCTTTTTTGTAGAGCATTGAATTTCCTATCAAAGTATGTATCGGACTTTCATGTACATTACCTCGTTACTGAGCTACAAAATTCAGAAATAACTAAATAATTTTCCCCATGTTAATCGAACGGAAAATGGAAAATGAAAAATTGCGTTCAGCGACCCATGAATTTTAATATTAACGGCTCCAATTTGAACAGGCATCTTATTTTCTCTCCCTACAACTATTGAACATGTGACTTAGAAAAAACAAGGAACAGTCGATTTTTTTTTAACCAGTCTAATGGATATCGATACCCACGTTCTAATTAATACGTCGTAACCCACATTTGTAAAATTGTTCAGGAGGCCATGAAAACGCTTCACTATTACCATTGAAAAGATAGGACTTGACGGATTGGAATATTTATTTAAAAATAGTAAATCAACGATTTGACCGCTAAAACTTGAACATAAGCTGCACAACATTATTATCATTCAATTTTAAAAAAAAAGTCAATTTCTGAAATTTTGTGGGTTACGACGTATTAGAACGTTGGTATCGATATACTAATATACTATACATATTATAGAAAATAAGGTATTCGATGTTCCTATTATACTATAAGTCTATGCTATAGGTGAAATGTCTCGCAAATAAATCGAGTATTACGGAAATATACCTGAAGTTTCTATTTAATTTCCCCAAAAAATTAGTAATCTAAGAAAAAGAACCATTGCCACTTTTTTCATGACGAATATTACTCGCGAAAATATATTTAGAGTTCCTATTTAATTTCCAATAAAAATTAGTAATTAAAGAAGAAGAACCATTAGCACTTCTTTCCTAACGAATAATACTCACGAAAATATACCTAGAATTCCTATTTAATTTCCAAGAAAGATTAGATTTTAAAGAGAAATAACCGTTACCAATGTTTTAGACATTAAATTATGGGTAAAATAACCAATGAACAGCAGTGTTTTTCACCGAGCGGAAAGTCGTAATAATCGTATAATGAACATGAGTCTTCTGATCCTATGCTGCAGTTGAAAGAAATGACATTTTAATTCGTACTTGAAATGGTAAGGACAATTGGTAATTCGTTATCCAAAAAGTGTTGCAGCAGTAGGGATTTTTTTCCTAATAATTTTATAAGAAAAATTACTAATGTCATAATATCCAATGTATAATTCTTACCAATAAATTATGGAAATTGTTGTCTGGGATAATCAGCGATTGTACGCAGAACGTACAGGTGCAACATTCTTAGTATGATCTAAGTACATACCGATTCGGGTCTATCTGGTTGGCACATCTCATGTATGTGATACGTACATCAGATAGCGAATGTTCGCAGAACGTACGGTTGCAACGTTCTGGGTGTGATCGAAGTACAGAGCGATTCGGGTCTCTCTTGTCGGCACAGATCATGCTTGTGATACGTACATTATTCAGCGAGTGTACGTAGATCGTACGGGTGCTGCGTTCTGGGTATCATCTACGTACAGACCGATTCGGATCTCTCTGCTAGGCAGATATCACCTATGTGATGCGTACGATAGTTACATTAGTAACATTCTAAGTATGATCTGAGTACATACCGAATCGGGTCTCTCTGGTTGGCATATATCATGTATGTGATACGTACGATGGTTAGCGGATGTACGCAGAACGTACAGGTGCAGCGTTCCGGGCATGATCAACGTACGGACCGATTCGTGTGTCTCTGGTTGGCACATATTTCATATGTGATACGTAAATTGTGTAGCGAATGTACGCAGAACGTACTGGTGCACCATTCTGTGTATGATCACAGTACTGACTAAATCGGGTCTCTCTGCTTGGCAGATGTCATGTCTGTGATACGCGCGATAGTTAGCGAGTGTACGCAGGACCTACGGGTGCAACGTTCCGGCCATGAGCGACGTACAGACCGATTCGGGTCTCTCTGGTTGGCACATATCATGTATGTGATACGTACAATAGTTAGCGAATGTACGGACAACGTACAGATGCCAAATTCTGGGCATGATTATTGTACAGATCGATTCGGGTCTCTCTGGTTGGCACATATCATGTATGTGATACGTACGATGGTTAGCGGATGTACGCAGAACGTACAGGTGCAGCGTTCCGGGCATGATCAACGTACAGACCGATTCGAGTCTCTCTAGTTGGCACATGTCATGTATGTGATACGTACATTAGATAGCGAATGTACGCAGAACGTATAGATCCATCGTTCTGGGTGTGATCGAAGTACAGAGCGATTTGGGTCTGTCTGGTTGGCACATATGATGTATGTGATACGTACGATGGTTAGCGGATGTACGCAGAACGTACAGGTGCAGCGTTCCGGGCATGATCAACGTACGGACCGATTCGTGTGTCTCTGGTTGGCACATATTTCATATTTGATACGTATATTGTCTAGCGAATGTGCGCAGAACTTACAGGTGCAACGTTCTGGGTATGATCGGAGTACAGACCGATTCGGGTCTCTCTGGTTAGCACATATCATGTATGCGATACGTACGATAGGTAGCGAATGTACGCAGAACGTACAGGTGCTGCGATCTGGGTATCATCTACGTACAGACCGTTTCGGATCTCTCTGCTAGGCAGATATCACCAATGTGATGCGTACGATAGTTACATTAGTAACATTCTAAGTATGATCTGAGTACATACCGAATCGGGTCTCTCTGGTTGGCACATGTCATGCATGTGATACGTACGACAGTTAGCGAATGTACGCAGAACGTACTGGTGCACCATTCTGTGTATGATCACAGTACTGACTGAATCGGGTCTCCTTGCTTGGCAGATGTCATGTCTGTGATACGCGCGATAGTTAGCGAATGTACGCAGAACGTACAGGTGCAACATTCTGGGTATGATCTAGGTACAGACCGATTCCGGTCTCTCTGGTTAACACATATCATGTATGTGATACGTACATTAGTCAGCGAATGTACGCAGAACGTATAGGTGCGACGTTTCGGATATGATCAAAGTACAGACCGATTCGGGTCTCTCTCGGTGGCGAAGATCATGTTCGTGATACGTACATTAAGTAGCGATTGTACGTAGAAGGTACGTGTGCAATGTTCAGGGCATGAACAACAGACAGACTGATTCGGGTCTCTCAGGTTGGCACATATCATGTATGTAATACGTACGATAATCAGCGAATGTACGCAGAACGTACAGGTGCAATGTTCTCGGTATCATCAACGTACAGAGCGATTCGTGTCTCTCTGCTTGGCACATATCATGTATGTGATACGTACATTAGACAGCGGGTGTACGCACAACGTTCGATTGCAACGTTCCGGGCATGATCAACGTACAGACCGATTCGTGTCTCTCTGGTTGGCACATATCATGTATGTGATACGTACATTAGCTAGCGAATACAAGCAGAACTTACAGGTGCAACATTCTGAATATCATCAACGTACAGACCGATTCGGGTCTCTCTGTTCGGCACATATCATGTATGTGATACGTACGATGGGTAGCGAATGTACGAAAGAACTTACAGGTGCCACATTCTGGGCATGATCAACGTACGTACTGACTCGGGTCTCTCTGGTTACGCATATCATGTATGTGATACGTATATGAGGTAGCAAATACACGCAGAACTTACAGGTGCAACATTCTAAATATCATCAACGTACAGACCGATTTAGGTCTCTCTGGTTGGCACATATCATGTAGGTGATACGGACGATAGTTAGCGAATGTACGCAGAACGTAGAAGTGCAACATTTCGGGTATGATCTAAGTCCAGACCGATTCGGGTCTCTCTGGTTAGCAGATATCATGTATGTGATACGTACGATAGTGAGCTAATGTACGCGGACGTACAGGTGCAACGTTCTGGGCATCATCATCACACAGACCGATTTAGGTCTCTCTGCTTGGCACATATCATGTATGTGATAGGTACATCGAATAGCGAATGTACGCAAAACGTACGGGTGCAACGTTCTGGGTGTGATTGAAGTACAGACCGATTCGGGTCCCTCTGGTTGGCACATATCATGTATGTGATACGTACATTAGACAGCGGATATACGCAGAACTTACAGGTGCAACATTCTGGGTAACATCAACGTACAGACCGATTCATGTCTCTCTGGTTGGCACATTTCCAGTATGCAATTCGTACGATAGTTAGCGAATGTACGCAGAACGTACAGGTGCGACGTTCCGGATATGATGAAAGTACAAATCGATTCGGGTCCCTCTCGATGGCACAGATCATGTTTGTGATACGTACATTAGTTAGCGAGTGTACGTAGAACGTACGGGTGCAATGTTCCGGGCATGATCAACGTACAAACCGATTCGGGTCTCTTTGGTTGGCACGTATCATGTATGTGATACGTACAATAGGTAGCGAATGTACGCAGAACTTACAGGTGCAACGATCTGGGTATGATCAGAGTACAGAACTATTTGGGTCTCTCTGGTTGGCACATATCATGTATGTGATACGTACGATGTTCAGGGAATGTACGCAGACGTACGGGTGCAACGTTCTGGGCATCATCAACGTACAGACCTATTCGGCGCTCTTTGCTTGGCACATACGATGTATGGGATACGTACATCAGATAGCAAATGTACGCGAAACGTACGGTTGCAACGTTTCGGGTATGATCTAAGTCCAGACCGAATCGGGTCTCTCTGGTTAGCAGATATCATGTATGTGATACGTGAGATAGTTTGCGAATACACGCAGAACTTACAGGTGCAACATTCTGGGTATCATCAACGTACAGACCGATCCGAATCGGTCTGTACTTTGAGCCTACACAGAATGATGAACCTGTACGTTCTCCGTACATCCGCTAACTAATGTACGTATCACATACATGATATGTGCAAAGCAGAGAGACCTGAATCGGTCTATTCGTTGATGATACCCAGAATGATGCACCTGTACGTTCTGCGTACATTCGGTAACTAATGTACGTATAACATACATAATAGGTGACAGCCAGAGAGACCCGAATCGGTCTGTACCTCGATCATACCCAAAACGTTGCAACTGTACGTCCTGCGTACATCCGCTAACTAATGTACGTATCACATACATGCTTTGTGCGAAACAGAGAGACCCGAATCGGTCTGTACGTTGATCATGCCCGGAATGTGGCACCTGTACGTTCTGCGTACATTTACTACCTATCGTACGTATCACATACATGATATGTGACAGCCAGAGAGACCCGAATCGGTCTGTACTTTGATCATACCCAAAACGTTGCACCTGTACGTCCTGCGTACATTCGCTAACTAATGTACGTATCACATACATGCTGTGTGCAAAGCAGAGAGACCCGAATCGGTCTGTACATTGATCATGCTCAGAATGTGGCATCTGTACGTTTTGCATACATCCGCTAACTGATGTACGTATCACAAACATGATATGTGCCGACCTGAGAGACCCGAATCGGTCTGTACTTCGATCATACCCAGAACGTTGCACCTGTAGGTTCTGCATACATCCGCTTACTGATGTACGTATCACAAACATAATATGTGCCGACCAGAGAGACCCGAATCGGTCTGTACTTCGATCATACCCAAAACGTTGCACCTGAACGTTCTGCGTACATCCGCTTACTGATGTACGTATCACATACATGATATGTGCCGAGCGGAGAGACCGGAATCGGTCTGTACGTTGATCGTACTCGTAACGGTGCACCTGTAAAGTCTGCGTACATTCGCGACCTAATATACGTATCATATACATGAAATGCGCCAACCAGAGAGACCAGAATCGGTCTGTACGTTGATCGTACTCGTAACGGTGCACCTGTAAAGTCTGCGTACATTCGCTACCTAATATACGTATCATATATATAAAATGCGCCAACCAGAGAGACCCTAATCGGTCTGTTAGTTGATCATGCCCAGATTATGGCACCTGCACGTTCTGCGTACATTCGCTAACTATCGTACGTATCACATACATGATATGTGCCAACCAGAGACCCCGAATCGGTCTGTATGGTGATCATTTCCCGAACATTGCACCTGTACGATCCGCGTACGTTCGCTAACTAATGTACGTATCACATACACCACATGTGCTACCCAGAGAGACGCGAATCGGTCTGTACTTTGAGCCTACACATATTGATGAACCTGTACGCTCTACGTACATTCGCTAAGTGATGTACATATCACGTGCATGATGTGTGCCAAGCAGAGAGACCTGAATCGGTCTATTCGTTGATGCTACCCGTATTGTTGCACCTGTACGTTCTGCGTACATTCGATAACCAATGTACGTATCACATACATGATATGCGCCAACCAGAGAGACCCGAATCGGTCTGATAGTTGATCATGCCCAAAACGTTTCACTTGTATGTCCGGCGTACATTCGCTAACTGATGTACGTATCACATACATGCTGTGTGCGAAGCAGAGAGACCCGAATCGGTCTGTACGTTGATCATGCTCAGAATGTGGCATCTGTACGTTTTGCATACATCCGCTGACTGATGTACGTATCACTAACATGATATGTGCCGACCTGAGAGACCCGAATCGGTCTGTACTCAGATCATACCCAGAACGTTGAACCTGTAGGTTCTGCATACATCCGCTTACTGATGTACGTATCACATACATGATATGTGCGAAGCAGAGAGACCCGAATCGGTCTGTACGTTGATCGTACTCGAAACGGTGCACCTGTAAATTCTGCGTACAATCGCTACCTAATATACGTATCATATACATGGAACGCGCCAAGCAGAGAGACCCGAATCGGTCTGTACGTTGATCGTACTCGAAACGGTGCACCTGTAAATTCTGCGTACATTCGCTACCTGTTATACATATCATATACATGAAATGCGCCAAGCAGAGAGACCCGAATCTGTCTGTACGTTGATCGTACTCGAAACGGTGCACCTGTAAATTCGGCATACATTCGCTACCTAATATACGTATCATATACATGGATCGCGCCAAGCACAGAGACCCGAATCGGTCTGTACGTTGATCGTACTCGAAACGGTGCACCTGTAAATTCTGCGTACATTCGCTACCTGTTATACGTATCATATACATGAAATGCGCCAAGCACAGAGACCCGAATCGGTCTGTACGTTGATCGTACTCGAAACGGTGCACCTGTGAATTCTGCGTACATTCGCTACCTAATATACGTATCATATACATGAAATGCGCCGACCAGAGAGACCCTAATCGGTCTGTTCGTTGATCATGCCCAGAATGATGCACCTGCGAATTCTGCGTACATTCGCTACCTAATATACGTATCACATACATTATATGCGCCGACCAGATAGACGCGAATGGGTCTGTACTTTGGTCATACTGAAAACGTTGCACCTGTACGTTTCGCGTACGTTCGCTAACTGATGTACGTATCACAAACATGATGTGTGCCGACCAGAGAGACGAGAATCGGTCTGTACGTTAATCATGCTCGGAATATGGCACCTGTACGTTCTGCGTACACTCGCTATCTAATATACGTATCACATACATTATATGCGCCGACCAGATGGACGCGAATGGGTCTGTACTTTGGTCATACTCAAAACGTTGCACCTGTACGTTTCGCGTACGTTCGCTAACTAATGTACGTATCACATACACCACATGTGCTAACCAGAAAGACCCGAATCGGTCTGTACGTTGATCATGCCCGGAACGTTGCACACGTACGTGCTGCATACCCTCGTTAACTAATGTACGTATCACAAACATGATATGTGCTGACCAGACAGACCCGAATCGGTCTGTACGTTGATCATCCTCGAAACGGACCTTGCACCTGTACGTTCTGCATACATACGCTTACTGATGTACGTACCGCATACATGATATGTGCCAACCAGAGAGACCCGAATCGGTCTGTGTTTTGATCATACCCAAAACGTTGCACCTGTACGTTCTGCGTACATCCGCTTACTGATGTACGTATCACACACATGATATGTGCCGAGCAGAGAGACCCAAATCGGCCTGTACGTTCGTCATGCTCAGAATGTGGCACCTGTACGTTCTGCATACATCTGCTTACTGATGTAGGTACATATCACAAACATGATATGTGCCGACCAGACAGACCCGAATCGGTCTGTACGTTGATCATCCTCAAAACGGACTTTGCGCCTGTACGTTCTGCATACATCTGCTTACTGATGTTGGTACGTATCACATACATGATGTGTACCAACCAGAGAGACCCGAATCGGACTGTACTTTGATCACACCCAGAACGTTGCACCTGTACGGTCTGCGTCCATTCGCTAACTATCGTACGTATCACATACATGATATGTGCCAACCAGAGACCCAGAATCGGTCTGTATGTTGATCATTTCCCGAACTTTGCACCTGTACGTTCCGCGTAAATCCGCTAACTGATGTACGTATCACATACATGATATGCGCCAACCAGAAAGACCTGAATCGGCCTGTACGGTAATGATACCCAGAATGATGCACCTGTGAATTCTGCGTACATTCGCTACCTAATATACGTATCACATACATTATATGCGCCGACCAGATAGACGCGAATGGGTCTGTACTTTGGTCATACTCAAAACGTTGCACCTGTACATTTCGCGTACGTTCGCTAACTAATGTACGTATCACAAACATGATATGTGCCGACCAGAGAGACGCGAATCGGTCTGTACGTTAATCATGCTCGGAATATGGCACCTGTACGTTCTGCGTACACTCGCTAACTAATATACGTATCACATACATTATATGCGACGACCAGATAGACGCGAATGGGTCTGTACTTTGGTCATACTCAAAACGTTGCACCTGTACGTTTCGCGTACGTTCGCTAACTAATGTACGTATCACATACACCACATGTGCTAACCAGAAAGACCCGAATCGGTCTGTACGTTGATCATGCCCGGAACGTTGCACACGTACGTGCTGCATACCCTCGTTAACTAATGTACGTACCACATACATGATATGTGCCAACCAGAGAGACCCAAATCGGTTTGTGTTTTGATCATACCCAAAACGTTGCACCTGTACGTTCTGCGTACATCCGCTTACTGATGTACGTATCACACACATGATATGTACCAACCAGAGAGACCCGAATCGGACTGTACTTTGATCATACCCAGAACGTTGCACCTGTACGGTCTGCGTCCATTCGCTAACTATTGTACGCATCACAAACATGATATGTGCCAACCAGAGAGACCCGAATCGGTCTGTACGTTGATCATGCTCAGAATGTGGCACTTGTACGTACTGCATACGTTCGCTAACTAATGTACGTATCACATACATGATATGGGCCGACCAGAGATACCCGAATCGGTCTGTACATCGATCATACCCAAAACGTTGCACCTGTACGTCCTGCGTGCATTCGCTAACTAATGTACGTATCACATACATGATATGTGCCAAGCGGAGAGACCCGAATCGGTCTGTACTTCGATCATACCCAAAACGTTGCACCTGAACGTTCTGCGTACATCCGCTTACTGATGTTCGTATCACATACATGATATGTGCCAAGCGGAGAGACCCGAATCGGTCCGTACATTGATCATGCTCAGAATGTGGCATCTGTATGTTTTGCATACATCCGCTGACTGATGTACGTATCACAAACATGATATGTGCCGACATGAGAGACCCGAATCGGTCTGTACTTCGATCATACCCAAAACGTTGCACCTGAACGTTCTGCGTACATCCGCTTACTGATGTACGTATCACATACATGATATGTGCCAAGCGGAGAGACCCGAATCGGTCTGTACGTTGATCGTACTCGAAACGGTGCACCTGTAAATTCTGCGTACATTCGCTACCTAATATACGTATCATATACATGGAATGCGTCAACCAGAGAGACCCTAATCGGTCTGTAGGTTGATCATGCCCAGAATATGGCGTCTGTACGTTCTGCATACATCCGCTTACTGATGTACGTATCAGAAACATAATATGTGCCGACCAGAGAGGGCCGAATCGGTCTGTACTTTGATCATACTCATAACGTTGCACCTGTACGTTCTGCGTACATCGGCGTACTGATGTACGTATCACATACGTGATATGAACCTACCAGAAAGACCCGAATCGGTCTGTACATTGGTCATACTGAAAACGTTGCACCTGTACGTTTCGCGTACGTTCGCTAACTGATGTACGTATCACAAACATGATGTGTGCCGACCAGAGAGACGAGAATCGGTCTGTACGTTAATCATGCTCGGAATATGGCACCTGTACGTTCTGCGTACACTCGCTATCTAATATACGTATCACATACATTATATGCGCCGACCAGATAGACGCGAATGGGTCTGTACTTTGGTCATACTCAAAACGTTGCACCTGTACGTTTCGCGTACGTTCGCTGACTAATGTACGTATCACATACACCACATGTGCTAACCAGAAAGACCCGAATCGGTCTGTACGTTGATCATGCCCGGAACGTTGCACACGTACGTGCTGCATACCCTCGTTATTTAATGTACGTATCACAAACATGATATGTGCTGACCAGACAGACCCGAATCGGTCTGTACGTTGATCATCCTCGAAACGGACCTTGCACCTGTACGTTCTGCATACATACGCTTACTGATGTACGTACCGCATACATGATATGTGCCAACCAGAGAGACCCGAATCGGTCTGTGTTTTGATCATACCCAAAACGTTGCACCTGTACGTTCTGCGTACATCCGCTTACTGATGTACGTATCACACACATGATATGTGCCGAGCAGAGAGACCCAAATCGGCCTGTACGTTCGTCATGCTCAGAATGTGGCACCTGTACGTTCTGCATACATCTGCTTACTGATGTGGGTACATATCACAAACATGATATGTGCCGACCAGACAGACCCGAATCGGTCTGTACGTTGATCATCCCCAAAACGGACTTTGCGCCTGTACGTTCTGCATACATCTGCTTACTGACGTTGGTACGTATCACATACATGATGTGTACCAACCAGAGAGACCCGAATCGGACTGTACTTTGATCACACCCAGAACGTTGCACCTGTACGGTCTGCGTCCATTCGCTAACTATCGTACGTATCACATACATGATATGTGCCAACCAGAGACCCAGAATCGGTCTGTATGTTGATCATTTCCCGAACTTTGCACCTGTACGTTCCGCGTAAATCCGCTAACTGATGTACGTATCACATACATGATATGCGCCAACCAGAAAGACCTGAATCGGCCTGTACGTTAATGATACCCAGAATGATGCACCTGTGAATTCTGCGTACATTCGCTACCTAATATACGTATCACATACATTATATGCGCCGACCAGATAGACGCGAATGGGTCTGTACTTTGGTCATACTCAAAACGTTGCACCTGTACATTTCGCGTACGTTCGCTAACTAATGTACGTATCACAAACATGATATGTGCCGACCAGAGAGACGCGAATCGGTCTGTACGTTAATCATGCTCGGAATATGGTACCTGTACGTTCTGCGTACACTCGCTAACTAATATACGTATCACATACATTATATGCGACGACCAGATAGACGCGAATGGGTCTGTACTTTGGTCATACTCAAAACGTTGCACCTGTACGTTTCGCGTACGTTCGCTAACTAATGTACGTATCACATACACCACATGTGCTAACCAGAAAGACCCGAATCGGTCTGTACGTTGATCATGCCCGGAACGTTGCACACGTACGTGCTGCATACCCTCGTTAACTAATGTACGTACCACATACATGATATGTGCCAACCAGAGAGACCCAAATCGGTCTGTGTTTTGATCATACCCAAAACGTTGCACCTGTACGTTCTGCGTACATCCGCTTACTGATGTACGTATCACACACATGATATGTACCAACCAGAGAGACCCGAATCGGACTGTACTTTGATCATACCCGGAACGTTGCACCTGTACGGTCTGCGTCCATTCGCTAACTATTGTACGCATCACAAACATGATATGTGCCAACCAGAGAGACCCGAATCGGTCTGTACGTTGATCATGCTCAGAATGTGGCACTTGTACGTACTGCGTACGTTCGCTAACTAATGTACGTATCACATACATGATATGGGCCGACCAGAGAGACCCGAATCGGTCTGTACATCGATCATACCCAAAACGTTGCACCTGTACGTCCTGCGTGCATTCGCTAACTAATGTACGTATCACATACATGATATGTGCCAAGCGGAGAGACCCGAATCGGTCTGTACTTCGATCATACCCAAAACGTTGCACCTGAACGTTCTGCGTACATCCGCTTACTGATGTTCGTATCACATACATGATATGTGCCAAGCGGAGAGACCCGAATCGGTCCGTACATTGATCATGCTCAGAATGTGGCATCTGTATGTTTTGCATACATCCGCTGACTGATGTACGTATCACAAACATGATATGTGCCGACATGAGAGACCCGAATCGGTCTGTACTTCGATCATACCCAAAACGTTGCACCTGAACGTTCTGCGTACATCCGCTTACTGATGTACGTATCACATACATGATATGTGCCAAGCGGAGAGACCCGAATCGGTCTGTACGTTGATCGTACTCGAAACGGTGCACCTGTAAATTCTGCGTACATTCGCTACCTAATATACGTATCATATACATGGAATGCGTCAACCAGAGAGACCCTAATCGGTCTGTAGGTTGATCATGCCCAGAATATGGCGTCTGTACGTTCTGCATACATCCGCTTACTGATGTACGTATCAGAAACATAATATGTGCCGACCAGAGAGGGCCGAATCGGTCTGTACTTTGATCATACTCATAACGTTGCACCTGTACGTTCTGCGTACATCGGCGTACTGATGTACGTATCACATACGTGATATGAACCTACCAGAAAGACCCGAATCGGTCTGTACATTGGTCATACTGAAAACGTTGCACCTGTACGTTTCGCGTACGTTCGCTAACTGATGTACGTATCACAAACATGATGTGTGCCGACCAGAGAGACGAGAATCGGTCTGTACGTTAATCATGCTCGGAATATGGCACCTGTACGTTCTGCGTACACTCGCTATCTAATATACGTATCACATACATTATATGCGCCGACCAGATAGACGCGAATGGGTCTGTACTTTGGTCATACTCAAAACGTTGCACCTGTACGTTTCGCGTACGTTCGCTGACTAATGTACGTATCACATACACCACATGTGCTAACCAGAAAGACCCGAATCGGTCTGTACGTTGATCATGCCCGGAACGTTGCACACGTACGTGCTGCATACCCTCGTTATTTAATGTACGTATCACAAACATGATATGTGCTGACCAGACAGACCCGAATCGGTCTGTACGTTGATCATCCTCGAAACGGACCTTGCACCTGTACGTTCTGCATACATACGCTTACTGATGTACGTACCGCATACATGATATGTGCCAACCAGAGAGACCCGAATCGGTCTGTGTTTTGATCATACCCAAAACGTTGCACCTGTACGTTCTGCGTACATCCGCTTACTGATGTACGTATCACACACATGATATGTGCCGAGCAGAGAGACCCAAATCGGCCTGTACGTTCGTCATGCTCAGAATGTGGCACCTGTACGTTCTGCATACATCTGCTTACTGATGTGGGTACATATCACAAACATGATATGTGCCGACCAGACAGACCCGAATCGGTCTGTACGTTGATCATCCCCAAAACGGACTTTGCGCCTGTACGTTCTGCATACATCTGCTTACTGACGTTGGTACGTATCACATACATGATGTGTACCAACCAGAGAGACCCGAATCGGACTGTACTTTGATCACACCCAGAACGTTGCACCTGTACGGTCTGCGTCCATTCGCTAACTATCGTACGTATCACATACATGATATGTGCCAACCAGAGACCCAGAATCGGTCTGTATGTTGATCATTTCCCGAACTTTGCACCTGTACGTTCCGCGTAAATCCGCTAACTGATGTACGTATCACATACATGATATGCGCCAACCAGAAAGACCTGAATCGGCCTGTACGTTAATGATACCCAGAATGATGCACCTGTGAATTCTGCGTACATTCGCTACCTAATATACGTATCACATACATTATATGCGCCGACCAGATAGACGCGAATGGGTCTGTACTTTGGTCATACTCAAAACGTTGCACCTGTACATTTCGCGTACGTTCGCTAACTAATGTACGTATCACAAACATGATATGTGCCGACCAGAGAGACGCGAATCGGTCTGTACGTTAATCATGCTCGGAATATGGTACCTGTACGTTCTGCGTACACTCGCTAACTAATATACGTATCACATACATTATATGCGACGACCAGATAGACGCGAATGGGTCTGTACTTTGGTCATACTCAAAACGTTGCACCTGTACGTTTCGCGTACGTTCGCTAACTAATGTACGTATCACATACACCACATGTGCTAACCAGAAAGACCCGAATCGGTCTGTACGTTGATCATGCCCGGAACGTTGCACACGTACGTGCTGCATACCCTCGTTAACTAATGTACGTACCACATACATGATATGTGCCAACCAGAGAGACCCAAATCGGTCTGTGTTTTGATCATACCCAAAACGTTGCACCTGTACGTTCTGCGTACATCCGCTTACTGATGTACGTATCACACACATGATATGTACCAACCAGAGAGACCCGAATCGGACTGTACTTTGATCATACCCGGAACGTTGCACCTGTACGGTCTGCGTCCATTCGCTAACTATTGTACGCATCACAAACATGATATGTGCCAACCAGAGAGACCCGAATCGGTCTGTACGTTGATCATGCTCAGAATGTGGCACTTGTACGTACTGCGTACGTTCGCTAACTAATGTACGTATCACATACATGATATGGGCCGACCAGAGAGACCCGAATCGGTCTGTACATCGATCATACCCAAAACGTTGCACCTGTACGTCCTGCGTGCATTCGCTAACTAATGTACGTATCACATACATGATATGTGCCAAGCGGAGAGACCCGAATCGGTCTGTACTTCGATCATACCCAAAACGTTGCACCTGAATGTTCTGCGTACATCCGCTTACTGATGTTCGTATCACATACATGATATGTGCCAAGCGGAGAGACCCGAATCGGTCCGTACATTGATCATGCTCAGAATGTGGCATCTATATGTTTTTCATACATCCGCTGACTGATGTACGTATCACAAACATGATATGTGCCGACATGAGAGACCCGAATCGGTCTGTACTTCGATCATACCCAAAACGTTGCACCTGAACGTTCTGCGTACATCCGCTTACTGATGTACGTATCACATACATGATATGTGCCAAGCGGAGAGACCCGAATCGGTCTGTACGTTGATCGTACTCGAAACGGTGCACCTGTAAATTCTGCGTACATTCGCTACCTAATATACGTATCATATCCATGGAATGCGTCAACCAGAGAGACCCTAATCGGTCTGTAGGTTGATCATGCCCAGAATATGGCGTCTGTACGTTCTGCATACATCCGCTTACTGATGTACGTATCAGAAACATAATATGTGCCGACCAGAGAGGGCCGAATCGGTCTGTACTTTGATCATACTCATAACGTTGCACCTGTACGTTCTGCGTACATCGGCGTACTGATGTACGTATCACATACGTGATATGAACCTACCAGAAAGACCCGAATCGGTCTGTACTTTGGTCATACTGAAAACGTTGCACCTGTACGTTTCGCGTACGTTCGCTAACTGATGTACGTATCACAAACATGATGTGTGCCGACCAGAGAGACGAGAATCGGTCTGTACGTTAATCATGCTCGGAATATGGCACCTGTACGTTCTGCGTACACTCGCTATCTAATATACGTATCACATACATTATATGCGCCGACCAGATAGACGCGAATGGGTATGTACTTTGGTCATACTCAAAACGTTGCACCTGTACGTTTCGCGTACGTTCGCTAACTAATGTACGTATCACATACACCACATGTGCTAACCAGAAAGACCCGAATCGGTCTGTACGTTGATCATGCCCGGAACGTTGCACACGTACGTGCTGCATACCCTCGTTAACTAATGTACGTATCACAAACATGATATGTGCTGACCAGACAGACCCGAATCGGTCTGTACGTTGATCATCCTCGAAACGGACCTTGCACCTGTACGTTCTGCATACATACGCTTACTGATGTACGTACCGCATACATGATATGTGCCAACCAGAGAGACCCGAATCGGTCTGTGTTTTGATCATACCCAAAACGTTGCACCTGTACGTTCTGCGTACATCCGCTTACTGATGTACGTATCACACACATGATATGTGCCGAGCAGAGAGACCCAAATCGGCCTGTACGTTCGTCATGCTCAGAATGTGGCACCTGTACGTTCTGCATACATCTGCTTACTGATGTGGGTACATATCACAAATATGATATGTGCCGACCAGACAGACCTGAATCGGTCTGTACGTTGATCATCCCCAAAACGGACTTTGCGCCTGTACGTTCTGCATACATCTGCTTACTGATGTTGGTACGTATCACATACATGATGTGTACCAACCAGAGAGACCCGAATCGGACTGTACTTTGATCACACCCAGAACGTTGCAACTGTACGGTCTGCGTCCATTCGCTAACTATCGTACGTATCACATACATGATATGTGCCAACCAGAGACCCAGAATCGGTCTGTATGTTGATCATTTCCCGAACTTTGCACCTGTACGTTCCGCGTAAATCCGCTAACTGATGTACGTATCACATACATGATATGCGCCAACCAGAAAGACCTGAATCGGCCTGTACGTTAATGATACCCAGAATGATGCACCTGTGAATTCTGCGTACATTCGCTACCTAATATACGTATCACATACATTATATGCGCCGACCAGATAGACGCGAATGGGTCTGTACTTTGGTCATACTCAAAACGTTGCACCTGTACATTTCGCGTACGATCGCTAACTAATGTACGTATCACAAACATGATATGTGCCGACCAGAGAGACGCGAATCGGTCTGTACGTTAATCATGCTCGGAATATGGCACCTGTACGTTCTGCGTACACTCGCTAACTAATATACGTATCACATACATTATATGCGACGACCAGATAGACGCGAATGGGTCTGTACTTTGGTCATACTCAAAACGTTGCACCTGTACGTTTCGCGTACGTTCGCTAACTAATGTACGTATCACATACACCACATGTGCTAACCAGAAAGACCCGAATCGGTCCGTACGTTGATCATGCCCGGAACGTTGCACACGTACGTGCTGCATACCCTCGTTAACTAATGTACGTACCACATACATGATATGTGCCAACCAGAGAGACCCAAATCGGTCTGTGTTTTGATCATACCCAAAACGTTGCACCTGTACGTTCTGCGTACATCCGCTTACTGATGTACGTATCACACACATGATATGTACCAACCAGAGAGACCCGAATCTGACTGTACTTTGATCATACCCAGAACGTTGCACCTGTACGGTCTGCGTCCATTCGCTAACTATTGTACGCATCACAAACATGATATGTGCCAACCAGAGAGACCCGAATCGGTCTGTACGTTGATCATGCTCAGAATGTGGCACTTGTACGTACTGCGTACGTTCGCTAACTAATGTACGTATCACATACATGATATGGGCCGACCAGAGAGACCCGAATCGGTCTGTACATCGATCATACCCAAAACGTTGCACCTGTACGTCCTGCGTGCATTCGCTAACTAATGTACGTATCACATACATGATATGTGCCAAGCGGAGAGACCCGAATCGGTCTGTACTTCGATCATACCCAAAACGTTGCACCTGAACGTTCTGCGTACATCCGCTTACTGATGTTCGTATCACATACATGATATGTGCCAAGCGGAGAGACCCGAATCGGTCCGTACATTGATCATGCTCAGAATGTGGCATCTGTATGTTTTGCATACATCCGCTGACTGATGTACGTATCACAAACATGATATGTGCCGACATGAGAGACCCGAATCGGTCTGTACTTCGATCATACCCAAAACGTTGCACCTGAACGTTCTGCGTACATCCGCTTACTGATGTACGTATCACATACATGATATGTGCCAAGCGGAGAGACCCGAATCGGTCTGTACGTTGATCGTACTCGAAACGGTGCACCTTTAAATTCTGCGTACATTCGCTACCTAATATACGTATCATACACATGGAATGCGTCAACCAGAGAGACCCTAATCGGTCTGTAGGTTGATCATGCCCAGAATATGGCGTCTGTACGTTCTGCATACATCCGCTTACTGATGTACGTATCAGAAACATAATATGTGCCGACCAGAGAGGGCCGAATCGGTCTGTACTTTGATCATACTCATAACGTTGCACCTGTACGTTCTGCGTACATCGGCGTACTGATGTACGTATCACATACGTGATATGAACCTACCAGAAAGACCCGAATCGGTCTGTACTTCGATCATACCCAAAACGTTGCAGCTGAACGATCTGCGTACATCCGCTTACTGATGTACGTATCACATACATGATATGTGCCAAGCGGAGAGACCCGAATCGGTCTGTACGTTGATCGTACTCGAAACGGTGCACCTGTACGTTCTGCGGACATTCGCTCACCAATGTCCGTAATCACATGCATGATATGTGCCAACCAAAGCGACCCGGATCGAACTGTACGTTGATCATACCCAGATCGTTGCACCTGTACGTTCAGCGTACATCTGCTATCGAATGTCCGTAATCACATACATGATATGTGCGAAGCAGAGAGACCCGAATCGGTCCGTACGTTGATCATGCTCAGAGTGTGGCATCTGTACGTTCTGCATACATCCGCTTACTGATGTACGTATCGCATACATGATATGTGCCAAGCGGAGAGACCCGAATCGGTCTGTACGTTGATCGTACTCGAAACGGTGCACCTAAATTCTGCGTACATTCGCGACCTAATATACGTATCATATACATGAAATGCGCCAACCAGAGAGACTCGAATCGGTCTGTACGTTGATCGTACTCGAAACGTTGCACCTGTACATTCTGCGTACATCGGCTTACTGATGTACGTATCACATACGTGATATGAACCTACCAGAGAGACCCGAATCGGTCTGTTCTTTGATCTTACCCGGAATATGGCACCTGCACGTTCTGCGTACATTCGCTAACTATCGTACGTATCACATACATGATATGTGCCAACCAGAGACCCCGAATCGGTCTGTATGGTGATCATTTCCCGAAAGTTGCACCTGTACGTTCCGCGTACGTTCGCTAACTAATGTACGTACCACATACATGATATTTGCCAAGCACAGAGACCTGAATCGGTCTGTACGTTGATCGTACTCGAAACGGTGCACCTGTACGTTCTGCGTACATTCGCTCACCAATGTCCGTAATCACATGCATGATATGTGCCAACCAAAGCGACCCGGATCGAACTGTACGTTGATCATACCCAGAACGTTGCACCTGTACGTTCAGCGTACATCTGCTATCGAATGTCCGTAATCACATACATGATATGTGCGAAGCAGAGAGACCCGAATCGGTCCGTACGTTGATCATGCTCAGAATGTGGCATCTGTACGTTCTGCATACATCCGCTTACTGATGTACGTATCGCATACATGATATGTGCCAAGCGGAGAGACTCGAATCGGTCTGTACGTTGATCTTACTCGAAACGGTGCACCTGTAAATTCTGCGTACATTCGCTACCTAAGATACGTATCAATTACATGATATGTGCCGACCTGAGAGACCCAAATCGGTCTGTACTCAGATCATACCCAGAACGTTACACCTGTAGGTTTTGCATACATCCGCTTACTGATGTACGTATCACGAACATAATATCTGCCGACCAGAGAGACCCGAATCGGTCTGTACTTCGATCATACCCAAAACGTTGCACCTGAACGTTCTGCGTACATCCGCTTACTGATGTTCGTATCACATACATGATATGTGCCAAGCGGAGAGACCCGAATCGGTCCGTACATTGATCATGCTCAGAATGTGGCATCTGTACGTTTTGCATACATCCGCTGACTGATGTACGTATCACAAACATGATATGTGCCGACCTGAGAGACCCGAATCGGTCTGTACATCGATCATACCCAAAACGTTGCACCTGAACGTTCTGCGTACATCCGCTTACTGATGTACGTATCACATACATGATATGTGCCAAGCGGAGAGACCCGAATCGGTCTGTACGTTGACCGTACTCGAAACGGTGCACCTGTAAATTCTGCGTACATTCGCTACCTAATATACGTATCATATACATGGAATGCGTCAACCAGAGAGACCCTAAGCGGTCTGTTACTTGATCATGCCCAGATTATGGCACCTGCACGTTCTGCGTACATTCGCTAACTGTCGTACGTATCACATACATGATATGTGCGAACCAGAGCGACCAGAATCGGTCTGTATGTTGATCATGCCCAGAATATGGCACCCGTACGTTCTGCATACATCCGCTTACTGATGTACGTATCACATACATGATATGTGCCAACCAGAGACCCCGAATCGGTCTGTATGTTGATCATTGCCCGAACATTGCACCTGTACGTTCCGCGTACGTTTGCTAACTAATGTACGTATCACATACATGATAACTGCCTCGCAGAGAGATCCGAATCGGTCTGTACGTTGATGATACCCAGCACGTTGCACCTGTACGTTCTGCGTACATTCGCCGAATAATGTACGTATCATATACATGATATGGGCCAACCAGAGATACTCGAATCGGTCTGTACATTGATCATGCACAGATTGTGGTACCTATACATTCTGCGTACATTCGTTAACCATCGTGCGTATCAAAGACATGATATGTGTCAACCAGAGAGTCCCGAATCGGTCTGTACGTTGATCATGCCCGGAACGTTGCAGTCGTACGTTCTGCGTATATTCGCTCACTATCGTACGTATCACATACGTGATATCTGCCTAGCAGAGAGACCTAAATCGGTCTATTCGTTGATGATACCCAGAATCTTGCACCTGTACGTTCTGCGTACATTCGCTCATCAATGTACGTAATCACATGCATGATATGTGCTAACCAAAGAGACCCGGATCGAACTGTACGTTGATCATACCCAGAACGTTGCACCTGTACGTTCAGCGTACATCTGCTATCGAATGTCCGTAATCACATACATGATATGTGCCAAGCAGAGAGACCTGAATCGGTTCGTACGTTAATGATACCCAGAATGATGCACCTGTAAATTCTGCGTACCTTCGCTACCTAATATACGTATCACATACATGATATGCGCCAACCAGAAAGACCCGAATCGGTCTGTACGTTGATCATGCCCAGATTATGGCACCTACACGTTCTGCGTACATTCGCTAACTATATCGTACGTATTACATACGTGATATGTGCGAACCATAGAGACCAGAATCGGTCTGTAGGTTGATCATGTCAAGAGTATGGCATCTGTACGTTCTGCATACATCCGCTTACTGATGTACGTATCAGAAACATAATATGTGCCGACCAGAGAGACCCGAATCGGTCTGTTCGTTGATCTTACCCGGAATATGGCACCTGCACGTTCTGCGTACATTCGCTAACTATCGTACGTATCACATACATGATATGTGCCAACCAGAGACCCAGAATCGGTCTGTATGTTGATCATTTCCCGAACTTTGCACCTGTACGTTCCGCGTAAATCCGCTAACTGATGTACGTATCACATACATTATATGCGCCGACCAGATAGACGCGAATGGGTCTGTACTTTGGTCATACTCAAAACGTTGCACCTGTACGTTTCGCGTACGTTCGCTAACTAATTTACGTATCACAAACATGATATGTGCCGACCAGAGAGACGCGAATCGGTCTGTACGTTAATCATGCTCGGAATATGGCACCTGTACGTTCTGCGTACACTCGCTAACTCATATACGTATCACATACATATGCGCCGACCAGATAGACGCGAATGGGTTTGTACTTTGGTCATACTCAAAACGTTGCACCTGTACGTTTCGCGTACGTTCGCTAACTAATGTACGTATCACGTACACCACATGTGCTAACCAGAAAGACCCGAATCGGTCTGTACGTTGATCATGCCCGGAACGTTGCACACGTACGTGCTGCATACCCTCGTTAACTAATGTACGTATCACAAATATGATATGTGCCAACCAGAGAGACCCGAATCGGTCTGTGTTTTGATCATACCCAAAACGTTGCACCTGTACGTTCTGCGTACATCCGCTTACTGATGTACGTATCACACACATGATATGTACCAACCAGGGAGACCCGAATCGGACTGTACTTTGATCATACCCAGAACGTTGCACCTGTACGGTCTGCGTCCATTCGCTAACTATTGTACGCATCACAAACATGATATGTGCCAACCAGAGAGACCCGAATCGGTCTGTACGTTGATCATGCTCAGAATGTGGCACTTGTACGTACTGCGTACGTTCGCTAACTAATGTACGTATCACATACATGATATGGGCCGACCAGAGAGACCCGAATCGGTCTGTACATCGATCATACCCAAAACGTTGCACCTGTACGTCCTGCGTGCATTCGCTAACTAATGTACGTATCACATACATGATATGTGCCAAGCGGAGAGACCCGAATCGGTCTGTACTTCGATCATACCCAAAACGTTGCACCTGAACGTTCTGCGTACATCCGCTTACTGATGTTCGTATCACATACATGATATGTGCCAAGCGGAGAGACCCGAATCGGTCCGTACATTGATCATGCTCAGAATGTGGCATCTGTATGTTTTGCATACATCCGCTGACTGATGTACGTATCACAAACATGATATGTGCCGACATGAGAGACCCGAATCGGTCTGTACTTCGATCATACCCAAAACGTTGCACCTGAACGTTCTGCGTACATCCGCTTACTGATGTACGTATCACATACATGATATGTGCCAAGCGGAGAGACCCGAATCGGTCTGTACGTTGATCGTACTCGAAACGGTGCACCTGTAAATTCTGCGTACATTCGCTACCTAATATACGTATCATACACATGGAATGCGTCAACCAGAAAGACCCTAATCGGTCTGTAGGTTGATCATGCCCAGAATATGGCGTCTGTACGTTCTGCATACATCCGCTTACTGATGTACGTATCAGAAACATAATATGTGCCGACCAGAGAGGGCCGAATCGGTCTGTACTTTGATCATACTCATAACGTTGCACCTGTACGTTCTGCGTACATCGGCGTACTGATGTACGTATCACATACGTGATATGAACCTACCAGAAAGACCCGAATCGGTCTGTACTTCGATCATACCCAAAACGTTGCAGCTGAACGATCTGCGTACATCCGCTTACTGATGTACGTATCACATACATGATATGTGCCAAGCGGAGAGACCCGAATCGGTCTGTACGTTGATCGTACTCGAAACGGTGCACCTGTACGTTCTGCGGACATTCGCTCACCAATGTCCGTAATCACATGCATGATATGTGCCAACCAAAGCGACCCGGATCGAACTGTACGTTGATCATACCCAGATCGTTGCACCTGTACGTTCAGCGTACATCTGCTATCGAATGTCCGTAATCACATACATGATATGTGCGAAGCAGAGAGACCCGAATCGGTCCGTACATTGATCATGCTCAGAGTGTGGCATCTGTACGTTCTGCATACATCCGCTTACTGATGTACGTATCGCATACATGATATGTGCCAAGCGGAGAGACCCGAATCGGTCTGTACGTTGATCGTACTCGAAACGGTGCACCTAAATTCTGCGTACATTCGCGACCTAATATACGTATCATATACATGAAATGCGCCAACCAGAGAGACTCGAATCGGTCTGTACGTTGATCGTACTCGAAACGTTGCACCTGTACATTCTGCGTACATCGGCTTACTGATGTACGTATCACATACGTGATATGAACCTACCAGAGAGACCCGAATCGGTCTGTTCTTTGATCTTACCCGGAATATGGCACCTGCACGTTCTGCGTACATTCGCTAACTATCGTACGTATCACATACATGATATGTGCCAACCAGAGACCCCGAATCGGTCTGTATGGTGATCATTTCCCGAAAGTTGCACCTGTACGTTCCGCGTACGTTCGCTAACTAATGTACGTACCACATACATGATATTTGCCAAGCACAGAGACCTGAATCGGTCTGTACGTTGATCGTACTCGAAACGGTGCACCTGTACGTTCCGCGTACATTCGCTCACCAATGTCCGTAATCACATGCATGATATGTGCCAACCAAAGCGACCCGGATCGAACTGTACGTTGATCATACCCAGAACGTTGCACCTGTACGTTCAGCGTACATCTGCTATCGAATGTCCGTAATCACATACATGATATGTGCGAAGCAGAGAGACCCGAATCGGTCCGTACGTTGATCATGCTCAGAATGTGGCATCTGTACGTTCTGCATACATCCGCTTACTGATGTACGTATCGCATACATGATATGTGCCAAGCGGAGAGACTCGAATCGGTCTGTACGTTGATCTTACTCGAAACGGTGCACCTGTAAATTCTGCGTACATTCGCTACCTAAGATACGTATCACATACATGATATGTGCCGACCTGAGAGACCCAAATCGGTCTGTACTCAGATCATACCCAGAACGTTACACCTGTAGGTTTTGCATACATCCGCTTACTGATGTACGTATCACGAACATAATATCTGCCGACCAGAGAGACCCGAATCGGTCTGTACTTCGATCATACCCAAAACGTTGCACCTGAACGTTCTGCGTACATCCGCTTACTGATGTTCGTATCACATACATGATATGTGCCAAGCGGAGAGACCCGAATCGGTCCGTACATTGATCATGCTCAGAATGTGGCATCTGTACGTTTTGCATACATCCGCTGACTGATGTACGTATCACAAACATGATATGTGCCGACCTGAGAGACCCGAATCGGTCTGTACATCGATCATACCCAAAACGTTGCACCTGAACGTTCTGCGTACATCCGCTTACTGATGTACGTATCACATACATGATATGTGCCAAGCGGAGAGACCCGAATCGGTCTGTACGTTGATCATGCCCAGATTATGGCACCTACACGTTCTGCGTACATTCGCTAACTATATCGTACGTATTACATACGTGATATGTGCGAACCATAGAGACCAGAATCGGTCTGTAGGTTGATCATGTCAAGAGTATGGCATCTGTACGTTCTGCATACATCCGCTTACTGATGTACGTATCAGAAACATAATATGTGCCGACCAGAGAGACCGAATCGGTCTGTTCGTTGATCTTACCCGGAATATGACACCTGCACGTTCTGCGTACATTCGCTAACTATCGTACGTATCACATACATGATATGTGCCAACCAGAGACCCAGAATCGGTCTGTATGTTGATCATTTCCCGAACTTTGCACCTGTACGTTCCGCGTAAATCCGCTAACTGATGTACGTATCACATACATTATATGCACCGACCAGATAGACGCGAATGGGTCTGTACTTTGGTCATACTCAAAACGTTGCACCTGTACGTTTCGCGTACGTTCGCTAACTAATTTACGTATCACAAACATGATATGTGCCGACCAGAGAGACGCGAATCGGTCTGTACGTTAATCATGCTCGGAATATGGCACCTGTACGTTCTGCGTACACTCGCTAACTCATATACGTATCACATACATATGCGCCGACCAGATAGACGCGAATGGGTTTGTACTTTGGTCATACTCAAAACGTTGCACCTGTACGTTTCGCGTACGTTCGCTAACTAATGTACGTATCACGTACACCACATGTGCTAACCAGAAAGACCCGAATTGGTCTGTACGTTGATCATGCCCGGAACGTTGCACACGTACGTGCTGCATGCCCTCGTTAACTAATGTACGTATCACAAATATGATATGTGCCAACCAGAGAGACCCGAATCGGTCTGTGTTTTGATCATACCCAAAACGTTGCACCTGTACGTTCTGCGTACATCCGCTTACTGATGTACGTATCACACACATGATATGTGCCGAGCAGAGAGACCCGAATCGGCCTGTACGTTCGTCATGCTCAGAATGTGGCACCTGTACGTTCTGCATACATCTGCTTACTGATGTACGTATTACATACATGATATGTACCAACCAGAGAGACCCGAATCGGACTGTACTTTGATCATACCCAGAACGTTGCACCTGTACGGTCTGCGTCCATTCGCTAACTATTGTACGCATCACATACATGATATGTGCCAACCAGAGAGACTCGAATCGGTCTGTACGTTGATCATGCTCAGAATGTGGCACTTGTACGTACTGCGTACATTCGCTGACTATTGTACGCATCACATACATGATATATGCCAACCAGAGACCCCCGAAGCGGTCTGTACGTCGATCATTACCAGAACGTTGCACCCGTACGTTCTCCGTACCCTCGCTAACTAATGTACGTAGCACAAACTTGATATTTGCCGACCAGAGAGACTTGAATCGGTCTGTACCTTGATCATGCTCAGAATGTAGCACCCGTGCGTTCTGCGTACCCTCGCCAACAAATGTACGTATCACATCCATGATACGTAGCAACCAGAGAAACCCAAATCGGTCTGTACTCCGCTCACACCCAGAATGTTGCATCCGTACATTTTGCGTACATTCGCTATATATTGTACGTATCACATACATGATATGTGCCAACGAGTGAGACTCGAATCGGTCTGTACGTTGATCAGGCTCGAAACGTTGAACCTGTACGTTTTGCATACGTCCGCTCACTGATGTACGTATCACATACATGATCTGTGCCTACCAGAGACATCGAATCAGTCTGTATGTTGATCATTTCCCGAACGTTGCACCTGTACGTTCCGCGTACGTTCGCTCACTAATGTACGTATCACATACACCACATGTGCTACCCAGAGAGACGCGAATCGGTCTGTGCTTTGAGCCTACACATAATGATGAACCTGTACGCTTTACGTACATTCGCTAAGTAATGTACATATCACATACATGATATGTGCCAAGCAGGGAGAGCTGATTCGGTCTGCTCGTTGATGCTACCCGAATTGTTGCACCTGTACGTTCTGCGTACATTCGATAACCAATGTACGTATCACATACATGATATGCGCCAACCAGAGAGACCCGAATCGGTCTGTAAGTTGATCATGCCCGGTACGTTGCACCCGTACGTTCTGCGTACATTCGCTAACTAGTGTACGTATCACATACATGATATGTACCAACCAGATAGACCCGAATCGGTCTGTTCGTTGATCATGCCCGGAATATGGCACCTGTACGTTCTGCGTACATTCGCTAACTAATGTACGTATCACATACATGATATGTGCCAACCAGGGAGACCCGAATCAATCTGTACTTTGATAATACCGAGAATGTTGGACCTGTACGTTCTGCGTATATACGGTCACTATTGTACGTATCGCATACATGATATCTGCCAACCAGAGTGACCGAAATCGGTCTGTACATTGATCATGACCGGAATGTGGCACCTGTACGTTCTGCGTACATTTGCTACGTATCGTGCGTATCACATACATGATATGTGACAGCCAGAGGGACCCGAATCGTTCTGTTCTTTGATCATACCCAAAACGTTGCACCTGTACGTCCTGCATACATTCGCTAACTAATGTACGTTTCACATACATGCTGTGTGCCAACCAGAGATCCCGAATCGGTCTGTATGTTGATCATTTCCCGAACGTTGCACCTGTACGTTCCGCGTACGCTCGCTAACTAATGTACGTATCACATACACCACATGTGCTATCCAGAGAGACGCGAATCGGTCTGTACTTTGAGCCTACACAGAATGATGAACCTGTACGTTCTCCGTACATTCGCTCACTCATGTACGTATCACATACATGCTTCGTGCGAAACAGAGAGACCCGAATCGGTCTGTACGTTGATCATGCCCGAAATGTGGCATCTGTACGTTCTGCGTACATTTGCCACCTATCGTACGTATCACATACATGATATGTGACAGCCAGAGAGACCCGAATCGGTCTGTACTTTGATCATACCCAAAACGTTGCACCTGTACGTCCTGCGTGCATTCGCTAACTAATGTACGTATCACATACATGATATGTGCCGACCTGAGCGACCCGAATCGGTCTGTACTCAGATCATACCCAGAACGTTACACCTGTAGGTTCTGCATACATCCGCTTACTGATGTACGTATCACATACATGATATGTGCCAAGCGGAGAGACCCGAATCGGTCTGTACGTTGATCGTACTCGAAACGGTGCACCTGTAAAGTCTGCGTACATTCGCTACCTAATATACGTATCATATACATGGAATGCGTCAACCAGAGAGACCCTAATCGGTCTGTTAGTTGATCATGCCCAGATTATGGCACCTGCACGTTCTGCGTACATTCGCTAACTGTCGTACGTATCACATACATGATATGTGCGAACCAGAGCGACCAGAATCGGTCTGTAGGTTGACCATGCCCAGAATATGGCACCTGTACAATCTGCATACATCCGCTTACTGATGTACGTATCAGAAACATAATATGTGCCGACCAGAGAGGGCCGAATCGGTCTGTACTCTGATCATACTCATAACGTTGCACCTGTACGTTCTGCGTACATCGGCTTACTGATGTACGTATCACATACGTGATATGAACCTACCAGAAAGACCCGAATCGGTCTGTACTTCGATCATACCCAAAACGTTGCACCTGAACGTTCTGCGTACATCCGCTTACTGATGTACGTATCACATACATGATATGTGCCAAGCGGAGAGACCCGAATCGGTCTGTACGTTGATCGTACTCGAAACGGTGCACCTGTAAATTCTGCGTACATTCGTGACCTGATATACGTATCATATACATGAAATGCGCCAACCAGAGAGACCCGAATCGGTCTGTACGTTGATCGTACTCGAAACGGTGCACCTGTAAAGTCTGCGTACATTCGCTACCTAATATACGTATCATATACATGGAATGCGCCAACCAGAGAGACCCTAATCGGTCTGTGAGTTGATCATGCCGAGAATGTGGCACCTGTACGTTCTGCGTACACTCGCTAACTAATATACGTATCACATACATGATATGCGCCAACCAGAAAGACCCGAATCAGTCTGTACGTTGATCATGCCCAGATTATAGCACCTGCACTTTCTGCGTACATTCGCTAACTATCGTACGTTTTACATACATGATATGTGCGAACCACAGAGACTAGAATCGGTCTGTAGGTTAATCATGCCCAGAATATGGCACCTGTACGTTCTGCATACATCCGCTTACTGATGTACGTATCACATACGTGATATGAACCTACCAGAGAGACCCGAATCGGTCTGTTCGTTGATCTCACCCGGAATTACGCACCTGCACGTTCTGCGTACATTCGCTAACTATCGTACGTATCACATACATGATATGTGCCAACCAGAGACCCCGAATCGGTCTGTATGTTGATCATTTCCCGAACGTTGCACCTGTACGTTCCGCGTACGTTCGCTAACTGATGTACGTATCACATACACCACATGTGCTACCCAGAGAGACGCGAATCGGTCTGTACTTTGAGCCCACACATAGTGATGAACCTGTACGCTCTACGTACATTCGCTAAGTAATGTACATATCACATACATCATATGTGCCAAGCAGAGAGACCTGAGTCGGTCTATTTGTTGTTGCTACCCGTATTGCTGCACCTGTACGTCTGCGTACATTTGATAACCAATGTACGTATCACATACATGATATGCGCCAACCAGAGAGACCCGAATCGGTCTGTACGTTGATCATGCCCGGAATGTGGCACCTGTACGTCCTGCGTACATTCCCTAACTAATGTACGCATCACAAACATGCTGTGTGCAAAGCAGAGAGACCCGAATCGGTCTGTACGTTGATCATGCTCAGAGCGTGGCATCTGTACGTTTTGCATACATCCGCTGACTGATGTACGTATCACAAACATAACATGTGCCGACCAGAGAGACCCGAATCGGTCTGTACTTCGATCATACCCAAGACGTTGCACCTGTACGTTCTGCGTACGTTCGCTAACTAATGTACGTACCACATACATGATATTTGCCAAGCAGAGAGACCTGAATCGGTCTATTCGTGGATGATACCCAGAATCTTGCACCTGTACGTTCTGCGTACATTCGCACACCAATGTCCGTAATCACATGCATGATATGTGCCAACCAAAGAGACCCGGATCGAACTGTACGTTGATCATACCCAGAACGTTGCACCTGTACGTTCAGCGTACATCTGCTATCGAATGTCCGTAATCACATACATGATATGTGCGGAGCAAAGAGACCCGAATCGGTCCGTACGTTGATCATGCTCAGAATGTGGCATCTGTACGTTCTGCATACATCCGCTTACTGATGTACGTATCACATACATGATATTTGCCAAGCGGAGAGACCCGAATCGGTCTGTACGTTGATCGTACTCGAAACGGTGCACCTGTAAATTCTGCGTACAATCGCTACCTAAGATACGTATCATATACATGGAATGCGCCAACCAGTGAGACCCTAATCGGTCTGTTCGTTGATCATGCCCGGAATATGGAACCTGCACGTTCTGTGTACATTCGCTAACTATCGTACGTATCACATACATGATATGTGCCAACCAGAGACCGCGAATCGGTCTGTATGGTGATCATTTCCCGAACGTTGCACCCGTACGTTCCGCGTACGTTCGCTAACTAATGTACGTATCACATACACCACATATGCTATCCAGAGAGACGCGAATCGGTCCGTACTTTGAGCCTACACAGAATGATGAACCTGTACGTTCTCCGTACATTCGCTAACTAATGTACGTATCACATACATGCTTTGTGCGAAGCAGAGAGACCCGAATCGGTCTGTACTTAGATCATACCCAGAACGTTGCACCTGTAGGTTCTGCATACATCCGCTCACTGATGTACGTATCACAAACATAATATGTGCCGACCAGAGAGACCCGAATCGGTCTGTACTTCGATCATACCGAAAACGTTGCACCTGAACGTTCTGCGTACATCCGCTTACTGATGTACGTATCACATACATGATATGTGCGAAGCAGAGAGACCCGAATCGGTCTGTACGTTGATCGTACTCGAAACGGTGCACCTGTAACTTCTGCGTTAATTCGCTAACTAATATACGTATCACATACATGATATGTGCGAAGCAGAGAGACCCGAATCGGTCTGTTCGTTGATCATGCCCGGAATATGGAACCTGCACGTTCTGTGTACATTCGCTAACTATCGTACGTATTACATACATGATATGTGCGAATCAGAGAGACCAGAATCGGTCTGTAGGTTGATCATGCCCAGAATATGGAACCTGTACGTTCTGCATACATCCGCTTACTGATGTACGTATCAGAAACATAATATGTGCCGACCAGAGAGGGCCGAATCGGTCTGTACTTTGATCATTCTTATAACGATGCAGCTGTACGTTCTGCGTACATCCGCTTATTGATGTACGTATCACATACGTGATATGAACCTACCAGAGAGACCCGAATCGGTCTGTTCGTTGATCTTACCCGGAATATGGCACCTGCACGTTCTGCGTACATTCGCTGACTATCGTACGTGTCACATACATGATATGCGCCAACCAGAGACCCAGAATCGGTCTGTATGTTGATCATTTCCCGAACTTTGCACCTGTACGTTCCGCATACATCCGCTAACTGATGTACGTATCACATACATGATATGCGCCAACCAGAAAGACCTGAATCGGTCTGTACGTTAATGATACCCAGAATGATGCACCTGTGAATTCTGCGTACATTCGCTACCTAATATACGTATCACATTTATGATATGCGCCATCCAGCACGACCCGAATCGTTCTCTACGTTGATCATGCCGAGAATGTGGCACCTGTACGTTCTGCGTGCATTCGCTACCTATCGAACGTATGACATACATGATATGCGCCAACCAGAGAGACCCGAATCGGTCTGTACGTTGATCATGCCCGGAATGTTGCACCCGTGCGTTCTGCGTTCCTTCGCTACCTAATATACGTATCACAAACATGATATGTGACGACCAGAGAGACCCGAATCGGTCTGTACTTTGATTACACCCAAAACGTTGCACCTGTACCTTCTGCGTACATCCGCTTACAGATGTACGTATTACATACGCGATATGAACCTACCAGAGAGACCCGAATCGGTCTGTTCGTTGATCTCACCCGAAATATGGCAACTGCACGTTCTTTGTACATTTGCTAACTATCGTACGTATCACATACATGATCTGTGCCGAGCAGAGAGACCCGAATCGGCCTGTACGTTGGTCATGCTCAGAACGTTGCACCTGTACGGTCTGCGTCAATTCGCTAACTATTGTACGTATCACATACATGATATGTGCCAACCAGAGAGACCCGAATCGGTCTGTACTTTGATCATACCCAGAACGTTGCACCTGTACGGTCTGCGTCCATTCGCTAACTATTGTACGTATCACATACATGATATGTGCCAACCAGAGAGACCGGAATCGGTCTGTACGTTGATCATGCTCAGAATGTGGCACTCGTACGTTCTGCGTACATTCGCTGACTATTGTACGCATCACATACGTGATATATGCCAACCAGACACCCCCGAAGCGGTCTGTACGTTGATCATTTCCAGAACGTTGCACCTGTACATTCTGCGTACATTCGCTAACTAATGTATGTATCACATACATGATATGTGCCGACCAGAGAGAGCCGAATCGGTCTGTGCTTAGATCGTACCCAGAATGTTGCACCTGTACGGTCTGCGTACATTCGCTGACTAATGTACGTATCACATACATGATATGCGCCAACCAGAGGGACCCGAATGGGTCTGTACTCAGATCATACCCAGCATGTTGCACCTATACGGTCTGCGTACATTCGCTGACTAATGTACGTATCACAAACATTATATGTGCCAAGCAGAGAGACCCGGATTGGTCTGTACGCTGAAGATACTCAGAACGGTGCACCTGTCCGTTTTGCGTACGTTTGCTGACTGATTGACGTTTCACATACATGATATGTGCCAACCAGAGAGACCCGAATCGGTCTGTCCTTAGATCATACCCAGAATGTTGCACCTGTACGTTCTGCGTACATTCGCTAGCTATCGTACCTATCGTATACAGGCTATGTGCCAACCAGAGAGACCCGAATCGGTCTGTACTTAGGTCATACTCGAAATGTTGCACCTGTACGTTCTGCGTACATTCACTAAATGATGTACGTGTCACATACATGACATGCGCCAAGCAGAGAAACCCGAATCGCTCTGTACGTTGATGATACCGAGAACGTTGCGCCTGTCCGTTATGCGTGCAATTGCTAACTAAGGTATGTATCACTTCCATGATATGTTCCATCCAGAGAGACCTGAATCAGTCTGTACTGTGAACAAACCCAGAATGTTGCACCTATACGGTCTGAGTGCATTCGCTAACTATTCTACGTATCACAAACATGATATGTGCCCAGCAGAGAGACCCGAATCGGGCTTTACGGTGATCATGCCCGGAACGTTGCGCCCGTACATTCTGGGTACATCCACTAACGAATGTATGTATCACATTAATAATATGTGCCAAGCAGAGAGACCTGAATCGATCCGTACGATGATGATACCCAGAATGTTGCACCTGTATGTTCTGCGTACATTCGCTACCTAATATACGTATCACATACATGATGTGTGCTAACCAACGAGACCCGAATCGGTCTGTACGTTGATCACGCCCGGAATGTTGCACCTGTACGTTCTGCGTACGTCCGCTGTTTGCCGGACGTATCACATACATGATATGTGTCAACCAGAGAGACCCGAATCCGTCTGTTCGTCGATCATGCCGAAAATGTGGCACCCGTACGTTCTGCGTACATTCGCTTACTATCGTACGTATCACATACATGATATGTGGCAAGCAGAGAGACCTGAATCGGTCTGTACGTTGATGATACCCAGAATGTTGGACCTGTAAGTTCTGCGTACATCCGCTTACTAAAGCACGTATCAGATACATGATATGTGCCGAGCAGAGAGACCCGAATCGGTCTGTACGTTGATGATGCTCAGAACGTTGCACCTGTACGCTCTGCGTACATTCGCTAACTGTCGTACGAATCACATACATGAAATGTGCCAACCAGAGAGACCCGCATCGGTCTGTACTTTGATCATACCAAGCATCTTGCACCTATACGGTTTGCGTTCATTTGCTTACTATTGTACGTATCGCATACATGATATGTGCCAACCAGAGACCCCGAATCGGTCTGTATGGTGATCATTTCCCGAACGTTGCACCTGTACGTTCCGCGTACGTTCGCTAACTAATGTACGTACCACATACATGATATTTGCCAAACACAGAGTCCTGAATCGGTCTGTACGTTGATCGTACTCGAAACGGTGCACCTGTACGTTCTGCGTACATTCGCTCACCAATGTCCGTAATCACATGCATGATATGTGCCACCCAAAGCGACCCGGATCGAACTGTACGTTGATCATACCCAGAACGTTGCACCTGTACGTTCAGCGTACATCTGCTATCGAATGTCCGTAATCACATACATGATATGTGCGAAGCGGAGAGACTCGAATCGGTCTGTACGTTGATCTTACTCGAAACGGTGCACCTGTAAATTCTGCGTACATTCGCTACCTAAGATACGTATCACATACATGATATGTGCCGACCTGAGAGACCCAAATCGGTCTGTACTCAGATCATACCCAGAACGTTACACCTGTAGGTTTTGCATACATCCGCTTACTGATGTACGTATCACAAACATAATATGTGCCGACCAGAGAGACCCGAATCGGTCTGTACTTCGATCATACCCAAAACGTTGCACCTGAACGTTCTGCGTACATCCGCTTACTGATGTTCGTATCACATACATGATATGTGCCAAGCGGAGAGACCCGAATCGGTCCGTCCATTGATCATGCTCAGAATGTGGCATCTGTACGTTTTGCATACATCCGCTGACTGATGTACGTATCACAAACATGATATGTGCCGACCTGAGAGACCCGAATCGGTCTGTACATCGATCATACCCAAAACGTTGCACCTGAACGTTCTGCGTACATCCGCTTACTGATGTACGTATCACATACATGATATGTGCCAAGCGGAGAGACCCGAGTCGGTCTGTACGTTGATCGTACTCGAAACGGTGCACCTGTAAATTCTGCGTACATTCGCCACCTAATATACGTATCATATACATGGAATGCGTCAACCAGAGAGACCCTAATCGGTCTGTTACTTGATCATGCCCAGATTATGGCACCTGCACGTTCTGCGTACATTCGCTAACTGTCGTACGTATCACATACATGATATGTGCGAACCAGAGCGACCAGAATCGGTCTGTAGGTTGATCATGCCCAGAATATGGCACCCGTACGTTCTGCATACATCCGCTTACTGATGTACGTATCACATACATGATATGTGCCAACCAGAGACCCCGAATCGGTCTGTATGTTGATCATTGCCCGAACATTGCACCTGTACGTTCCGCGTACGTTTGCTAACTAATGTACGTATCACATACATGATAACTGCCTCGCAGAGAGATCCGAATCGGTCTGTACGTTGATGATACCCAGCACGTTGCACATGTACGTTCTGCGTACATTCGCCGAATAATGTACGTATCACATACATGATATGGGCCAACCAGAGATACTCGAATCGGTCTGTACATTGATCATGCACAGATTGTGGTACCTATACATTCTGCGTACATTCGCTAACCATCGTGCGTATCAAAGACATGATATGTGTCAACCAGAGAGTCCCGAATCGGTCTGTACGTTGATCATGCCCGGAACGTTGCAGTCGTACGTTCTGCGTACATTCGCTTACTGATGTTCGTATCACATACATGATATGTGCCAAGCGGAGAGACCCGAATCGGTCCGTCCATTGATCATGCTCAGAATGTGGCATCTGTACGTTTTGCATACATCCGCTGACTGATGTACGTATCACAAACATGATATGTGCCGACCTGAGAGACCCGAATCGGTCTGTACATCGATCATACCCAAAACGTTGCACCTGAACGTTCTGCGTACATCCGCTGACTGATGTACGTATCACAAACATGATATGTGCCGACCTGAGAGACCCGAATCGGTCTGTACTTCGATCATACCCAAGACGTTGCACCTGTACGTTCTGCGTACGTTCGCTAACTAATGTACGTACCACATACATGATATTTGCCAAGCAGAGAGACCTGAATCGGTCTATTCGTGGATGATACCCAGAATCTTGCACCTGTACGTTCTGCGTACATTCGCACACCAATGTCCGTAATCACATGCATGATATGTGCCAACCAAAGAGACCCGGATCGAACTGTACGTTGATCATACCCAGAACGTTGCACCTGTACGTTCAGCGTACATCTGCTATCGAATGTCCGTAATCACATACATGATATGTGCGGAGCAAAGAGACCCGAATCGGTCCGTACGTTGATCATGCTCAGAATGTGGCATCTGTACGTTCTGCATACATCCGCTTACTGATGTACGTATCACATACATGATATTTGCCAAGCGGAGAGACCCGAATCGGTCTGTACGTTGATCGTACTCGAAACGGTGCACCTGTAAATTCTGCGTACAATCGCTACCTAAGATACGTATCATATACATGGAATGCGCCAACCAGTGAGACCCTAATCGGTCTGTTCGTTGATCATGCCCGGAATATGGAACCTGCACGTTCTGTGTACATTCGCTAACTATCGTACGTATCACATACATGATATGTGCCAACCAGAGACCGCGAATCGGTCTGTATGGTGATCATTTCCCGAACGTTGCACCCGTACGTTCCGCGTACGTTCGCTAACTAATGTACGTATCACATACACCACATATGCTATCCAGAGAGACGCGAATCGGTCTGTACTTTGAGCCTACACAGAATGATGAACCTGTACGTTCTCCGTACATTCGCTAACTAATGTACGTATCACATACATGCTTTGTGCGAAGCAGAGAGACCCGAATCGGTCTGTACTTAGATCATACCCAGAACGTTGCACCTGTAGGTTCTGCATACATCCGCTCACTGATGTACGTATCACAAACATAATATGTGCCGACCAGAGAGACCCGAATCGGTCTGTACTTCGATCATACCGAAAACGTTGCACCTGAACGTTCTGCGTACATCCGCTTACTGATGTACGTATCACATACATGATATGTGCGAAGCAGAGAGACCCGAATCGGTCTGTACGTTGATCGTACTCGAAACGGTGCACCTGTAACTTCTGCGTTAATTCGCTAACTAATATACGTATCACATACATGATATGCGCCACCCAGAAAGCCCCGAATCGGTCTGTACGTTGATCATGCCCAGATTATGGCACCTGCACGTTCTGCGTACATTCGCTAACTATCGTACGTATTACATACATGATATGTGCGAATCAGAGAGACCAGAATCGGTCTGTAGGTTGATCATGCCCAGAATATGGAACCTGTACGTTCTGCATACATCCGCTTACTGATGTACGTATCAGAAACATAATATGTGCCGACCAGAGAGGGCCGAATCGGTCTGTACTTTGATCATTCTTATAACGATGCAGCTGTACGTTCTGCGTACATCCGCTTATTGATGTACGTATCACATACGTGATATGAACCTACCAGAGAGACCCGAATCGGTCTGTTCGTTGATCTTACCCGGAATATGGCACCTGCACGTTCTGCGTACATTCGCTGACTATCGTACGTGTCACATACATGATATGCGCCAACCAGAGACCCAGAATCGGTCTGTATGTTGATCATTTCCCGAACTTTGCACCTGTACGTTCCGCATACATCCGCTAACTGATGTACGTATCACATACATGATATGCGCCAACCAGAAAGACCTGAATCGGTCTGTACGTTAATGATACCCAGAATGATGCACCTGTGAATTCTGCGTACATTCGCTACCTAATATACGTATCACATTTATGATATGCGCCATCCAGAAAGACCCGAATCGTTCTCTACGTTGATCATGCCGAGAATGTGGCACCTGTACGTTCTGCGTGCATTCGCTACCTATCGAACGTATGACATACATGATATGCGCCAACCAGAGAGACCCGAATCGGTCTGTACGTTGATCATGCCCGGAATGTTGCACCCGTGCGTTCTGCGTTCCTTCGCTACCTAATATACGTATCACAAACATGATATGTGACGACCAGAGAGACCCGAATCGGTCTGTACTTTGATTACACCCAAAACGTTGCACCTGTACCTTCTGCGTACATCCGCTTACAGATGTACGTATTACATACGCGATATGAACCTACCAGAGAGACCCGAATCGGTCTGTTCGTTGATCTCACCCGAAATATGGCAACTGCACGTTCTTTGTACATTTGCTAACTATCGTACGTATCACATACATGATCTGTGCCGAGCAGAGAGACCCGAATCGGCCTGTACGTTGGTCATGCTCAGAACGTTGCACCTGTACGGTCTGCGTCAATTCGCTAACTATTGTACGTATCACATACATGATATGTGCCAACCAGAGAGACCCGAATCGGTCTGTACTTTGATCATACCCAGAACGTTGCACCTGTACGGTCTGCGTCCATTCGCTAACTATTGTACGTATCACATACATGATATGTGCCAACCAGAGAGACCGGAATCGGTCTGTACGTTGATCATGCTCAGAATGTGGCACTCGTACGTTCTGCGTACATTCGCTGACTATTGTACGCATCACATACGTGATATATGCCAACCAGACACCCCCGAAGCGGTCTGTACGTTGATCATTTCCCGAACGTTGCACCTGTACATTCTGCGTACATTCGCTAACTAATGTATGTATCACATACATGATATGTGCCGACCAGAGAGAGCCGAATCGGTCTGTGCTTAGATCGTACCCAGAATGTTGCACCTGTACGGTCTGCGTACATTCGCTGACTAATGTACGTATCACATACATGATATGCGCCAACCAGAGGGACCCGAATGGGTCTGTACTCAGATCATACCCAGCATGTTGCACCTATACGGTCTGCGTACATTCGCTGACTAATGTACGTATCACAAACATTATATGTGCCAAGCAGAGAGACCCGGATTGGTCTGTACGCTGAAGATACTCAGAACGGTGCACCTGTCCGTTTTGCGTACGTTTGCTGACTGATTGACGTTTCACATACATGATATGTGCCAACCAGAGAGACCCGAATCGGTCTGTCCTTAGATCATACCCAGAATGTTGCACCTGTACGTTCTGCGTACATTCGCTAGCTATCGTACCTATCATATACAGGCTATGTGCCAACCAGAGAGACCCGAATCGGTCTGTACTTAGGTCATACTCGAAATGTTGCACCTGTACGTTCTGCGTACATTCACTAAATGATGTACGTGTCACATACATGACATGCGCCAAGCAGAGAAACCCGAATCGCTCTGTACGTTGATGATACCGAGAACGTTGCGCCTGTCCGTTATGCGTGCAATTGCTAACTAAGGTATGTATCACTTCCATGATATGTTCCATCCAGAGAGACCTGAATCAGTCTGTACTGTGAACAAACCCAGAATGTTGCACCTATACGGTCTGAGTGCATTCGCTAACTATTCTACGTATCACAAACATGATATGTGCCCAGCAGAGAGACCCGAATCGGGCTTTACGGTGATCATGCCCGGAACGTTGCGCCCGTACATTCTGGGTACATCCGCTAACGAATGTATGTATCACATTCATAATATGTGCCAAGCAGAGAGACCTGAATCGATCCGTACGATGATGATACCCAGAATGTTGCACCTGTATGTTCTGCGTACATTCGCTACCTAATATACGTATCACATACATGATGTGTGCTAACCAACGAGACCCGAATCGGTCTGTACGTTGATCACGCCCGGAATGTTGCACCTGTACGTTCTGCGTACGTCCGCTGTTTGCCGGACGTATCACATACATGATATGTGTCAACCAGAGAGACCCGAATCCGTCTGTTCGTCGATCATGCCGAAAATGTGGCACCCGTACGTTCTGCGTACATTCGCTTACTATCGTACGTATCACATACATGATATGTGGCAAGCAGAGAGACCTGAATCGGTCTGTACGTTGATGATACCCAGAATGTTGGACCTGTAAGTTCTGCGTACATCCGCTTACTAAAGCACGTATCAGATACATGATATGTGCCGAGCAGAGAGACCCGAATCGGTCTGTACGTTGATGATGCTCAGAACGTTGCACCTGCACGTTCTGCGTACATTCGCTAACTGTCGTACGTATCACATACATGATATGTGCGAACCAGAGCGACCAGAATCGGTCTGTAGGTTGATCATGCCCAGAATATGGCACCCGTACGTTCTGCATACATCCGCTTACTGATGTACGTATCACATACATGATATGTGCCAACCAGAGACCCCGAATCGGTCTGTATGTTGATCATTGCCCGAACATTGCACCTGTACGTTCCGCGTACGTTTGCTAACTAATGTACGTATCACATACATGATAACTGCCTCGCAGAGAGATCCGAATCGGTCTGTACGTTGATGATACCCAGCACGTTGCACCTGTACGTTCTGCGTACATTCGCCGAATAATGTACGTATCACATACATGATATGGGCCAACCAGAGATACTCGAATCGGTCTGTACATTGATCATGCACAGATTGTGGTACCTATACATTCTGCGTACATTCGCTAACCATCGTGCGTATCAAAGACATGATATGTGTCAACCAGAGAGTCCCGAATCGGTCTGTACGTTGATCATGCCCGGAACGTTGCAGTCGTACGTTCTGCGTACATTCGCTTACTGATGTTCGTATCACATACATGATATGTGCCAAGCGGAGAGACCCGAATCGGTCCGTCCATTGATCATGCTCAGAATGTGGCATCTGTACGTTTTGCATACATCCGCTGACTGATGTACGTATCACAAACATGATATGTGCCGACCTGAGAGACCCGAATCGGTCTGTACATCGATCATACCCAAAACGTTGCACCTGAACGTTCTGCGTACATCCGCTGACTGATGTACGTATCACAAACATGATATGTGCCGACCTAAGAGACCCGAATCGGTCTGTACTTCGATCATACCCAAGACGTTGCACCTGTACGTTCTGCGTACGTTCGCTAACTAATGTACGTACCACATACATGATATTTGCCAAGCAGAGAGACTTGAATCGGTCTATTCGTGGATGATACCCAGAATCTTGCACCTGTACGTTCTGCGTACATTCGCACACCAACGTCCGTAATCACATGCATGATATGTGCCAACCAAAGAGACCCGGATCGAACTGTACGTTGATCATACCCAGAACGTTGCACCTGTACGTTCAGCGTACATCTGCTATCGAATGTCCGTAATCACATACATGATATGTGCGGAGCAAAGAGACCCGAATCGGTCCGTACGTTGATCATGCTCAGAATGTGGCATCTGTACGTTCTGCATACATCCGCTTACTGATGTACGTATCACATACATGATATTTGCCAAGCGGAGAGACCCGAATCGGTCTGTACGTTGATCGTACTCGAAACGGTGCACCTGTAAATTCTGCGTACAATCGCTACCTAAGATACGTATCATATACATGGAATGCGCCAACCAGTGAGACCCTAATCGGTCTGTTCGTTGATCATGCCCGGAATATGGAACCTGCACGTTCTGTGTACATTCGCTAACTATCGTACGTATCACATACATGATATGTGCCAACCAGAGACCGCGAATCGGTCTGTATGGTGATCATTTCCCGAACGTTGCACCCGTACGTTCCGCGTACGTTCGCTAACTAATGTACGTATCACATACACCACATATGCTATCCAGAGAGACGCGAATCGGTCCGTACTTTGAGCCTACACAGAATGATGAACCTGTACGTTCTCCGTACATTCGCTAACTAATGTACGTATCACATACATGCTTTGTGCGAAGCAGAGAGACCCGAATCGGTCTGTACTTAGATCATACCCAGAACGTTGCACCTGTAGGTTCTGCATACATCCGCTCACTGATGTACGTATCACAAACATAATATGTGCCGACCAGAGAGACCCGAATCGGTCTGTACTTCGATCATACCGAAAACGTTGCACCTGAACGTTCTGCGTACATCCGCTTACTGATGTACGTATCACATACATGATATGTGCGAAGCAGAGAGACCCGAATCGGTCTGTACGTTGATCGTACTCGAAACGGTGCACCTGTAACTTCTGCGTTAATTCGCTAACTAATATACGTATCACATACATGATATGCGCCACCCAGAAAGCCCCGAATCGGTCTGTACGTTGATCATGCCCAGATTATGGCACCTGCACGTTCTGCGTACATTCGCTAACTATCGTACGTATTACATACATGATATGTGCGAATCAGAGAGACCAGAATCGGTCTGTAGGTTGATCATGCCCAGAATATGGAACCTGTACGTTCTGCATACATCCGCTTACTGATGTACGTATCAGAAACATAATATGTGCCGACCAGAGAGGGCCGAATCGGTCTGTACTTTGATCATTCTTATAACGATGCAGCTGTACGTTCTGCGTACATCCGCTTATTGATGTACGTATCACATACGTGATATGAACCTACCAGAGAGACCCGAATCGGTCTGTTCGTTGATCTTACCCGGAATATGGCACCTGCACGTTCTGCGTACATTCGCTGACTATCGTACGTGTCACATACATGATATGCGCCAACCAGAGACCCAGAATCGGTCTGTATGTTGATCATTTCCCGAACTTTGCACCTGTACGTTCCGCATACATCCGCTAACTGATGTACGTATCACATACATGATATGCGCCAACCAGAAAGACCTGAATCGGTCTGTACGTTAATGATACCCAGAATGATGCACCTGTGAATTCTGCGTACATTCGCTACCTAATATACGTATCACATTTATGATATGCGCCATCCAGAAAGACCCGAATCGTTCTCTACGTTGATCATGCCGAGAATGTGGCACCTGTACGTTCTGCGTGCATTCGCTACCTATCGAACGTATGACATACATGATATGCGCCAACCAGAGAGACCCGAATCGGTCTGTACGTTGATCATGCCCGGAATGTTGCACCCGTGCGTTCTGCGTTCCTTCGCTACCTAATATACGTATCACAAACATGATATGTGACGACCAGAGAGACCCAAATCGGTCTGTACTTTGATTACACCCAAAACGTTGCACCTGTACCTTCTGCGTACATCCGCTTACAGATGTACGTATTACATACGCGATATGAACCTACCAGAGAGACCCGAATCGGTCTGTTCGTTGATCTCACCCGAAATATGGCAACTGCACGTTCTTTGTACATTTGCTAACTATCGTACGTATCACATACATGATCTGTGCCGAGCAGAGAGACCCGAATCGGCCTGTACGTTGGTCATGCTCAGAACGTTGCACCTGTACGGTCTGCGTCAATTCGCTAACTATTGTACGTATCACATACATGATATGTGCCAACCAGAGAGACCCGAATCGGTCTGTACTTTGATCATACCCAGAACGTTGCACCTGTACGGTCTGCGTCCATTCGCTAACTATTGTACGTATCACATACATGATATGTGCCAACCAGAGAGACCGGAATCGGTCTGTACGTTGATCATGCTCAGAATGTGGCACTCGTACGTTCTGCGTACATTCGCTGACTATTGTACGCATCACATACGTGATATATGCCAACCAGACACCCCCGAAGCGGTCTGTACGTTGATCATTTCCAGAACGTTGCACCTGTACATTCTGCGTACATTCGCTAACTAATGTATGTATCACATACATGATATGTGCCGACCAGAGAGAGCCGAATCGGTCTGTGCTTAGATCGTACCCAGAATGTTGCACCTGTACGGTCTGCGTACATTCGCTGACTAATGTACGTATCACATACATGATATGCGCCAACCAGAGGGACCCGAATGGGTCTGTACTCAGATCATACCCAGCATGTTGCACCTATACGGTCTGCGTACATTCGCTGACTAATGTACGTATCACAAACATTATATGTGCCAAGCAGAGAGACCCGGATTGGTCTGTACGCTGAAGATACTCAGAACGGTGCACCTGTCCGTTTTGCGTACGTTTGCTGACTGATTGACGTTTCACATACATGATATGTGCCAACCAGAGAGACCCGAATCGGTCTGTCCTTAGATCATACCCAGAATGTTGCACCTGTACGTTCTGCGTACATTCGCTAGCTATCGTACCTATCATATACAGGCTATGTGCCAACCAGAGAGACCCGAATCGGTCTGTACTTAGGTCATACTCGAAATGTTGCACCTGTACGTTCTGCGTACATTCACTAAATGATGTACGTGTCACATACATGACATGCGCCAAGCAGAGAAACCCGAATCGCTCTGTACGTTGATGATACCGAGAACGTTGCGCCTGTCCGTTATGCGTGCAATTGCTAACTAAGGTATGTATCACTTCCATGATATGTTCCATCCAGAGAGACCTGAATCAGTCTGTACTGTGAACAAACCCAGAATGTTGCACCTATACGGTCTGAGTGCATTCGCTAACTATTCTACGTATCACAAACATGATATGTGCCCAGCAGAGAGACCCGAATCGGGCTTTACGGTGATCATGCCCGGAACGTTGCGCCCGTACATTCTGGGTACATCCGCTAACGAATGTATGTATCACATTCATAATATGTGCCAAGCAGAGAGACCTGAATCGATCCGTACGATGATGATACCCAGAATGTTGCACCTGTATGTTCTGCGTACATTCGCTACCTAATATACGTATCACATACATGATGTGTGCTAACCAACGAGACCCGAATCGGTCTGTACGTTGATCACGCCCGGAATGTTGCACCTGTACGTTCTGCGTACGTCCGCTGTTTGCCGGACGTATCACATACATGATATGTGTCAACCAGAGAGACCCGAATCCGTCTGTTCGTCGATCATGCCGAAAATGTGGCACCCGTACGTTCTGCGTACATTCGCTTACTATCGTACGTATCACATACATGATATGTGGCAAGCAGAGAGACCTGAATCGGTCTGTACGTTGATGATACCCAGAATGTTGGACCTGTAAGTTCTGCGTACATCCGCTTACTAAAGCACGTATCAGATACATGATATGTGCCGAGCAGAGAGACCCGAATCGGTCTGTACGTTGATGATGCTCAGAACGTTGCACCTGTACGCTCTGCGTACATTCGCTAACTGTCGTACGAATCACATACATGAAATGTGCCAACCAGAGAGACCCGCATCGGTCTGTACTTTGATCATACCAAGCATCTTGCACCTATACGGTTTGCGTTCATTTGCTTACTATTGTACGTATCGCATACATGATATGTGCCAACCAGAGACCCCGAATCGGTCTGTATGGTGATCATTTCCCGAACGTTGCACCTGTACGTTCCGCGTACGTTCGCTAACTAATGTACGTACCACATACATGATATTTGCCAAACACAGAGTCCTGAATCGGTCTGTACGTTGATCGTACTCGAAACGGTGCACCTGTACGTTCTGCGTACATTCGCTCACCAATGTCCGTAATCACATGCATGATATGTGCCACCCAAAGCGACCCGGATCGAACTGTACGTTGATCATACCCAGAACGTTGCACCTGTACGTTCAGCGTACATCTGCTATCGAATGTCCGTAATCACATACATGATATGTGCGAAGCGGAGAGACTCGAATCGGTCTGTACGTTGATCTTACTCGAAACGGTGCACCTGTAAATTCTGCGTACATTCGCTACCTAAGATACGTATCACATACATGATATGTGCCGACCTGAGAGACCCAAATCGGTCTGTACTCAGATCATACCCAGAACGTTACACCTGTAGGTTTTGCATACATCCGCTTACTGATGTACGTATCACAAACATAATATGTGCCGACCAGAGAGACCCGAATCGGTCTGTACTTCGATCATACCCAAAACGTTGCACCTGAACGTTCTGCGTACATCCGCTTACTGATGTTCGTATCACATACATGATATGTGCCAAGCGGAGAGACCCGAATCGGTCCGTCCATTGATCATGCTCAGAATGTGGCATCTGTACGTTTTGCATACATCCGCTGACTGATGTACGTATCACAAACATGATATGTGCCGACCTGAGAGACCCGAATCGGTCTGTACATCGATCATACCCAAAACGTTGCACCTGAACGTTCTGCGTACATCCGCTTACTGATGTACGTATCACATACATGATATGTGCCAAGCGGAGAGACCCGAGTCGGTCTGTACGTTGATCGTACTCGAAACGGTGCACCTGTAAATTCTGCGTACATTCGCCACCTAATATACGTATCATATACATGAAATGCGTCAACCAGAGAGACCCTAATCGGTCTGTTACTTGATCATGCCCAGATTATGGCACCTGCACGTTCTGCGTACATTCGCTAACTGTCGTACGTATCACATACATGATATGTGCGAACCAGAGCGACCAGAATCGGTCTGTAGGTTGATCATGCCCAGAATATGGCACCCGTACGTTCTGCATACATCCGCTTACTGATGTACGTATCACATACATGATATGTGCCAACCAGAGACCCCGAATCGGTCTGTATGTTGATCATTGCCCGAACATTGCACCTGTACGTTCCGCGTACGTTTGCTAACTAATGTACGTATCACATACATGATAACTGCCTCGCAGAGAGATCCGAATCGGTCTGTACGTTGATGATACCCAGCACGTTGCACCTGTACGTTCTGCGTACATTCGCCGAATAATGTACGTATCACATACATGATATGGGCCAACCAGAGATACTCGAATCGGTCTGTACATTGATCATGCACAGATTGTGGTACCTATACATTCTGCGTACATTCGCTAACCATCGTGCGTATCAAAGACATGATATGTGTCAACCAGAGAGTCCCGAATCGGTCTGTACGTTGATCATGCCCGGAACGTTGCAGTCGTACGTTCTGCGTACATTCGCTCACTATCGTACGCATCACATACGTGATATCTGCCTAGCAGAGAGACCTAAATCGGTCTATCCGTTGATGATACCCAGAATCTTGCACCTGTACGTTCTGCGTACATTCGCTCATCAATGTCCGTAATCACATGCATGATATGTGCTAACCAAAGAGACCCGGATCGAACTGTACGTTGATCATACCCAGAACGTTGCACCTGTACGTTCAGCGTACATCTGCTATCGAATGTCCGTAATCACATACATGATATGTGCCAAGCAGAGAGACCTGAATCGGTTCGTACGTTAATGATACCCAGAATGATGCACCTGTAAATTCTGCGTACATTCGCTACCTAATATACGTATCACATACATGATATGCGCCAACCCGAAAGACCCGAATCGGTCTGTGAGTTGATCATGCCGAGAATGTGGCACCTGTACGTTCTGCGTACACTCGCTAACTAATATACGTATCACATACATGATATGCGCCAACCAGAAAGACCCGAATCGGTCTGTACGTTGATCATGCCCAGATTATGGCACCTACACGTTCTGCGTACATTCGCTAACTATATCGTACGTATTACATACGTGATATGTGCGAACCATAGAGACCAGAATCGGTCTGTAGGTTGATCATGTCAAGAGTATGGCATCTGTACGTTCTGCATACATCCGCTTACTGATGTACGTATCAGAAACATAATATGTGCCGACCAGAGAGACCCGAATCGGTCTGTTCGTTGATCTTACCCGGAATATGGCACCTGCACGTTCTGCGTACATTCGCTAACTATCGTACGTATCACATACATGATATGTGCCAACCAGAGACCCAGAATCGGTCTGTATGTTGATCATTTCCCGAACTTTGCACCTGTACGTTCCGCGTAAATCCGCTAACTGATGTACGTATCACATACATTATATGCGCCGACCAGATAGACGCGAATGGGTCTGTACTTTGGTCATACTCAAAACGTTGCACCTGTACGTTTCGCGTACGTTCGCTAACTAATTTACGTATCACAAACATGATATGTGCCGACCAGAGAGACGCGAATCGGTCTGTACGTTAATCATGCTCGGAATATGGCACCTGTACGTTCTGCGTACACTCGCTAACTCATATACGTATCACATACATATGCGCCGACCAGATAAACGCGAATGGGTCTGTACTTTGGTCATACTCAAAACGTTGCACCTGTACGTTTCGCGTACGTTCGCTAACTAATGTACGTATCACGTACACCACATGTGCTAACCAGAAAGACCCGAATCGGTCTGTACGTTGATCATGCCCGGAACGTTGCACACGTACGTGCTGCATACCCTCGTTAACTAATGTACGTATCACAAATATGATATGTGCCAACCAGAGAGACCCGAATCGGTCTGTGTTTTGATCATACCCAAAACGTTGCACCTGTACGTTCTGCGTACATCCGCTTACTGATGTACGTATCACACACATGATATGTGCCGAGCAGAGAGACCCGAATCGGCCTGTACGTTCGTCATGCTCAGAATGTGGCACCTGTACGTTCTGCATACATCTGCTTACTGATGTACGTATCACATACATGATATGTACCAACCAGAGAGACCCGAATCGGACTGTACTTTGATCATACCCAGAACGTTGCACCTGTACGGTCTGCGTCCATTCGCTAACTATTGTACGCATCACATACATGATATGTGCCAACCAGAGAGACTCGAATCGGTCTGTACGTTGATCATGCTCAGAATGTGGCACCTGTACGTCCTGCGTACATTCCCTAACTAATGTACGCATCACATACATGCTGCGTGCGAAGCAGAGAGACCCGAATCGGTCTGTACGTTGATCATGCTCAGAGCGTGGCATCTGTACGTTTTGCATACATCCGCTGACTGATGTACGTATCACAAACATAATATGTGCCGACCAGAGAGACCCGAATCGGTCTGTACTTCGATCATACCCAAAACGGTGCACCTGTACGTTCTGCGTACGTTCGCTAACTAATGTACGTACCACATACATGATATTTGCCACGCAGAGAGACCTGAATCGGTCTATTCGTGGATGATACCCAGAATCTTGCACCTGTACGTTCTGCGTACATTCGCACACCAATGTCCGTAATCACATGCATGATATGTGCCAACCAAAGAGACCCGGATCGAACTGTACGTTGATCATACCCAGAACGTTGCACCTGTACGTTCAGCGTACATCTGCTATCGAATGTCCGTAATCACATACATGATATGTGCGGAGCAAAGAGACCCGAATCGGTCCGTACGTTGATCATGCTCAGAATGTGGCATCTGTACGTTCTGCATACATCCGCTTACTGATGTACGTATCGCATACATGATATTTGCCGAACGGAGAGACCCGAATCGGTCTGTACGTTGATCGTACTCGAAACGGTGCACCTGTAAATTCTGCGTACAATCGCTACCTAAGATACGTATCATATACATGAAATGCGCCAACCAGTGAGACCCTAATCGGTCTGTTCGTTGATCATGCCCGGAATATGGCACCTGCACGTTCTTCGTACATTCGCTAACTATCGTACGTATCACATACATGATATGTGCCAACCAGAGACCGCGAATCGGTCTGTATGGTGATCATTTCCCGAACGTTGCACCCGTACGTTCCGCGTCCGTTCGCTAACTAATGTACGTATCACATACACCACATATGCTATCCAGAGAGACGCGAATCGGTCTGTACTTTGAGCCTACACAGAATGATGAACCTGTACGTTCTCCGTACATTCGCTAACTAATGTACGTATCACATACATGCTTTGTGCGAAGCAGAGAGACCCGAATCGGTCTGTACTCAGATCATACCCAGAACGTTGCACCTGTAGGTTCTGCATACATCCGCTCACTGATGTACGTATCACAAACATAATATGCCCCGACCAGAGAGACCCGAATCGGTCTGTACTTCGATCATACCGAAAACGTTGCACCTGAACGTTCTGCGTACATCCGCTTACTGATGTACGTATCACATACATGATATGTGCGAAGCAGAGAGACCCGAATCGGTCTGTACGTTGATCGTACTCGAAACGGTGCACCTGTAACTTCTGCGTTAATTCGCTAACTAATATACGTATCACATACATGATATGCGCCACCCAGAAAGACCCGAATCGGTCTGTACGTTGATCATGCCCAGATTATGGCACCTGCACGTTCTGCGTACATTCGCTAACTATCGTACGTATTACATACATGATATGTGCGAACCAGAGAGACCAGAATCGGTCTGTAGGTTGATCATGCCCAGAATGTGGAACCTGTACGTTCTGCATACATCCGCTTACTGATGTACGTATCAGAAACATAATATGTGCCGACCAGAGAGGGCCGAATCGGTCTGTACTTTGATCATTCTCATAACGATGCAGCTGTACGTTCTGCGTACATCCGCTTATTGATGTACGTATCACATACGTGATATGAACCTACCAGAGAGACCCGAATCGGTCTGTTCGTTGATCTTACCCGGAATATGGCACCTGCACGTTCTGCGTACATTCGCTAACTATCGTACGTATTACATACATGATATGTGCGAACCAGAGAGACCAGAATCGGTCTGTAGGTTGATCATGCCCAGAATGTGGAACCTGTACGTACAGCGTATATCCGCTCACTATTGTACGTATCACATACATGATATCTGCCAACCAGAGAGACCCGAATTGGCCTGAACGTTGATCATGCCCGGAATGTGGCACCTGTACGTTCTGCATACATTCGCGTACTATCGTACGAATCACATACCTGAAATGTGCCGAGCAGAGAGACCCGAATCGGTCTGTACGTTGATGATGCTCAGAACGTTGCACCTGTACGCTCTGCGTACATCCGCTAACTGTCGTACGAATCACATACATGAAATGTGCCAACCAGAGAGACCCGCATCGGTCTGTACTTTGATCATACCAAGCATCTTGCACCTATACGGTTTGCGTTCATTTGCTTACTATTGTACGTATCGCATACATGATATGTGCCAACCAGAGCGTCTCGATCCGGTCTGTATGTTGATCATGCCGGGAAAGTTGCACCCGTATGTTCTGCGTACATTCGCTACCTATCGTACGTATCACGAACATGATCTGTGCCAACCAGAGAGACCCGAATCGGTCCGTACCTAGATCATACCCAAAATGTTGCACCGTTACGTTTTGCGTACATGCGCTGACTAATGTACGTATCACTTACATGATATGTGCCAACCAGAGAGACTGGAATCGCTCTGTACTTCTATCACACCCAGAACGTTGCAACCGTACGTTTTTCGCCCATTCGCTATCTAATGTACCTATGATATACATAATTTCCGCAAGCAGAGAAACCCGAATCGGTGTGTACGTTGATGATACCGAGAACGTTGCACCTGTACGTACAGCGTATATCCGCTCACTATTGTACGTATCACATACATGATATCTGCCAACCAGAGAGACCCGAATTGGCCTGAACGTTGATCATGCCCGGAATGTGGCACCTGTACGTTCTGCATACATTCGCGTACTATCGTACGAATCACATACATGAAATGTGCCAACCAGAGAGACCCGAATCGGTCTGTACCTTCATCATACCCAGCATGTTGCACCTATACGGTCTGCGTACATTCGCTGACTAATGTACGTATCACATACATGATATGCGCCAACCAGAGGGACTCGAATCGGTCTGTACTTTCATCATACCCAGCATGTTGCATCTATACGGTCTGCGTACATTCGCTGACTAATGTACGTATCACATACATGATATGCGCCAACCAGAGGGACCCGAATGGGTCTGTACTCAGATCATACCCGAAATGTTGCACCTGTACATTCTGCGTACATTCGCTAACTATCGTACGTATTACATACATGATATGTGCCAACCAGAGAGACAAGAATCGCTCTATACTGCGATAACACCCGGGCTGTCGCAACCTTACGGTTTGCGTACATTCGCTATCTGATAGACGTATCACATACATGATATGTGCCAAGCATAGAGACCCGAATCGCGCTGTACGTTGACGATACCGAGAACGTTGCACCTGTACGTTCTGCGTACAATCGCTAACTAAGGTATGTATCACATCCATGATATTTTCCATCCAGAAAAACCCGAATCGGTCTGTACCTAAATCATACCCAGCATGTTGCACCTATACGGTCTGCGTGCATTCGCCAACTATTGTACGTATCACAAACATGATCTGTGCCAACCAGAGAGACGCGAATCGGTCTGTACTTTGATCATACCCAGAACGTTGCGTCTGTACGGTCTGCGTACACTCGCTAACTAATGTACGTATCACAAACATGATCTGTGCCAACCAGAGAGACCTGAATCGGTCTGTACTTTGATCATACCCGGAACGTCGCGCTTGTACAATCTGCGTGCATTCGCTAACTATTGTACGTATCACATACATGATATGTGCCAACCAGAGCGACTCGAATCGGTCTGTCCTCTGATCATACCCAGAACGTTGCAGCTGTAAGTACTGCGTACATTTGCTACACGATATACGTATCACGTATGATATACGTGCCAAGTAGAGAGACCCGAATCGGTCTGTACATTGATCATACCCAGCATGTTGCACCTGTAAGTTCTGCGTACGATTGCTACACAATATACGGATCACATATGAGATATGCGCGAACAAGAGAGACCCGAATCAATGTGTACTTCGATCATACCCAGCAGATTGCGCGTTTACGGTCTGTGTTCATTCGCTAACTATTGTACGTATCACATACATGATATGTTCCAACCAGAGAGACCAGAATCCGTCTGTACGTTGATCATGCCGAGATTGTGGCACCTGTACGTTCTGCGTACATCCGCTTACTATCGTTCGTATCGCAATCATGATATGTGCCAACCAGAGACCCCCGAATCGGTCTGTACGTTGATGATGCTCAGAACGTTGCACCTGTACGCTCTGCGTACATCCGCTAACTATCGTACGAATCACATACATGAAATGTGCCAACCAGAGAGACACGCATCGGCCTGTACTTTGATCATACCCAGCATCTTGCACCTATACGGTCTGCGTTCGTTTGCTTACTATTGTACGTATCGCATACATGATATGTGCCAACCAGAGCAACCCGTATCGGTCTGTACGTTGATAATACCCAGAATGTTCCACTTGCGAGTTCTGCGTACATTTCCTACCTCATATACGTATCCCATACATGATATGCGCCAACCAGAGAGACCCGAATCGGTGAGTGCGTTGATCATGCCTCGAATGTGGCACCTGTACGTTCTGCGTACATTCGCTACCTATCGTACGTATCACATACATGACATGTGCCGACCAAAGAGACCCGAATCGGTCCGTAGGTTGATCATGCTCGGAATGTTGCACCTGTACGTTCTGCGTACATCCGCTATTTGATGAACGTGGCACATACATGATATGTGCCAACGAGAGAGACCCGAATCGGTCTGTACTTTAATCATACCAAAAACGTTGCACCTGTACGTTCTGCGTACATTCACTGACTAATGTACGTATCACAAACATGATCTGTGTCAACGAGAGAGACCTGAATCGGTCTGTACTTTAATCATACCAAAAACGTTGCACCTGTACGTTTTGCGTACATTCGCTATCCAATGTACGTATCACATACATGATATGTGCCAAGCAGAGACCCGATACGGTCTGTACTCCGATCATACCCAGCATCTGTCACCTATACGTCCTTCGTACATTCGCTTACTATCGTACGTATCACATACATGATATGTGGCAAGCAGAGAGACCTGAATCGGTGTGTACGTTGATGATGCTCAGAACGTTGCACCTGTACGCTCTGCGTACATCCGCTAACTGTCGTACGAATCACATACATGAAATGTGCCAACCAGAGAGACCCGCATCGGTCTGTACTTCGATCATACCAAGCATCTTGCACCTATACGGTTTGCGTTCATTTGCTTACTATTGTACGTATCGCATACATGATATGTGCCAACCAGAGCGACTCGATCCGGTCTGTATGTTGATCATGCCGGGAAAGTTGCACCCGTATGTTCTGCGTACATTCGCTACCTATCGTACGTATCACTTACATGATATGTGCCAACCAGAGAGACTGGAATCGCTCTGTACTTCTATCACACCCAGAACGTTGCAACCGTACGTTTTTCGCCCATTCGGTATCTAATGTACCTATGATATACATAATTTCCGCAAGCAGAGAAACCCGAATCGGTCTGTACGTTTATGATACCGAGAACGTTGCACCTGTACGTACAGCGTATATCCGCTCACTATTGTACGTATCACATACATGATATCTGCCAACCAGAGAGACCCGAATTGGCCTGAACGTTGATCATGCCCGGAATGTGGCACCTGTACGTTCTGCATACATTCGCGTACTATCGTACGAATCACATACATGAAATGTGCCGAGCAGAGAGACCCGAATCGGTCTGTACGTTGATGATGCTCAGAACGTTGCACCTGTACGCTCTGCGTACATCCGCTAACTGTCGTACGAATCACATACATGAAATGTGCCAACCAGAGAGACCCGCATCGGTCTGTACTTTGATCATACCAAGCATCTTGCACCTATACGGTTTGCGTTCATTTGCTTACTATTGTACGTATCGCATACATGATATGTGCCAACCAGAGCGTCTCGATCCGGTCTGTATGTTGATCATGCCGGGAAAGTTGCACCCGTATGTTCTGCGTACATTCGCTACCTATCGTACGTATCACGAACATGATCTGTGCCAACCAGAGAGACCCGAATCGGTCCGTACCTAGATCATACCCAAAATGTTGCACCGTTACGTTTTGCGTACATGCGCTGACTAATGTACGTATCACTTACATGATATGTGCCAACCAGAGAGACTGGAATCGCTCTGTACTTCTATCACACCCAGAACGTTGCAACCGTACGTTTTTCGCCCATTCGCTATCTAATGTACCTATGATATACATAATTTCCGCAAGCAGAGAAACCCGAATCGGTGTGTACGTTGATGATACCGAGAACGTTGCACCTGTACGTACAGCGTATATCCGCTCACTATTGTACGTATCACATACATGATATCTGCCAACCAGAGAGACCCGAATTGGCCTGAACGTTGATCATGCCCGGAATGTGGCACCTGTACGTTCTGCATACATTCGCGTACTATCGTACGAATCACATACATGAAATGTGCCAACCAGAGGGACCCGAATCGGTCTGTACCTTCATCATACCCAGCATGTTGCTTCTATACGGTCTGCGTACATTCGCTGACTAATGTACGTATCACATACATGATATGCGCCAACCAGAGGGACTCGAATCGGTCTGTACTTTCATCATACCCAGCATGTTGCATCTATACGGTCTGCGTACATTCGCTGACTAATGTACGTATCACATACATGATATGCGCCAACCAGAGGGACCCGAATGGGTCTGTACTCAGATCCTACCCGAAATGTTGCACCTGTACATTCTGCGTACATTCGCTAACTATCGTACGTATTACATACATGATATGTGCCAACCAGAGAGACAAGAATCGCTCTATACTGCGATAACACCCGGGCTGTCGCAACCTTACGGTTTGCGTACATTCGCTATCTGATAGACGTATCACATACATGATATGTGCCAAGCATAGAGACCCGAATCGCGCTGTACGTTGACGATACCGAGAACGTTGCACCTGTACGTTCTGCGTACAATCGCTAACTAAGGTATGTATCACATCCATGATATTTTCCATCCAGAAAAACCCGAATCGGTCTGTACCTAGATCATACCCAGCATGTTGCACCTATACGGTCTGCGTGCATTCGCCAACTATTGTACGTATCACAAACATGATCTGTGCCAACCAGAGAGACGCGAATCGGTCTGTACTTTGATCATACCCAGAACGTTGCGTCTGTACGGTCTGCGTACACTCGCTAACTAATGTACGTATCACAAACATGATCTGTGCCAACCAGAGAGACCTGAATCGGTCTGTACTTTGATCATACCCGGAACGTCGCGCTTGTACAATCTGCGTGCATTCGCTAACTATTGTACGTATCACATACATGATATGTGCCAACCAGAGCGACTCGAATCGGTCTGTCCTCTGATCATACCCAGAACGTTGCAGCTGTGAGTACTGCGTACATTTGCTACACGATATACGTATCACGTATGATATACGTGCCAAGTAGAGAGACCCGAATCGGTCTGTACATTGATCATACCCAGCATGTTGCACCAGTAAGTTCTGCGTACGATTGCTACACAATATACGGATCACATATGAGATATGCGCGATCAAGAGAGACCCGAATCAATGTGTACTTCGATCATACCCAGCAGATTGCGCGTTTACGGTCTGTGTTCATTCGCTAACTATTGTACGTATCACATACATGATATGTTCCAACCAGAGAGACCAGAATCCGTCTGTACGTTGATCATGCCGAGATTGTGGCACCTGTACGATCTGCGTACATCCGCTTACTATCGTTCGTATCGCAATCATGATATGTGCCAACCAGAGACCCCCGAATCGGTCTGTACGTTGATGATGCTCAGAACGTTGCACCTGTACGCTCTGCGTACATCCGCCAACTATCGTACGAATCACATACATGAAATGTGCCAACCAGAGAGACACGCATCGGCCTGTACTTTGATCATACCCAGCATCTTGCACCTATACGGTCTGCGTTCGTTTGCTTACTATTGTACGTATCGCATACATGATATGTGCCAACCAGAGCAACCCGTATCGGTCTGTACGTTGATAATACCCAGAATGTTCCACATGCGAGTTCTGCGTACATTCCCTACCTCATATACGTATCCCATACATGATATGCGCCAACCAGAGAGACCCGAATCGGTGAGTGCGTTGATCATGCCTCGAATGTGGCACCTGTACGTTCTGCGTACATTCGCTACCTATCGTACGTATCACATACATGACATGTGCCGACCAAAGAGACCCGAATCGGTCCGTAGGTTGATCATGCTCGGAATGTTGCACCTGTACGTTCTGCGTACATCCGCTATTTGATGAACGTGTCACATACATGATATGTGCCAACGAGAGAGACCCGAATCGGTCTGTACTTTAATCATACCAAAAACGTTGCACCTGTCCGTTCTGCGTACATTCACTGACTAATGTACGTATCACAAACATGATCTGTGTCAACGAGAGAGACCTGAATCGGTCTGTACTTTAATCATACCAAAAACGTTGCACCTGTACGTTTTGCGTACATTCGCTATCCAATGTACGTATCACATACATGATATGTGCCAAGCAGAGACCCGATTCGGTCTGTACTCCGATCATACCCAGCATCTGTCACCTATACGTCCTTCGTACATTCGCTAACTATTGTACGTATCACATACATGATGTGTGCCAAGCAGAGAGACCCGAATCGCTCTGTACTTCGATCCCACCCAGAACGTTGCAGCCGTACGTTTTGTCTACATTCACTATCTAATGTACGTATCGCATACATGATATGTGCCAACCAGAGAGACCCGAATCGTTCTGTACTTAGATCATACCGAAAATGTTGCACCTGTACGTTTTGCGTACATTCGGTAACTACTGTACGTATCGCATACATGATGTGTGCCGACCAGAGAGACCCGAATCACTCTGTACTTCGATCACACCCAGAACGTTGCAACCGTACGTTTTGCGTACATTTGCTATCTAATGTACGTATCACATACATGATATGTGCCAAGCAGAGGGACCCGAATCGGTTATATATAATAATATATAATTTTATACATCATCAACATACATATAATATATAATAATCTACACATAGAGTGCAGATTACGGCAACAGATAGAGAGTTAGGATAAGAAGAAGAACATTGAAAGTGACACACTTGTAAATGCACGGCACTACCACTAAAAATGTCTAAAATCGGTAAACGCTGACCAAAAAAATTTTAACAAACTGCAAGAGCCGAGAGTGGCCGTGTTTCCAACCTCAAGAGAGACCTTAAGAGAGAGAGATTCAGATTCAGATTCAGATTCAATTTATTATGCCGTGGCTTAATAATAGGCCAAAGGGCAAGGAATACAAAGTCAGAAACACAACAAAACAAAAGCAAACAAAAGCGTAATTCAAAAGCAAAAATTGCAAATATAGGTTATTGTAGACACACTCATAACTATCCAGACAATATACAAACCACCAACAACACTGGCGGTACACAATCAAGAAAAGTAAAGAGAAACACAGAATACACTTCAGGCCTCAGAGAAGACGGCTGTTTTGGCTGCCTGCAAACGAGACGAGAGCCTAACCCCAAGCAGATCAAGGGATGACGCAGAAGTGATAGACCCAGGCAGATCGTTCCATGTGCGGGCACCGGAGACCGCAACAGAGTTTTGATAGGCCGAAGTCCTACAAAAAGAGACGTGCAAGGAATGCACTGCGGTCGAGTCTACGTGTCTATGAGAGCGACGCAAAGATTGATCGGAATCAATTAAAAGCTCACGCAGGTAGGACGGTTTAGATGTTGACAATACTTGATCAGAGACACGCAGCCAGCCCAGCTTGTGCCTATAGGGAGTAATATGCACATCTCTCCTCAAGCCAAAAACAAAACGGATTCCGCAATTGACCAACCGCTGCAGCTTAATATCCAAATAATCTGTTAGACCGTGATAGACCACGCTGCAATAATCAATATCGCCTTTAGACGCGGGGAAAGAAAGTAGCCACGATGCTTAAGCCTATATAAAGAGGAATAAACCTTCCTGGAGATCTGGGCAACATGCGCATTCCATGACAGATCAGCAGAAAGGTGAACGCCTAAATTCCGTACAGTGGTGACCTAAGGTACATCCGTATTACTAATAACTATAGGTGCAACACCTTTGCACCATAGCTGCTGCAAATTGGAGGCACTACCGAGTATAATAGCCTTAGTTTTACCCACATTCAGCTTCAAACCATTAGCAGAGGCCCAGTCAGCGACTGCCTGGGCATCCTCGCACATCCTAGCAACGGCAGAAGCAATGTCATCCGGACTTGCACTTAAATAGATCTGGAGATCATCAGCAAAGAGGACATGACTTGTATTGCGAAGCACCTTCTTGACATCGTCAATAAAAATAAGAAAAAGTAAAGGACCAAGCACGGAACCCTGAGGAACCCCAGAAAAACTGCCCAAATAATCAGTATGGCTTCCCGAAAGATCAAGGACAGCTTGAGACCTACCTGTAAGGTAAGAATAAAACCATTTAACGACCTCATCCGCAAAACCAAAGCGCTTAAGCTTAACAAGAAGCAGAGAGTGATCTATAGTATCAAATGCCTTGCTGAGGTCAAAAAGCAACAAAATGGTAACGCAACGTCTATCAATTGCCTTCTTAGCATCATCGATAACTCTAAGCAGGAGCGTCTGAGTACTATGTCCCCTACGGAAGCCGGCCCGCGCCGGGTCAAGCAAGTTATTGCCCTCCAAGTAAGCAACTACTTGATCTGCCACAACCCGCTCTAAGACCTTAGACAAATGCGGGAGATTCGCCACAGGGCGAGTATCGTCAACGGAGCTTGGAGGATTAGACTTATTAAGAGAAACTATGTAAGCCCTCTTCCAGACCTCCGGAAAGGTACACGTACTCAGAGAGACATTAATAAGGGTCGTCAAATGCAGCGCAATATCAGCTAACACATCTTTAAGATAGAATAACTGCACACAGTCAGGACTCAGTCCACGAGACTTGGATGCATAAGAGCTGAGAACGCGAGAGACTTGGTTGCTCGTTACCAGTGAGAATGAAAAGAAGGACCCAGCAGCCACCCCCGGATCAATCAGGAGACTAGAGAGTGTAACCGTCGAACACGGCGGATGAGCACGAGCAACAGATACAAAATGGGCATTCAACTCGCATGCCGAAAAATGATGAAGCGGAGAAGATGAGGTTGCATTGGTCAGGCCGAGACGTTTAAGCTCCCCCCAAATGCTAGCCATATCAGGCAGCTTACCCAAGCGGTCCTTGATATAATTGTTCTTAGCTTGCTTGATCTCAGATTTAATAGCCTTACGCATAATGCGTAAGGCTATTAATTAGAGAGAGAGAGAGAGAGAGAGAGAGAGAGAGAGAGAGAGAGAGAGAGAGAGAGACAGATTCAGGCCGGAGCTGCCCATACTATACTGCCTAACCTATGCCTAACACAAAGAGAGTGCCGGAGGAGAGAATGAAACAAAGAGACAGTGAGGGAGCCTACGAAGGCGTGGCAGGGGTACCTTCGGCGCCTAGCAGGTGTACGAACAGGCCATGTTTAAATGAGGCTAGTGAGAACGCAGCTTTGAGTTCCGAGGGAAGAGAATCCCAGTGACGGATGCCGGCTACCGCGAATGAATTGCGGAATGTGTCGGTGCGAGCGCGGGGAGCAAGAAAATCGCCCCTAGGAGCTCGCGATGGACGAACAGTGGCAGATTTCGACCCACGAGCAACGAAAATTTCACGCAGATAGGCGGGCCGACCAGAGCGCAGGATGACGTATAGCTGACAGTGAAGGAAATAAAGCCTCCGGTCCTTGACTCGAAGCCAGCCGAGCTTCCTACGATAGGGCGTAATATGCGCGTCACGTGGAACACCGCAAACAAAACGGGCACAGGTGTTGAGAAGCCGCTGAAGTTTAGTATCAAGACCAGATGTAAGATCGGCGAAGACCACGCAGCAATAGTCGAGCAATGGAAATATTAAGGTGGCAACCAACATTTTGCGCAGATTCTTGGAGAGCAGCCTACGAGACGCAGATAGATGCCTGACGGTGCCGTGGACGCGATTAGATATAGAATTGACCTGGCTTACCCATGACAGCTTAGAGTCAAGGATAACTCCAAGATCACGCACACCGTCAGTGTACGGAATTGTGAGACCGTCAAGACGCACGGTAGGAAGAAGATCGAGCTGAAGCCTGGAGACATAGGAACCACTACCAAGAATCATCGCATGCGTTTTCGCAACATTAAGACGGAGAGACGAAGATTTCGACCAGTCCAGGACAGCCTGTACATCTTCATTGACACGAGCAATGGCATCCTGAAACTTTTCCGGCGGAAACTGATAATATATCTGTAAATCGTCCGCGTAGACTAGGTGGCTGCTGTGCTTAATGACTGCAGAGATGTCATGAATGAAGAGGGAGAACAACAGGGGCCCCAGAACTGAGCCCTGCGGTACACCGAGATCGAGATTCGCCTAGCTAGAGAGAAGGCCGTCTGGAGACGCGACCGCTTGCTTTCTACCCTCGAGTTACGAGGCAATCCACCGGATGACATGCTGCGAAAAGTTAAAGCTGACAAGTTTGTTGAGCAGAACTGCATGCGGAATCGTGTCAAAGGCCTTAGAGAAATCGAAGAGGACAAGGACGGTGAGCCTATGTTCATCAAGGCCCCTTCGAACATCCTTCGTGAGTCTGAGAAGGGCAGTGTTGGGATTAAAATGCTTGTTTCTCGTACTTTTTTGAATTATTGTTTAATATTCACTTATGCTGTAATGATACTATAAACACTGGAGAATGAGAATTTATACATTTGCATGTACAACAGGTGGTTGCCATCTTCCTATACTCGCGTCATTAGGCGCGCTCTCATCTTTCTGTCGCTGCGACTTAAGCTTACATTCGTCAGACGCTAAAGCGTTGTCCAATCACAGACATCCTGCCCGCCTTGAAAGAATTTGCAATAGAAATTCAGTTTTAAGTCGTGTTATGTTATATCAAATATAATCTGCATTTCCAAGAGGTGAGTCATCTGTCCTGTTATATCTTAGAATCTTAACCTTAACTATAAATATTGAACTTTCTCTTCTTATCTTAGGTTAAGTAGGAGTAACATCACATATCGCTATGCTATCTCAGGTAGGTATAAGTGCAAACGGGTAAGTAGCAATACAACTTAATATGTTAGCTTAATTATCAATATAATAAATTCCTCCCCCTTTTTTTTCAAATGTTTTCAGGGAGGACGCACAGCTTTCGGACTGTACGTTTGCACGTTCCGGAGGCAGTTTTGATCGTTGCAACTCATACTACGTCGTCATCACCCGGATGTACCTCCACAACCCGCCCCATATGCCAAGAAAGAGGGGGTAAGTTATCGTCAATCATTAATACCAAAGAACCAACTTCTACATTGGCTTCTGGTCTCGTCCATTTAGTACGTGCTTGTAGCTGGTTTAAATATTCCTTGTGCCAACGTTTCCAGAAATGTTGGCGCAGCTTTTGTAAATGTTGCCACCTTGAAAGGCGATTGTCAGGAAGTTCACTATAACCATACTGAGCAGATTCTAAAAGCGAATCTCCTACTAGAAAGTGAGAAGGGTTTAAAGCGGAAAGATCATTAGGATCGGAAGAAAGAGGTGTTATGGGTCGGGAGTTTAGGATAGCTTCTATTTCTGTTAGTAAAGTATTATATTCTTCATATGTATAGATTAATCCTCGCATCGTTATGTGTATGTGACGTTTAGTACTCTTCACTGTGGCTTCCCATAACCCGCCGAAACGAGGCGATCTTGGGGGGATGAAATGCCAATCAATCTTCTGAGCAGCTAATTTAGTGATTATCTCATTTTCTTCTTTCTTCAGGAATTCATAAATCTCATTCAATTCCTTGATGGCACCCTTAAAATTGGTTCCGTTATCTGAATAGATGTGGGAGGGTGTTCCTCTTCGAGAGGTGAATCTTCTTAACGCTGCGAGAAAGGCTTCCGTGCTTAAGCTAGTTACCAATTCTAGGTGGATACCTTTCGTACAAAAACAAACAAATATAGCTACATAAGCTTTAGTGAGAGGCATTCTACCTCTTCTCTTACTTTCTCTTATATTAAAAGGCCCGGCGTAATCTACGCCGCATCTTTCAAATGGTCTGCTTAGTTGAAGCAACCTGGATTTAGGTAAATCAGCCATAATCGTCTGTTTTGGAGTGGGTGAGTATTTGAGGCATTGTAGGCAATTTCGGACGATCTTCCTAGCTTCGCGTCGTCCTGACATGGGCCAGTAATTATTTCGTATAGAATTGAGTAATAGCTCGGGTCCACAGTGTAGTAATTTCTGATGTTCTTCCTTCATTATTAATGAAGTCACAAAATCTCTTGCTGGTAATACAATGGGATGTTTTTGATCTCTTGCTATGTTTGCATGCTTCAACCGACCTCCTACTCGGATCAGACCATTCTCGCCTAGGAATGGTTTCAGCATTAGTAGAGGGCTGTCATGCTTCAGCACCCTATTCATTTGTAAATGTTTTATTTCCCTTCGAAACTTATTCTTCTGAACCATGCGTATTATTGTCTCGGTTGCTGTCTGTAGCTCTTCGAGGGCTAGTGGTCCAATTTTACGATTTCCTTTGCAATTCTGTATGAACCGTATCACGTATGCCATGACTCGTTGCAGTTTGGAGTATCTAGAGAATTTGTTTAGAACTTCTAATGGGTTATAAGTGTTTATCAGTACCTTAACCTTCAACTCTGGAACTTCTTCGTATTTGTCCGGGGGTTCAAGCCAGTCATCTTCTTCAGTTAGCCATTGAGGTCCTTGCCACCACAATGAATTATCCAATAAGGAGTCGACTGCTATTCCTCGAGATAACAAGTCTGCTGGGTTAGCGCCAGAACGTACATACCTCCATGGTGCGTTGGGAACTAATTCTTGTATTTTCGCAACTCGATTCGCTGCGAATGTCTTTAGGAGGTGTGGCTGAGTCATTACCCAATCCAAAACTATCGTGGAATCACTCCATAGATATGAGTTTGTGTAAGAGGGCGCCACCGACGACGCACCAACGACCACAGAGATAGAGTGGGGAACGTGAGTCGACCACGAACCTAGGGAATGGACGAACAAATAAAGACTCCTCGTGTTCAAACTCTTCTTTCTTCATTTATTTAAACCATCCTTACAAATCAGAAGTGGGATACACATCCGAATGCCCTTTAAAATAATAAAGAAAAGCTGTGTGCTATAAAATAAGCTGAGTGCAACCAAATAGGGTAGAAAGTGAAAGCTGAGTGCATGTGAAGTTGCTGTGTGCGAATTAAGACTAAAACATTAGTGCTGAGTGCGAAGAACTACGCTTTGTGCATATCGAGGGCTGTGTGCCTAACAAACAAGGAAGTAATACAATCATATTGTGTACGTAGAAATTCTCGTGGAACGTTCCAGTTGGCATCTAAAATGGCGACCAACATGGCCGACCTATGATCGCGCGCGGACAAAATTCAAATCATCTCATCGGTTAATTGCAAGCGTGGCCACACACATCTGGTGGCGGCGTGGCGGTCGTGCGTCGAACGCCATCTACTGGAGCTCACATAGTATAGAGTGAACGCCATCGCGTAAACAAATAAATACAGGGCCTGAGTGTACGAGCCAACCAAACAGCGCTCTTTCAGAACAATGGGACCAAAAAAAAATCCGAACGATTTCAAAGTAGTGGTGTTAAGAGAGGTGTCGTTAAAACTAAATCTGTCCGATAAGGGTAACAAGGCCGAATTACTTCACAGACTGAACGAGGCTGACCCAGAAGGAAAGTGGACGGAGATGGCAGCCAACATATTAGACAATGACGACGGAGAAGGTAACCTAAACGAAGGTAACCGACATATGCTAGACGATCTAAGAACAGAAATGCTCCTTCGCGAGTCTGAAATCGCGAAACGCGAAGCGGCATTATTGCAGCGCGAACTAGATCTAGCAAAACGAGAAATTGAAATGCTTAAAATTGGTATAGCCGTAGCCCATCAAAACCCACCACCAGAGACGGAATCCGGAGCCAATCACAACTTGCAAGGGTTTGTAGACCAAACAGCTGTCGAAAATCGTGCATTGCAGCGACAACTGGGACTTAATAGCATACGTGAGTTATTAAACGATTTCGATGGAAATTGCGAAAACTTTGGCACATGGGAAAATCAGGTACGATTGTTGAAACAAACGTACGGGCTCGGCGAACAAGAGACCAAAGTAATGATGGGCAGCAAGCTTAAAGGAAAGGCCCACAGATGGTTCCATTCAAATCCAAATCACCTCAACATGGAAACAGAAGAGCTCTTCGCCGAAATGAAGACAATGTACAGCAGCGAAACCGATTGCATAGCCAGGCGTAAGAAATTCGAGGGCAGAATATGGAAATACGACGAGACATTCGTCGACTACTACCATGAGAAGAAAATTTTGGCAAACAAAGTACCAATCGAAGCAAATGAAATGGTAGGTTATTTGATCCGAGGGATTCCTAATGAAAATATTCAGAACCAGGTACGCCTGCAAAGGTTCGCCACGGAGACACAGCTCATCGAAGCAATGACCGATATAAAACTACCCTCCACAAGCAAACCTTGGGTAAAGAAAGACGTCAAACCAAACCCCGTCGGATCAATCAAGCCAGAAGGACAACCAAGCGTATCGGGACGAGGCACTAACGAAAACTCAGACCGTGGGACAACCAGATGCTACAATTGCGGTGGTCAGGGACACATTGCACCAAATTGCAAAAAACCAAAGCGTGAGATGGGATCTTGCTTTACTTGCGGCAGTATGGAGCACCAAGTTCGAGACTGCCCCAAAAAAAAGGAACAGGTGTCCAATATCACGGAAGTCCCAAGCCATGACGACGATTACCAGCGTTACGTTAAGTATTATATAAGCAAGCAAGATCATGATATAGAATTAGAATTAGGAACACAATTGGACTCTGGCAGTCCGATAAGCATTGTCAAAGAATCACTAATTCCAACCGAAATGATTCAACCAGTAATAGATAGGTCACGTAGGTTTTCAGGCATTAACGATTCGCTCCTAAACATCACGGGTTACGTAAATGCAATAATCAAATTAGACGGGGTTACTGCAAAAGATGTGAATATTTACGTAGTACCCGATCACACCATGCATTGTCAAGCGATACTAGGTCGCGATGCATTAAAGACTTTAGGGATGAGATTGACAGAGCCAAGGGGCATAAAGATGAACAATGAGGCAATACTTGATATAATGAATATTGACATTAGACATAGTGAGAAAGAAAACATATTAAGCTCATTGGTCATAGGGTCAGATGCCACAAACGTGGAGCGCAATAAAATACTTAATGTCTTTGAAAAAGAATATTTGTTAGTAGACAGACCGAGCGAGCCCAAAATAAAAGTAGAAATGACACTTAAACTCAAAGAGCATAAACCATTTCATTTCAACCCTAGAAGGCTGTCATATGCAGAAGAACGTCAATTGCAGAATATATTAGATAGGCTTATCGAAAAGAAAATAATAAGACAAAGCGAATCTGAATACGCGTCTCCAATAGTTTTAACAAAAAAAAAAAACGGAGAAGCACGACTTTGCGTCGACTACAGAACCTTGAATAAATACATAATCAGGGACAACTACCCAATTCCGGTAATTGAGGACCAAGTAAATGCGCTAAATAATAAAAGATACTACACAGCACTTGATCTCAAAGATGGATTCCATCAGGTAAAAGTAGCAGACGATGCAATAAAATATACTGCATTCACAACCCCTTTAGGCCACTACGAATACCTAGGAATGCCTTTTGGAATTAAGATTGCAACGTCAAGATTCGCAAGATTCGTCAATGCGGTGCTAGGGAATCTAATCAAATCCGGTGACGTAATAGTATACATTGACGACTTTTTAATAGCTACTGAAACAATAGAAAAACATTTGGACGTACTCAAACAGGTACTTAGATTACTGATAGAAAACAACTTGGAACTAAGACTTGACAAGTGCAAATTCTTGGTGACCGAAATCGAATACCTAGGTTACAAGGTGAAGGGAAACGAGATTAGGCCCCTCGACAGCGGTATCAAAGCTGTGCAGGAATACCCGATACCCCGAAATCGTAAGGACCTACAAAGTTTCATAGGACTAGCGTCCTATTTTAGGAAGTTCATAGAAGGATTTTCGATATTAGCAGCACCATTATATACCCTACTCAGGAAGGATGCCGAATTCACATTTAATGAAAAAGAATTAGATGCATTCGAAACCTTAAAACGAAAACTCACAGAAGAACCAGTTCTTAGTATTTACAACCCGTGCAGCGAAACAGAGTTACACACCGACGCCAGCTCGTTAGGTTACGGCGCAGTGCTGCTCCAAAAGAAGGAGGACGGTAAATTTCACCCCGTTTTCTATTTTTCAAAGCGTACAACCGAGGCCGAATCAAAATATCATAGTTTTGAACTAGAAACACTAGCGATAGTGTACGCGATAAGACGTTTCAGAATTTATCTTCACGGGATCAAGTTTAAAATTGTAACAGACTGCGACGCTCTAAGAGCGACGTTAGCAAAACGCGAGATGAACAGCAGAATCGAAAGATGGGCTGTAGAATTGTTGGCTTACGATTACGAGACTGAGCATAGACCAGGCATACGCATGAAACACGCGGATGCTTTCAGTAGGGCGCACAACGTACTCGTAATAGATGCAAACCCTTTAGAGGTTAACTTGGCATTAAGCCAAAGCAAAGATATGAGAATCAGCACGATACGAGACGAGCTAGGAAAGTCAGAGAACAGCCTTTATGAAATGCGCAATGGAATCATTTATCGTAAGATAGACCATAAGTTAATCTTTTATGTACCGGCAATGATGGAATCACAGGTAATCAGACGTTACCACGATGACATGGGACACTTAGGAGTAGAAAAAACCTGCGGTGTTATTAGACAGAACTACTGGTTCCCACAATTGGCCCAAAAAGTAAAAGAATACATCCAAAATTGCCTAACCTGTATAGCGTATAATCCGAAAACCGGAAAATCGGAGGGCGCATTACACTGCATCCCCAAGGGAAACGCTCCATTCGATACAATTCACATAGATCACTATGGTCCAATCGAAAAGGTGCGGTTAATCAAACAACATATACTCGTAGTAATAGACGGATTTACGAAATTCACAAAGCTTTACGCAAGCAAAAGCACTACAAGTAAGGAAGCGATAGGTTACTTAGACCAGTATTTCAGCAACTATAGTAGACCCCGAACAATAATTTCCGACCGAGGTAGTTGTTTTACATCACTAGAATTCAAAGAGTTTTTAGAGGAACGCGACATTAAGCACATTCTGGTGGCAACCGCAGCGCCCAGAGCAAACGGACAGGTGGAAAGGGTGAATCGAATGTTAGGACCGATGCTAGGTAAACTAGTAAACAATGATGAGGGCAGGTACTGGTACAAGGTTCTTGACGATGTAGAATTCTCCATAAACAACACAATCAGTAAAAGCACCGGACAAACGCCCAGCAAACTGCTATTCGGTATAAACCAGCGCGGTAAACTTATCGACAAAATTGCGGAATATTTGGAAAACCAAACTGAGACCAAAGAGCTCGACATAGAATCAATTAGAAATGAGGCAGCCAAAAACATCGAAAAGTCTCAAAATTATAATAAAAAATACTACGATAGTCATCACAAAGCGGCCGAAAAATATAAAGAAGGCGATTACGTTATGATCAAAAATTTCGAAAACCGAATCGGAGCACCTCAAAAACTCATACCGAATTACAAAGGTCCTTATCAGGTAGCTAGAGTATTGCGAAACGACCGATACATAATAAAGGATCCAGACGAATTCCAAGGGGCACGAAGACCTTACGAAGGTACATGGAGTGCCGAAAATATAAGACACTGGCACAATGAAAATCGAGACCAAGCCAAAGAGATTGATCTCCCAAAACCAAACATGGTATAAGATTAGAATAAGACGAAAAAAAAAAAAAAAAAAAAAAAAAAAAAAAAAAAAAAAATAATAAAGAATATTTCCTTTCTCTCCTTATATTTGATAGACAAATTCCATTTCATTATGTTGACAAGAAACTCATGTACCTAAATTTAAGAAATTGATTAGAACATTATATAAGTAAGAAACAATGTACAGTTCGGAGTCCGAACTTAGTCAGGATGGTCGAACTGTAAGAGGGCGCCACCGACGACGCACCAACGACCACAGAGATAGAGTGGGGAACGTGAGTCGACCACGAACCTAGGGAATGGACGAACAAATAAAGACTCCTCGTGTTCAAACTCTTCTTTCTTCATTTATTTAAACCATCCTTACATTTGTTACCTTTTTTCCTAATACTAGTGATACGACGTTCATGAGTCTGGCCATTATCAAAGCTGCTGAGAGTTCAAGCCTTGGTAGAGTTATACATTTCACCGGAGCTACCTTAGTTTTTGAACATAAGATATTCGAATGGGTTTGTCCTTGTTCATCCTGGTAAACGCAGTAGATACACGCGCCGTATCCCTTTTCTGATGCATCACTAAATCCATGAAGATTGATTCCTTGGCTTGAGTTACTGGGGTTGACATTTCTAGGGATTCTTAGTTGATTTAACTTTGGCAGTGAGCTATAATACTTAAGCCAGGTAGCGTAAAGTGATCGCGGCACTGATTCGTCCCAATCCAGTTGCAATTTCCATAATTCTTGCATAATTATTTTCGCAACTATTAGGATTGGTCCGATCAGTCCTAGTGGATCGAATATCCGTGCAATTAGTGATAAGATATTTCGTTTTGTCGGCTTATCGATTTCCTTTGTATTCACTGAATACCTTAGAGAGTCTTCTGCGGCGTTCCATAGTAGTCCGAGAGTCGTTTGTGTCTCACCTAATTCTAATATCATTAAATCTTCGGATTTATTTTCCTGTGATATATGATTGAGTACATCGACGCTATTGCTTCTCCACTTCCTCAGAGGGAATTTACTTCGGCTTGTCAATTCATCGAGTTGTTTCTGCAGGGTTAATGCTTCCTCCAATGAGTTGCATCCGGTTAATATATCGTCCATATAACAATTTTGAAGTATCGCTTCAGATGCTGGAGTCAATTCCTCACTAGCTTCTGAGGCGAGTTGTTTCATACATCTCATCGCTAAGTATGGTGCGCTAGAGGTGCCGTACGTCACAGTATTCAATGTGTACTCTTGGATAGGTAAAGTAGGATCGGGTCTCCAAATTATTCTTTGTAAGTTCCTATCTTCCTCTGATACAAGAATTTGTCTAAACATTTTTGCGACATCTACCGTTAGGACATACTGGTGGGTCCTGAATCTTAGCGTAATATCGAGTATAGGTTCTTGCAGATTGGGTCCGGTTAGTAGCTTGTCATTCAATGACGTACCAAGTGAGGTTTTGGCAGAGCCATCGAATACAACTCTTAATTTTGTAGTTAAGCTTGAATCTCTGAGGACAGGTTGATGCGGTAAATAGTACACCTGGTCTGTTTTTTCCTTCTGAATTTCATTTACGACAGTCATGTGTCCCATTTCCTCATATTCGTTCATGAAATTGACATAGTCTCGTTCTAGCTGACTTCGATCTTGCCGTCTTCTTTCCGTTGAGAAAAATCTTCTTGAAGCTTGAGAACGCAATTCTCTTAAAACCACTTTAGGGTTCTTTCGTAAACTTACAATAAATCTATTTTCTGCGGATCTTTTTGTAGTTTCTTGGAAGTGCCGTTCACACGACATCTCTTCTTTGGTTAAATGCTTTTTTGGGACTAGTTCTTCCATTAGCCAAAACCTTTCTATTGTATTTTCCATACTTTCATTGAGAGTTAAGTGACAGGCGTTTGTACTACTTGTAGTTGACTGATCTCTAATTTCTCCTCACAGTATCCATCCTAGAAGGGTCTTTTGCAGTATCGGTAAACCTTTCCCTAAATCGGTTTTACCGACGCAGAGAAGCTGCCAAAATAATTCTGCACCAATTAGCATATCTATCGTTCCTGGCGAATTGTATCGAGGATCCGCTAAACGAATTGCTTCTGGAATGTTTAACAATGCTACATCAAGCTTAGTTTCAGGTAGGGGGTCGGTAATAGTTTCCAATACTAAACATTCAATCGACGCTTTGAAAGCGTTGTGTTTGGCCTTCAGCTTTACTTGTACCGCTTCATTAACATTGCACTTACTCTGATTAATCCCACTTATTGGAATTCGAACCTTCCTTCTTGTTAGTTCTAATTTGTTGACCAAAGCCCTTGTGATTAAATTGGATTGAGACCCAGGGTCTAGAAAAACTCTACATTCTTGAAGATTTCCTTTAGCGGCAAATACTTGTACCTGAGCCGTTGATAGAATTACATGTGAAGCGATTCTTTGGGATTTTGATGTGAGAGTCGGTTCTGTAGTTTGCTGCATCTGACTTGCTTCCTCTTCTACTCCTCTATCTGAATCTTGCACTGCGTGGATTGTTGTGGATGTATTTGACTCTTCGTCTCTTTTTGACTACGATTCTTCTTTCCCATTAACCTCCTTTTTCTTGTAATCCTCAGAATTTTCTCTATCCTCATGTAAGAGAGTATTGTGTTGTTTATCACATTTTCTGCATTACGACAATTTACAGTCTCTTGAATAGTGACCCTGTTTCAGACAATTAATGCATAAATTCCTATTTCTAGCTTCCGTTTGTATCTCAGGAATGGATAGCTTCATAAACTCTTCGCGTCTGTATATCCAATGATTTCCATTGCAATATTTACATTGGAGAGTATTAGTAACTGCTGTTACTATCTTCTTGTCTCCTTTTTTTGGGTTATAATATTTTGTATCAGATTGTTTAGCTGAGGAGCCCTCGATTATTTCCAGGGTCTGACATCTGTTTGCTAGAAAGTCAATCCATTGTTTCATTGTTGGTAGTTGACCGTCTTCCCTTTGGCTGATATAAACTTCCCAATCTCTTCTGAGGTTAAAATCCAATCTGTTTCCAAAAATATGGATTGAAATAGTGTCCCAGTTATCGGTGGGCTGCCCTAGTGACCTTAATGACCTAAGATGCCTTTGAGTATTATCAACAAATTGCCTCAATGAAGCTAGATTTCCTTTGGCTATGGAAGCCGAGTCTATAAGTTCCTTCATATGTGTGTTTATTATTAAACGTTTGTTTTCATATCTCTTAGTTAATAATGACCATGCAATACTATAATTGTCTAGCGAGGTTTCAAGCGACTGAATTACTTGGAGAGCTTCGCCTGTGACGGCGCTTCGGAGACACTGAAACTTCTGTATCTCACTTATTTTCGTATTAAAGTGTATCAAAGAAGTGAAGGAATCCTTAAACAATAACCATTGATCATACTGACCACTAAAACTCGGCAAAGATATCGTCGGTAACTTTACGCTAGCACCAGAATCCTCATTTACTATTGATTGCGATGAGCTAGTAGTTGGCGTGACTTCACTTGATTGTGGAATTTTCTTTTTTGCTTGATCTAACGTTTTGAAATGAACATTCTCAAAAGAATTCCTCTCTTGCGCGAATTGGTCTTCCAATTCATTGACTTCTTGTTCCCGTGGGTTACCATCACCATCTACTGCTTCGTTGAGAAGGGCTACTTCTATTGCTTGCTGCACTTCATTAAATTGTTGTAACAAAGATTCAATTCGGGCTATCCTACTTGGTAATTGAGATAATTCGGTAGTCGCATAGGAATTGATGAATTGCTCAAAACGAGTTAATTGTCCTTTGATTGCACCGCGTTTGTAGTTTAGCGATCTTACGTCTGCCATTTTTGGTTATTATTAAATTAGAAGCTTGGGGATTGTGATTTTAGGAAAACTGGATAGGATCTAGAGAGATTCGGTTACCTGTTTGCTGCTTAGTGAACGAAATCGTGCTTGTACGTGAACACGTCTTACTTGTATTCTTGCTTGTTTGATTGCGTGTGCGCGTGCGTGTGGGAACGAAGCAGCTTCTTGTTGCTTGATTGTATGCGTGCGCATGTGGAAGACGCGGCTTCTTGTTGCTTGATTGTGTGCGTGTGGGAACGACTCAGCTTCTTGTTGCTTGATTGTATAAATGTAGATTAGTCCGTAAATTTAACTTTTAATCTTATCTTCACGTCTGATACCACACTATTGTTCTGTTTCAGGTTTGACCGTGCTATTATTTGGATGGCGACGACTCCACGTGTGGCGACGAACGCGGCGTTCGTTCACTTATTGTTTTATTCACATCACTTGTACTTATCCGGCTTGAAAGACCATTAATATGTTGGGATTAAAATGCTTGTTTCTCGTACTTTTTTGAATTATTGTTTAATATTCACTTATGCTGTAATGATACTAAAAACACTGGAGAATGAGAATTTATACATTTGCATGTACAACAGGTGGTCGCCATCTTCCTATACTCGCGTCATTAGGCGCGCTCTCATCTTTCTGTCGCTGCGACTTAAGCTTACATTCGTCAGACGATAAAGCGTCGTCCAATCACAGACAGGCAGTTTGAGTACTATAGCCAAGACGGAAGCCGGATTGCCGAGAATCGAGTAGACGATGACGTTCAATGAAGAAGGAAATTCGCTTGTGGACAGTGTTGAGAAAGATACTTTTCAATAGTATCTAGGTACAGATACAAGATACTCAACTAAAAATGTATCTAGATACAGATACAAGATACAACCGCACCGAAGTATCTAGATACAGATACAGATATCCTAATTGTATCTGTTAGATACTTTTCAGATACTTTGGTTTCGAAATTTTATTGAATATACTACTCTATATTTGATAGCCAATGATGGATGAAAATATAATAATTATGAGCAACAAACTCGTAATCTTCCGCGGAAGTGAATCGCCACCAAGTACTACCCGTTTCCTTATTTTTTTAATTTTTATTATGTAGAGATCATCAATCGGGGAATGAAAACTTTGAAACATATATGTGGTAGATGTTTTATTGAGATCGTAACTTCAAATTAAAAATAATATAATTCAAATCAAAATTCCCTGTCCAAAATAATTCTTGTATTAAACCGATAGTAAGTACATACACGATCGTTGTTTATTTTTTTTTTTTCACTCTACATTCCTTACATTCTTTTATAAATTGTGGATATCCTACAATACCATGTTATTTATCGTTCTACACATATATACGGAGCACAGTATATTATGGTATATGCTATGTATCGTCCCTAGTATTTTCAATACATAACTAACTTTCATTATTCTGTAAAATTTTTCTTTTTTTTTTTTTTCTTTCCTTTCCATTCTTTCAATCGTCGTCCTCTTCTCGGCTGACGTTTGACCAAACTATTAGATCATGAAATATGCAAAAAAAAAAAAAAAAAAATGTAAAAAAAAGTAGAGATCAATCCTCAGCATTCATATAAAACCCCATCTCACGTAATTTTTGGGAGGTACGTAATTATTGATTTTATATAATTTCACGTTTTATTTTCTGTGTTTTTGTGTTGGTATGTTTTTTTTTTTTTTTTTTTTTTTTTTTTTTTTTTTTTTTTAACACTGTCCAAACAATATATCTATAATATATTATATTATGTTGTATTCAATAATATTCAATATTCAATATTTTATGTTATAATCAAATTATAATGCAGTTACAATTTATTGGCAGATTTGAGTAATAGCATCACTTCAAACATTTCATCTGAAAGCCTATTACGTATTGGAGTTAAAATTTGACCATCGATGCTAAAAGCTGGTTCAACTACTGCCGAAGAAGGCGATACAGTGTTATATTTCAGAAATATGGCTTTTACGATAGGGTAATTATGCGAAGATTGCAAGTCCTTACTTTTATCTTCAAAGAAAGCAAGAACTTGAATCTTTGATGTATTACTCGAAGTATCGGATATAACTGTCTTTAAGAAAAGAAAAAAAGTCGTCTTTGTCTGTGGAGTCTTCAGAACCATCTGCAGATTTCGTTTCCTGCGAGCTAAACTTCTCTGCTTCACTTAAAAGAATTTCCTTGCATAGATTTACTCGCTCGGACTGTCCTGATATTGATAGCCATCTCAGTTTAAACATGGGTATTGTCAATGTAGAAATAATGTATTGGCGACTGTCTGGATCGCTCAAATCCATAACATTTGAAAATCGCTTGGAAATGCCAGCAAGTAGTGCAGTAACAAGTGGAGAAGCATGTTCCAAATTTGTCATTTTTAAAAGTGTGGCTTTTAATTGATAAAGTGTGGGTTAAACCAAGCCCAAAAAACAATCGTTTTCACCTTGTAACTTATCTAGCGCAGCCGCAAGCGGGCGCATCGATTCAAATATTCTGTAATGAAGTCTAGAGCTGCTATTTTGAATTTTGGTTTTTCTAACTTGTCACATATTAGAGGAAGATGATCTTTTACTGACATTAATTTAGATAAAGAATCAAATAAAGAATTCCATCTTGTTGGACATGGAATTGGCAAATGAACTGAGCATATATCGTCTACATAGTCTGCTAGTTTAGTTGACCTGTGTAAAGAATTTCATAAAGCACAAGCTTTTCCCATAGCAGAGTGGTATACTCTTCTATATCCAACGTGCGTCAGTGCAGATTCAGAATCCTTTGTAGCAATTAAATTCAAACTATGAGCCCAACACCTAAAGTGAGCAGGTAAAACAAAATCTTCTCCAGGATTTTCTGAATCTGGAATTCCAGTAAAATCTGGAATTCCATTGACAATGATGCTACTTTGGCTCTCATCATTGAGGAAATCTAAATCATTGCTATCAAAATTCTCTGGAGGTTGAAATATTTTGAAGGCCTTGCTGAAGTTTGAAGCGTTATCAGTTACGGTCCCTACTAATTTAGGTAATTCAAGGTCATATTCTGAATGAACGGTGTTTAACATTTGCCCTATTTCATAGTAAGTATGACTGAATCGCATACTTCTACAAGCCAGCACACAGGATTTTCTTCGAAGAGTTTCTTTATCTATGTAATGAGCAGTCATACCCATGTAAGATTTATTGAAGCAACTCCAGATATCTGCTGTTGTACAGACCCATTCAACTGTACGAAAATCTTCTTCAATAGAATATATCATCAGCCTGTGTTTTTCTTTAAGTCTATCTCTACATGTCTTTGAACACATCGGCGCCATTCCTCCAGAAATATCTTGTACTAAATTTTCCACTGTGGAGATTGGTCGCATCTCTGATGTAATATAATTGATTATAAGATTTTCCACTTGATTTTCGGCTGGTCGTCCGGGATAGGCTTTATGCATTGTAGAGCCAGTTTGAGCATTTGTTTTTGGTCGATTAGCATCGACCTTCATTTTTGGGTTCTTCAGTGAGTCCTTTTTTTTTTTTAATTTTTTGCTGCAGGTTCAGATGTCTCCTCTATAGCAAGACAAATGACATACTATTATCATTATCGTTATTCTTGGAAATTATTTTAGACTTATTAAGAAGGCAAGTATATCTCTGAGATAAAAAAATCATTTATCAAAAGAAATCGTCTTTTAATTACGTATGCATCCCTAAATAGTATTTTTTCAATGATTTCATAATTTCAAACATATTTCGATGGTATTTCTCATTATCAAACATCTAGAGCCATTAATCATAAGACCATCCTTACTCAATGAGCAATTAAGATTTAAGAATTAGGATACGACCTGGATGTTTCGATATATATCCAATACACACCCGAATATGTTTCAATAAGTTGCCTGTTGATGTGACAGAAGCCTGCAGCTTGGTACTTTCAACGCAATTTTCGCATTTTACTACGAGCTTGTCACCCTTTCGTGATAATACTTCTAAAAAATCACCGCCGCACAGGTATGATTTGTAGGATTCTGTATTATTATTGGAATCAGCGCCATCACTATTTGCTTTGTTGTCCGAAGCCATGTTCCCTGACAAATAGCGATCATAGGTTAGGTTAGTTTGAAAAGTTGATATTATTGAATAACAGTCGTAGCGCTTAGCCTCACAGGTAATAGTCGGTCATGAAAAGCAGTCGTCGAATATTGAAGAACGTGTCATATTCACAAAAAGGCACTGATACTTGATTTGTGTACTCACCTTCAATGTTGAATAACGGCCTCGTCTTTGCACTTGTAAACACAACAAATCTTTATGTGCAGCGTTCCGAAAAGCATCAAAACCAGAACCCTGAGATTCCTCGGAAAGCAAAAATAGCGCGGGAATTGCCTGCTTGTGCGCGGTAGTTGTTTTGGCTGCGATTATTTTTTAATGCTTCGCAGCGCATGCGCGTTTGAGGCTGCGTTCTGTTCATCCTTCCAGGCACTAATGGAACACGGCCTAAATTGAAGCGCCTAGATCGAATTAAAGCTAAGTTCGCAGAAACAATTTCTCTTTTCATCATTTGAATGTATCTATAAATGTATCTGCTGATTATGAGTCCGGTACAAGAAAAAGTATCTCGATACAGATACAAGATACCGACATGAAAATGTATCTAGATACAGATACAAGATACAAAAAAAGGATCGAGATACTGTATCTCAGATACTTGTATCTAGATACTTTCCAACACCGCTCTTGGACTACTCGCTCGAGAACTTTAGATATTAAGCAGAGGTTGGAAATCGGTTGAACTTGATCCAGTGAAGAAGGTGACTTGACCTTGCCTAACGGTCGTTTCCAAGCCTCCGGGAATACAGCAGTCGAGAGAGACTGGTTGAGGAGAGCTAGGAGGTAAGGAAAGATGACCGGTAGTGCAAGCTGAACGTCACGGAGCGACAAATCGTCAAAACCACACGATTGCGATGCGAAGTGACTGATAGCTTGGAGGAGTGCAGCGGGAGAGATATTCTGAAAGTAGAACGCCGAATCGTTGTACGTAGGAGGCGGGAGGGTGGCGAAGAACTCGGCAACTTCCGCTGCGGATGATGGGCGCTGAGAGATAACCGCAAAATGATGATTGAGATCGTCAATTTCAAAGTCACCGCAGTCATTGGTATGGACCGGCACGATGCTAAGATCACGAAGCTTCCTCCAGAGAATTCGAGGTTGATGAATGGAAGACAGCCGATTAGCATGAAACTCGGCACGCGCGGTAGAAATGCTCCTGTGGAGGTCATCCCTGGCGACCCGGTAGCGGAGAAGAGCTAGCCGCGTCGGAAAGCGCTTGTATGCCCGATAGAGCGAGTCTCTGGCCCGCGCGAGTGCGTGCAGTTCGGCAGAGATCCACAGCGGCCTACTAGGTTTGAGGACGCGTTCTACGTAGGGGGCATGCCTGTTAAGAGCGGACGTTATATTGATCACAAGACAGGATAGCCAGTCGTCAACAGAGGGCTGAGTTTCAAACGGCGACCAGTTGCTGCCCTCAAGATCTCTTCTCAAAGAGTCGGCCGAGAAATTAACAAACGACCGAGCCAAGATTGTCCTAAGAGGAGAGGGGGGAGCCGAGAACCTGACATTGACTGCAATGAGGTCATGCCCCGCGATGAACGGTGCAGTAGACTGAGCGGAAGATTGAAGCGCACTCTGATCACTAAGCATGCAAATGTCGAGGAACGTGTCTGAAGTGTGAGTGTGATACGTAGCGGCGAAAGGCACCAGGTAGAGAGCTCGAGAGGAGCAAAATTCACGGACATTGTCAGCATCATATGATTGGCCAAGCTGGTTAGCATTGAAATCACCCAAGATGATGGAAAGGGCGTAGTCGACGCTGAGACGATCGAATTCAGCTTCAAAAGCAGCGAGGTTAGACGCCTTCGGCGGACGATAGACCACGGCAACAAGAAGCCGTGTAGAGCGCGAGGGGCAGATCTCCGCGAAAAGATACTAAGGGCTATAACTGTAAGGACCTGGCGATACGGCAAGCAGTCTGGCCCGGAGAGTGTTGTGCACGTACAGCGCAACCCCACCCCCAATCTTGCCAACGCGATCATTGCGCAAAATAACGTATCCCGGTAGCGATATCGAAGCGTCAGATACCTGCGCGTGAAGCCATGATTCGCTAACAGCAATAATGTGCGACGAACGAGACGCGAATCGAAAACGCAGCAGGTCGATGTGACCTCGGATAGAGTTGGCGTTGAAATGCACGAGGCTGAGAAGAGCTGAGCTGACTGAGCCGGGAGAGTTGGTCGTTACGTTAGCATGCGGGAGCTGACTAGTTGACGACTGCAGAGCGCAATGTCATTCCGACGTGAGACGACCGAGGTCCGCTAGTGAGTGTACACGCTTCATCGGTGCACCTCGCGCCCTGCGTACGAAGATAACACCGTCGCGGTGCCAAACAAAACGAGCGCCGGCAGCTTTGGCAGCGGCTTTGGTCGAAATTAATAACCTATAAGTATCCGGAGGCAGAGCTTCGTTTAGGTTAATGGAGGTGACCGGACCCACGGGACACGGATCAAGGTTGGTGGTTGTAAGACGACCCTTCGCTTTCTTGGCCGCAATCAGACGCGCGAGAATAGCCCGACTTCGTAATTTAATGACGATCGGTAGAGGTGAATCTTTCCGAGCTCTATCGCGGGTAACGAGAAAACGGGAGCCTACAATATCCCCATCCACAAGGCCGCAGTCGAGCGAAGGGACCACTTGGTTAACAGTGGCCGAGATGGACTCAGGCGTCGAGCAAGGAGCCCCAGAGATAATAAGCTCAGCAAGACCGGGTTTGCCGATCTGCCGATCAAGTTGGGCCCATCTGACCACGGTGACATCGGAGGAAAGTTCGTGATGACGTATATTGAGTTCTTCAACTCGAGCCGCACTTGCATTGAGCGTAGCCAATTTAGTCTGCTGAGCTTGATGAGTAAGACGCAGCGTGGCGAGATCCTCAGAGAGGACACGATTATCATGCTCAAGAGTAACAATGCGGGCCTCGGTAGTAGCAATACGCTTTTCCAGAGCAGATATGAGGGCAAGGCGCCCTGAGAGCACGTCGAAACGCTCATCCAATCGCGCGGCTAAACCGGAAATGGGCATCTCGGTGGCAACTGATGTTGAGCTAGATCCGGGATCGGCGACCACAGGTGCGGCGGGAGGTACATCGCGGTCAAAGGGCCGAGAACTCGGTAGTGCACCCGCTGGGGTACGAAAAAATTACTCCACTAACGCCCGAGGCAACAAGAGAGGTATTTATCTCGGCGCAATTTAGTATCAAGACAGCTAGGATGATAAGAAAGTCGGCAGGATCTACAGAGCCTAACTTTCGTGGCTATAAGCTTGCTATAGAAGGAACATTTAAATACCCCCGTTATGACAGAGCCGACTGCGACTTGACCGACGGCGTGTCAGTTGTAGACAACAGAGATGATGCGAGTCCGGCGATAGATGGAACACCAGGTGGGCGATGATGTATGAGCACACGTAGGCGGAGTCCAGAAGAGCATCGGCACCAAAGCGGGCATGCGCAGCCGAGAAACCAGGACAGGGAGGTTATGTAGCCCCGTTGAAAGTCGGCCAGAAAGTCAGGAAAAACAGAAGCGGAGAGGAGGCACCAAGTCGTAGAAGGAATCCGTTAGAGAGTTGCAGTAAAGCGCATGCAAAGAAATCTGCAAAAAGACGCCCGAGGGCAGACGACAGCGCACTACGGGCACAAAATGTTGAGAGCAGTAATAGAGAGCAGGTGTCAGTACTCACGTAGGTAGAGAGAGAGAGAGAGAGAGAAAGAGAGAAAGAAAGAAAAGAAAACCTTTATTTTATTACAATTTTTGTTTGCAAAGTGACTTAAGAGCTAGCAGGGAGAGTGGGAGAGTTCTACCGCTTCCGAGGCAGGGGGCCCGCACCGTCAGAAAAGAGGCAATCCGCGCTGGAATCAACGTTATGCAGGATGTGGACTACGACACGCCGTTCAAGCAGGCGTTGGAAAACCGTGTTCTGGAGTCTAGAAAAAATCTGAAACCAAAAGCCACGGACAAAATAGGCTCTCTGATGGAAGGATCGGGCTATAGAACGTTACGTGGCAGGTGGAGTCTCCAGTCGATCGTCGGGCGCGGTCTAGGATCAAGTAAATAACGCGCTGCTCGGAAAAGGGGTGTCGCGAAATGAAAAACGGATAAAAAAGGCATCCGTCAAACGAGGCAGAGTGAGCAAGGAGACGCGGAAGAAGAGAAAGAGTTGCGGTAAAAAACGAACCGTGTCCCATATATTTGGAACTCGTTAACAATGGCCTACCTGCACTCGCACTCGCGCGAATGCCTAAAATCGGAGCTGGATTTGTTCTCTCTACCACCGACGCAAACCACGATAGAAAGCGGTCAGTGGGTGCATTATAAGCCTGTATCCTCGCTCACGGATGACTCGCCCATAGAGTTTATGGTGCGGGGGCTGAGCGACGAGTATCTAGATTTATCGCATACTATGCTCAGCTTACGCGTCTGCATGATACCTCCCGTCGTCGTCGCCGTGAAAGACGCCTCGCCGGGTAGCGTCAAACGCTCTGTGACACCCGTAAATAATCTGCTGCACTCGCTATTCAATCAGGTGGATGTATTCTTCAATCAGAACCGGCCAATAACGCGTACGCCTACAGAGCGTATATCGAATCGCTGCTCAACTACAACACAGCCGCTGAAAATTCGCATCTCACAACGACTATCTGGTACGGGGATACGGCTGGAAGAATGGACACGATCGGACCAGGCAATAAGGGCTTCAAGCAACGTCAAGAACTTCTGAATCCTGGAAACAGCGTTGATTTACTCGGTCATCTTCACTGCGACGTGTTTAACCAGGAAAAATTCCTGCTGAACGGAGTCGAGTTACGTATACGACTCGTGCGTTCACGCTACGCCTTTTGTATTCTCGAGAGCACTCCCACGCACAGGCTACACATACTCGAAGCCTCGCTGCTCGTGCGGCGTGTCAGCATAAACCCCGACGCCCTGCTCGCACACGCTCAAGCTCTCTCTAAAGGCACGGCCAAGTATCCGCTTACCAGAGTCGAAGTAAAAACGATGACTATTTACGGGGGTGTGCAGGGTGAGACGTTGTATAATATTTTGCTCGGGCAGATGCCGAAAAGAATGATCGTCGGATTTGTCAATAACAAGGCTCTCAACGGCGATGTAGCCTACAATCCGTTCAACTTCCAAAATTTCGATATTAATTTTCTATCGATGTACGTGGACGGCTCGCAGATACCGTCTAAACCGCTACGACCGGACTTTACGAACAGCAAACTCTACGTGAACGCCTACTATACGTTGTTCTTGGGGACCGGTATTCATTCTCTGAACGAGGGAAACGGTATCAGCCGCGAGGAATATCCTCACGGGTATTGTCTCACAGCCTTCGACCTAACGCCTGATTTATCGGCTGGCAACAACACCCATTGTAATTTGGTCGGGCACGGTAGCGTGCGAATCGAGGTGCGATTCGGAGCTACGTTCGCAGCCACGATAAATTGTATCGTCTACGCAGAATTTGACAACGTGCTGGAGATTGATTCCGCTCGCCAGGTAATCGTAGACTTTAACGGTTGAGCTTCGGATCGTGAAAGGCAGGGGGAAGACAGGACGGGTGGGGAGGTGGCGAGCAGTCGCCGGTGCGGGCGTTCTCTCGATGCACCGTATGTTAGTCGGTCGTCTGTCGCTCGGTAAAGTGCCCGCTGCTTGCTCTCGCAATGGACTACGTGATCGACTTGCAAGGTTTCCGCGACGCCTCCTCGCAGTTTATCATCGAGGAGGCTACCGTGCTAGCCCTACAGTACGACCACGTCGGTCATTGGATAGCCACACCGCCGTGCTCCTTCACCGAGCTTCCTGCGGCTGTTCGGGTCTCGAACAACTATCTCTCGAGCCATCACCACGGCATCGAGTGGTTCGACGGCGATATAGCCCAGAAACAGATCCTCGTAAAATAACGAGCCGTCGCCCGCACGGCCCGCGTGATCTATACGCGCGGTTCTGAAGAGGTGCGGCTACTGCAGAACGTCTTGGCGAGGCAGATCACGAATCTGGAGGACGAAAAGTGCCCGCCGTTCGAGAATCTACAACCTGCGGATACTCGGTGCGTGTTCCACGCCCTGCAAAACCGGGGTCTCGGTTTCGCCTGCTCGTTGAACCGAGCTGCGCAAATCAAGCAGTGGCTGCGAGCAAAAACCGACGCCACGGTGGACCGGTGTATACAACTCAATAATGAAAAACCCGTCGTTGTCGACCAGCGCAACATCGGCTCTGAGCAGTTTGGAGATTCAGCGGGTTCTACGTGCGATCCCTTCAAAAACCTGTGGAGTGTACCCGGCTGATCGGATTCCTGTTCGGTGGTCTCGTCCGGTCACCTGTGTCGCCAATACCGATGAATACACGCAACCCGGAACTCACTGGGTGGCCTTCTACAGCGATGCCTCTGGAAGTGGCATCTATTTCGACAGTTACGGAATTCCGCCTTTTATCCCACACCATTTGCGTCGTCTGCGCAGAAACTGTCTTCGATACCGGTGTAACGCGCGCCAGCTGCAGAGTGCCTTTTCGGACGTTTGCGGCCAGTTTTGTGTTATGTTTCTGTATTATATGCACTGTGCCTACACTCTCAATCAGTTTTGCGGACTTTTTTCGAGCGACTATGTAAAAAACGATCTCATGGCCGCTTCGTTTTACAAGTGTTTAATCGATGAACTGTTGGTGAAGGAACGGAACGACCCCGGCCCCCTGTGTGTGTCGTGCGTGCAAGAATGTAGAAAAAGACGTTGACGACAAACTAGCGATAATAGTGAAAACCTTGGCGTAATTTATATATATATATATAAATTACGCCAATATATATGTATATATTCACGCGTGTATCATTAGATTTAACGATAAGAATAAATGCATTTATATTCATCAATGTCGAGTATGGGTTATGCACCGCTCCGATACCGCGGGCGTCTAAAATTACGGCTTCCGTAATTAAGCATGTATATTTTATGTACCGTTAGGATTAAAAATAATGAATAAAGACGGATTTTTATAATCATATACATACTATATATTTATATCGTGTGATTGCTTTCAAAAATTCTACCCCAACCCGATTTCAGCTAGTATAAGTTTTACTTTCAGGAAGAGCGACTCTTCAGAGCTGTGCAGAATTAACCGGAGTAGCCATCTTGGCGGCTGTGCTGATAAGTATAATACCACGGGGGTCGGGGTCAGCGGAGGCAGACCTCGCCTCGCTCGCCTGGCCCGCATAGGAGAATAATTGTTCACACCGTTCCAGCGAATAAAATTAATTTTTCGATTATTAATTTCTAAGAGTTCTCTTGATTTTGTAAATAGGTCGGACATCTTGGTTTTTTGAAAAATAGTTCGGACATGTAGGTTTTGAAAATAGTTTGAACAAATTAATTAATATAATATAATACAAATAAAATGGGTCGGATATCTAGGTCTTTTTTGAAAAAATGAGTCGACCTTCTTGGCTTGAAAATATAGCAACCATCTTGGATCCGCGATTAAGAACCGCGGAATTCACAGAAGCGCAGAAGGGGGGGGGGGGGGGGGGGGAGGCTGAGGAACTAGCAGAGACTAGACTGGCGCCGGTGATGACATCATTTGTTATGACTGGCCATGGCTGTCATCCACTACTAAGAACAATAACATGCTCACGAACAAGAACAAGAACACTATCGTGGACGAGAATAAGAACTAAAACAATAACAAGAACCCGAAAAAGAACAAGAACGGAAACAAAAACAAGAACCCGAACGAGAACAAAAACACGACCATGCACAAGAACAAGAATAAGAACAAGAACAAGAACACGAACATGTACGCGAACACGAACGAGAACACGGACATGTACGCGGACAAGAACAAGAAGGAGAACATGAACGCGAACAACAACGAAAACGCGGACACGAACAAGAACAAGAACACGAACACGAACATGATAAAGAACAAGAACAAGGACGAGAACAGGAACACAAACGGTAACAAAAACAGGAACAAGAATAAGAACAAGAACAAGGACAAGAACAACGAGACCGAAATCGAGAACGGGAAAAAAAACAAGAACATGGACGTGAACAATAACAAGAACAACAACGAGAACAAGGATCGAAACAGGAATGAGTACAAGAACAAGAACGAGAAGAAGAACAAAAACTGAAACAAATACAAAAACAAGAATGAGAACTACAACAAGAACAAGAACGATAACACGAACGAGAACACGAACATGAACGAGAACAAAAACGAGAACGAGAACAGGAACAATAACGGGAACATGAACAAGGACGAGAACCAGAACACGGACACGAACAAGAACAAGAACACGAACACGAACAAGATTGAAAACAAAAACACGAACAAGAACACGAACAGAAACAAGAACAGGCACAAGAACGAGAACAAGAACAAGTACACGGAAAAAAACAGGAACGAGAACAAGAACAAGAACAAAGACAAGAACGAGAACAAGCACGAGAACGAGAACAAGAACAAGAACGAAAACAAGAACAAGAATAAGTATAAAAACAAGAACAAGAAAAAGAACAAGAACAGGACCGAGATCGAGATCAAGAACAAGAACAAGAACGAGAACAAGAACCAGAACAAGAACAAGTACAAGAACAAGAACGAGAGAAAGAACAAGAACAGGAACGATAACAAGAACGAGAACCAGAACGGAAACAAGGCTCAGCATCAGAACAAGAACAAGAACAAGAACACGTACACGAACAAGAACAAGAACAAGAACATGGACTAGAAGATCAACAAAAACACGGACACGAACAAGAACGAGAACACGGACACAAACAAGATTGGAAACAAGAACACGAACAAGAACACGGACACGTACGGAAACAAGAACAGAAACAAGAACAAGAACAAGAGCAGGAACAAGAACGAGAACAAAAACGGGATTAGGAAGGAGAACAAGAACAAGAACCAGAACAAGAACAAGATCTTGTCCACGAACACGAACGAGAAGGAGAACATGAACGAGAACGAGAACAAGGGCACGGACACCAACATGAACGAGAACACAAACATGAACAAGATTGGGAACAAGAGCACGAAGAAGAACATGAACAAAAACAACTACAATGACAAAACGAGGACCTGCGCAAGAACAAGAGCAAGAACGAGATCAAGAACCAGTACAGGACCAAGACTGACACCAAGGACAAGACGGTAAACGAGAACGAGAGCGAGAACACGAACAAGTACAGAGACAGAAACGAAAACAAGAGCAAGAACAAGAACAAGAACAAGAACAAGAGCACGGAAAAGAAACATTAACAAGAGCAACTACAAGAACAAGAACGTGGACAAGCACAAGAACAAGAACAAGAACAAAAAAAATGAGAACGGGAATGAGAATAAGAATAAGGACAAGTACATGTACACGAACAAGAAAAAGAACAAGAACAATAACGAGAACACGAACCAGAACAAGAACGAGGACAATGACGCGCACACGAACAAGAACAAGAACAAGAACGTGAACGAGAACAAGATCAAAAACACGGACACAAACAAGAACAGAAACGAGAACGAGAACGAGAACAAGAACGAAAACAGGAACAAGAACGAGAACAAGAACGGGATGAGGAACGAAAACAAAAACAAGAACATGAACAAGAACAAGGACAAGAACAAGAGCGGAAACGAGATCAAAAACAAGAAAAAGAACAAAAACAAGAACGGGATGGAAAACGGGAATAAGAACAAGAACAAGAACAAAAACGAGAATAAGAATAAGCATGAGAAAAAGAACAAGAACAAGAACAAAAACAAGAATAAGAATAAGAATGAGAAGAGGAACAAGAACAAGAACAACAACAAGAACAGGAACGGAAATGAGAACAGCAACAAGAACAACAACAATAACACGAACACGCGCAAGAACGTAGAAGAGAACGAAAACAGGAACAAGACCAAAAACAATAACATGCACACGAACAAGAACAAGTACAAGAACGTGACCGAGAAAAAAATCAAAAACACGGACACGAACAAGAACAGGAACGAGGACAAAAACAGGAACGAGAACAAGAACTGGAACAAGCACGAAAGCATGCCCGAGATCAAAAACAAAAACACGAACAGTACCCAATAAACCACGGATGGTGTATGATACGTAGGAAAAGGGTTATAACCAAATGTGTAAAACTAATTTAAAAATGATTTTCGAAATCCGTATATTTTTGCGCTGAATGTCCGCCACTTATACGAAATATTATACCACAATACCACGTATATTATACCGTTTATTCACGTGTATGAAGTTAATGATTTAAACGTTGTAATAAATACGTGTATTAGCGACAAAATAAAATGATACTTTTAAACGGGTAATAATAACGATTATTATACGTAATGCAGTATATTATGACAAACTATGGATAAAAGGGTTGTAACAAAACGTTTCAAACCGGTATAAAAATGATTAAAAAAATCCGTATATTTTTGCGCTGAATGTCCGCCTCTTATACGAAATATTATACCACAATACCACGTATAGTATACTATTTATTTACGTGTATGAAATTACTGATTCAAACGTTAGAATGATACGTTTATTATTTACAACATAAAATCTGGCTTATCAGCGAATAATACCAACAATTATTATACGTTATGTGCAGTATATCATGACAGACTATGAATAAAAGAGTTGTGAAAATACGTTTTAAACCGGTGTAATAATAATTTTTTTAAAACTGTGTATTTTTGCACTAAATTTCTGCCTATTATACGGGATATTATACGCTGAAGCCACGTATAATACACTATTCATCTACGTCTACGAAGTTTTTTCATTTAGACATTGAAATAATACGTTCATTATAGCGACAAAATAATAAAATTATGCAGGTCAGCAGAGCTTTCTGAAAGGTCTTTCTGAAGAATTATTCTTTCTGTCATTTATTTCACCTTTTTCTCCTGCGCTGAACTATATAGAAGCTTTCCGATAAATGCTATCGAGATAACTAGAGCAAGACTGGGTATGAGACATTCATCCAATTATATAAATAATACTCTTTTTATTCACACAAAACAACATACAATATATTTATTATGTCTAAAAATTATAATTAACGAACCTTAACATGAAGATCACATAATGAAGAAAGAATAAAAACAAAAAATGAAAACTCGAAAAAAAATGAACAAAAAAAATAGAAAAATCACTCATAATGTGAAACGTTCACCTACGATGATGAAATTTTCTTATTGTTTGTTATTATTGCAAAAATGACGAATTATGAAGAAATATTACAGTTCAATATATTATTGTAATATTTTAGAAGTCATATATGTGAGAGTGAATCAAACGCTTAGTGAACACCGCTTAATCTTTGGTGAAAAGTTATGGAGTATACAGAAAAAAAATCTCAATATTTCTCAAATTATTAACTATTCTTAGACTAGGTATTTACTATATTTATCAGTACAACGACTTAATATATCCATTTGTAGCTAACATTCGAAAAAAAAAAAAACATTAAATAAATACGAATATCTGAAAGACACAACAGTCTTATTCCAAGCCTCTCTTAAAAACTATGTATTCTAATATCATATCATAATCATACGAATTCAGGTGGTTTTATGTAGTTTTCGTAGCAGTGGTGTAGGAATGTCTATTTTTCGCCAGTTTTAACCAGTCCTGCACAGCACTTTTAATATTTTTATCCAAAGATTTATGCTTCCCTTGGAATAAAACTTTGGCAGCATCTGCAAAACAAGTAAGGATAGCAATATAACGACCCAATATGTTCAACATGTTGATAGGCCAAAGAAAACCAAGGCATCAGCGCCATATTGCAGTATTATGAACAGGTCAGTTCATGCAATTGACAATGGTCCGCTGAGAGAGAAATAAGATTTGTGGGTATTCCAGGCTAACAACTCGTATGAGTAAACTCAATTTCGCATTATTTTGATCAATGGGGGTTTCAAATATGTGTCCCTTGTATGCTGTCACTAATTTGAACCCCTTTTTTGAATTTTAACACCAACTAGATGAATTAGAAGAATTTGGGACCATATAGGTCAGAAATCGATGTTATATTATAGCTTATCAATTGTGCTAATTGTAAGAGATAAAAATGTAGGTATCATAATCCGGCTATTTTTCAACATACCAAAAATAACTTGCATCAAAGTTGTTTCTTTGAAACTGCGTTTCTGATGCTGTCCAGCCCAATTAAATTGCATAGCAAGCTCATTGACCATTAATAACCGCATCATTCCCATTACACTCGCTCGTTGGTCTTTTCCGCCGATGGTTGCTAGTCTATTTTTCTATAACAAATACAAACACGATTATTTCAATCTTTATGATGGCACCGTGATATGAGAATTATAAACTCACGAGATATGTGGCATTCGATTCGATTTTCAGCAATTTGTCCAGATCTTCAAATGTTCTCATGTCTTTGAGAGGGAAATCTGGCATGTCAGAAGGTTTGGTTGGAAAGCGCACGTTGGCTTCTAAAAGACGCAGTATATCAAGACACATTGCATTAGTGTTAGCCCGTTCCTCTTTGATTTGTGTAAAATTTCGGACAACGGTCTCCTGAAAAATAGCAGCTGGCAATTCAACAGGCTGTTGTGATTGAGCAGGTTGTTTGGGTTGGGTAGGCTGTTGTAGTTGGATAATTTGGTGAGGTTGATTCCGAATCGAGTTTGAACCTAAATTCGTGCTCATGCCATTTTGATCGGAAGTGACAGAACGATTTCTGGCTGTCTGATTAGGTCTACTTGTAGGAGTCGACTGCGAGTGTGATGTGCTCGGATGACTGAAATCAGTCACAGGTGATCTAAATGAAGTGGGTTTTTCAGTGTGACTCATGCTTTTTTGTAAAACAATTTTACGATCGTGAGTGCGCTGCGGGGTCGAATAAACAACATCGGTATTGTCCGACAATGACGAGGTTTCTGTTGTGGATTTTCGTTTTTTTTCTTTTTTTTTGCTTTTTGACTTTTTTTTATTTGTTCCAGCATGCTTCTTTCGTTTTTTTGTAGGAGGTGAGTTTTCTTTTTCTGAAAGTAAATTTTGTGATGAATTAGACGATGTGGATGAAGTAGACTCATCTAATAGGGTTTTTTTTCTTGTCACTTGATGAATCTCAGATGATCTTTCGTCGGAAGTTCCGTTTTCTAGTATATGTGACATTCGGAGTTCAGCATCGGTTTGGGTGTCTGAAGAATGAACATCAACTCATAATATACACTCATACCGTGCGTGTGACATGAAAGTTCACATTAGACTACGTTTCAACTACTAACACGCGCAGAGTCGTACGTGAGCCCGGCATCGCCTAAAATAGCTAATGGCAGCAGCCAGTCGAACTCACGTACCTAAGCTGCGCGCGTGTTAGTAGTTGTACCGTAGTCGAGAGTGTACTTTCACGTCAGACTTACGCGTATGCAAAAATCAAATCTAGTCAAATACGCATTGACCAATACCAACTTCAAATCACATTCCGGCAATTTGCTTCATTTTACCACCATCATCCTTCAAATTTACAAAGGGCACATCGAATTGACAAAAATTATATACAGAAATAAGGCAGGTACAACAAATATTTGAAATCCCACCTTTATCATCCAGGGGGGGGGGGGGGGGGGGGGAATCATTAATAATGAACAGAGATAGAGAAAGTAAGATAAATCTAAATGCGTTAATTGCGTTGAATGCATCGAAATTTTCATATACTTTTGATGATAAATTTATCAAACCTTGACAGTGATCAACTTACCACACGTATGAAGTACACGAACGATCGGAAAAGTAGCCCATGAAGTTTTATAGGGAACATTTTCGGAGACCAATTTGTTGAAAGCTTCCTCGGTCTTGACTCTTGGCCAGTAGCATTTAGTCATATTATTCGTCAGCCATAGTAAAGGAAGTACTGCACACTGACGGTTGTCGTCTTGAGCGGAGAACTCCACTACGGCATACATTTTGGTGATGGATCTTATATTGTGAACCCGTACTGTAATTGTTGATATGTGTGTATCTGATGTGTGCGAAAAGATAACATAAAAATGCCTAATAACTTATATCTTATACTCCGAATTTATACTATTTCTCCATCCTGACATCTTCTCATCGAAATTCATTCTATTTTCAAATTGAGGTTGTTATCTTTTTTCTATAAAGCGCGTGAAAGTCTCCTATATCGCATTCCAAAATTGAGGCCGCATTTTTTGAAGGCAAACTTATATTATACGTGGAAGGATTCAGTTTGACCATGCCATTTAATGAGATCAGATTCATCACGAAGATTTGAGACAAGAGTTCCTTTATCGGAAGGTCAAGGAATCAAAAGTTTCCAAGTGAAAGAAGATTCGAGTTAACCGTGAGTGTACAAAAACTGTGCTTACTCACACTTCCGAGCCAGCCGTGTCCTTGCTCACGCATTAATTTTGTGATTGGTTAACTTTGTCAGTACAAGAACGTCTTCTTTCTCAGATTTTTGAGGTTTTGTTCCAATCATTTCCATTCATTAATAGTAATAAAATTTACTGTTTTAAATATATGCGTATGATTTTTTTTCCTTCCATTTATTTAACATTCACTTGATCAGCCTCAGCCTTTTGTGAGAAATTACAGTTATACGCAAAACCAAATGACCCCATATAGGCTTATACCGTGAGTTTTCCGGTGTGGTAACCCCAGCAAACTATAGCATAAATCACTAACGTGCACCGCCTTACGTACGTGTGCTACCACTGGCGCCGCCTTTACTCTTCACGCTCGCTACAACGGCAGTTGTTGAGGCGACGCCGTTGGCAGCAACGTACGTGAGGCGCGCATGCAATGGTTTGTGCTATAGTTTGCTGGGGTTAACTTTACACAAAAACTCACGGTATTATCAGGCGATGCTTTCAAAAAGATCTTTGATGATTAATAGGAAAGATTGCAAATCCGTCTCTGAATGGCAATCCGAGGCACTTGTAAGAAATGTCATCGACGAGGAAGTTGACTGAGTGATTAAAACTTTTTGCATGAAATAGTCCGAGATCTGATGATGGCAAAGGGTAAGTGTAAAGATCGCGCAAATATTTAAAAGGACTGCCAATGCACTTGTACTCTCCATCAATGCAGAATATTTTAGATATGAGGTATATTTTAGAACCGAGAGCTACTAAATTATCGGGACGTTTTGATGATATTGTGAATCGGCTACACTTCAGAGATTTACACTCGAAATAATTGTCCTCATTCGGATCAGGATGGAACACTCGTTTTGGTTGATACTGTTCTGTTTTTTCGACTACATTCACATCCTGTGAATTATTACTAAGCTCAGCGAATCTATTAGCTATCTGTTCAAGTGGAAGTCGTTTTGCTCTAACACGCTGTTTCAAATAATTTAGAAAATTTTCGAATGGAAAACAGCTGTGGTTTTCCAAGGGTCCATATTTTTCGGCCTGGCTACAAATGTGAATCAGGGAATGAACATTGTAACTAACAAAATAGGGATCATATAATATAGCGGACTGTACTACAAACGTCTCTAGAGCTTCTTTGGCTATATGTAGATGAGATAATATAAGATTTTCATTTAAGAGAATTGTGATTGCAGTATGAAGAAGCAAAAAATGACGATATTTATCATTATGCAATACATCGTACATAATAATCGGTCCAGTGTATAACAAAAATAATCTATACTCCGTGGCCTTCCACCGCTTTATTTCTACACAAGTTCGAGGTTTCCTAGCGAAATCCGTAGTTATATATGGTCTGAGCTTTTGTATGATGTGGTCCATCAGCAAGAGGTTTTGTCGAGATAATCTGGAACCACGTTTCCCTTCTATCCAGTATTTGACAAACAATCGTCTTACGACGCCAAGGTATATCAAATGCATAATGTCAAGTATAAATTGCGTAACAAGACCCAGATACAGAAGATGCAAAAGTGGAGACTTTTCCTTAATATGATTGGTATCTGTGTCGTGTAGACGAAAGTCGCTATCCTTTCGTTCCGGATAATACACACCAGTTGGATAAAATAACCGTTTACGTTCCGTAACAGAGGGAATTGTGCATTTCTCACAACCATACCTACTCGTATGACCTTTTATACATTTTAGCATAGCTCTCGCTGGTGCATCACATGAAAAACATCGAATTTTTATTGATAGTTGCACTCCATCAAGCTGCAAACCTCTTTCCTCTAGGGTAATCATCTCCTCTATGAACGCTTCGAGGTATCGTTTTAGAGGTTTTGGCTTCCCTCGACCGCAAAACACTGCAATTAAAAACGGTCTGTTGTCCACTAACGAATGACTGAGACCCAGAATTGGCCACAATTCCGTCATACTACTCTTAAAAAGCGGCAACCCATCAATATTGATATCGACTTCAATTACCGAACTCTGGTTTTTAATACCATTACGTAAGTGACGTTGCAAACTCGAAGCTACTCCAAAGTAATACATTTCTCCGTTATCCAAACTGATTTTTGGTGACGATTTGTTGGGACGTCGAGTTTCTAATAAAGTACGAGCATCTTCTGGTAAAAACTGGTAAGCTGATCTTATCAGTTTTAATACGCGTGTAATTGTAGATTGTTCGAGATTACAATTAAGTATCAATTTCTTTAAATCGCAAATAAACTTGTCCTGATCTACGGAAAAAGTTATTTTTTTCACGTTGGAATCAGTATTCTCGTCATCGTCGGTGCTATACATAGTGCTACTTGAGCAGTCGCTAGATAGTACGTAAGAGTCATTAGACTCAGCTTGAAAAATATTAGCAATTGGCACGTATTCAGACGCCACGTCAGGAATGAGATTGTTCGATTCAATGCAATTCGAATCTTGTATAGCCGTGGGAGCATCCACGCTATTTTCATCAGAATCTTGTATAAATATGTTATTACAGGCAATAGGAGTATCGCCTTCGCATGGGTTTTCGAAATGACTTTCATGTTTGTCGCGCAAAAATTCTACCTGCAGTTCTGCCATTACCCTAGACACGTTCTGAGCCACTTTCCGACGTAGATGACGTTTACTAAATTTATTTTTATAGCCAGACATGATGTAGTGTATAGTGACAATATGTAATGTATAGTGACAATATGTAATGTAATGTATTGTAGCTTATTGATACCACGGATATATGCTGAATCTATAACATACAGGTGAATAGTTGTTACAGTATAATGATTTCTTAGTTACATGGTATAACGATGAATGATGTCGCCGTGCACGTATTGCAAAGTGCATACAGAAAACGTATACGTATTTTACATGCATTATTGTGTGGCGCAGGAATGGATCGTGTTATAATTCGATACCTACACGGAAAAACAATCAACAAGTAAATGAAAACATATCAAAATAAACAAAAAAATAAAATAACGGAGACAACTAGAATAAGTTAAAAATTGGAAGAAAAAAAAACATTTTTTTCTGATTCAAAAACAGAGGGAAAGAATAGTAAAAGAAACGATTAATATGCGACTGAGCGAACCACGTAGCTCCTAACATAACTTTACATATGTTTCAACAAAATTTACCAATTGATTCAACATAAAATAGATACATAGGTATAGTAGCAGAGTTCTCTTATGGTGAGATTTTGTTGAAAAAACGTATAAATACGTCTAGCATATATGTTTTACACGTGCTGGTCTACTGTGCCGCACAGGCCGCGGACCGAATTAACGTTTTGGATAAATCCAAAGCAGTGGAATTCAAGTTTCAACAATAAAAAACAAAAATGGGACAAATTGATACGCGGACACTAAATAAACCACACCATTTTTTATCTACCCGGACTAGTAGCGATAGTAGCAGAGTTGTCCTCGATTGAATCTGGTTAAAAAACGTATAAATACGTGTCATATACGTTTTAAACACGCGAAAGGTTTTTTGTACAAATCACGGCTGAAATGAACGGTTAGGGTCGTAGAAAAACACAAATAGAAACCGAAAATACAAAATGGATTGAATAAAACATAGAGAGTAGAAAAAAAAAGAAGAACAACCGAAAAACAATACGGGTGGTTGAAAAATTGCAAATTTTTTTTTCAAATAATGAAAAATCCGAGATCAGAAAAACAAGATCGTAAAAATAGAAAAATTTATGTGCGGCTGATAAGCGAACTACGTAGCCTCAGATTTTACTTTACTTAATCAAAAAAACCTATTCATTCAAAATAAAATAAATACACATAGGTATAGTAGCAGAGTTGTCTTATGGTGAGATTTCGTTAAATAAACTTATAAATACGTCTAGCATACATGTTTCACACGTACGTGTTGGTTTACTGTGCCGCATAGGCCGCGGATGGAATCAACGTTTAGGATACATAAAAAAAGATGGAATCAAAATTTGAACAATAAAAAACGAGGAAGGAAAAAAATTGATACTCGGATGCTATACGAACCACATAACACCGGACTAGTTATAGCAAAAACTATCAATGTGAAATGAAGAAGATACTCTATAGCAGAATTCACTCGGTTAAATTTTCGTTAAATAAACGTATAAACACGTGTGGTATACGTATTTAAGACGTTTATATGTATTTTACGATGAGTTACGCAGGCTACTTTTCTGACAAGCATCTGGATTGTTTAATTTATATGTATACATATGCCTGAATAGTAACGTTTCAGAAAAAAAAGTGATTCGTTCTTACCATAAGTTTGATAGTGTTGAGATGATTCTTCACGTACACTTCACACACACACTCACGTTGCGCTAGCCGTTCGGCGACTGGGAGTTGGGACCTAAGGCCTACAGCGCAACGGCAGCTGCTCCTTGCCCAGCGCGACGCATAGTGGGGGGGGGGGGGGGGGGGGGTATTCCATACCAGCACGGGGAACAAACTACTTCATGCTTGTTCGTTCACCAGGACGAATATATATTTTGAAACATATATATGTATATGTATTTATGTTTCCTCTATCCGATTTTTGCGATGGCGATACAGAATTATATATTCATTAGAAATGATAGAGATTGTAAGTTCTTTCTCAACGTTTCAAAAATAAAATAAAACTGAAACATGTATGACTGGTTCCACGTCATTTCGGCCACCAGAGAAAAAAAAATGTTGCCGATTTTTCGTCGTACTGTATGAGCTATTTTAATTAACTACTCAAAGTCTCAGTTGATAGTTTTCATATACATAATCATTTGATATGTATATAATAATCATTAATAGTTTTTGAGATATGATTTTTTGAAGTTTCGCGCCTCATTTTCGTTATTCAATACAATTCTCAATATTCAATAAATGATAACTTCTTTCCTACTCACTCAATCTAAACTTTCAAGGTGAGTCAAATTGTTTGTATAAAAATGTAGCTGTCGAAAAACAATATATCAATTCTTGAAATTCATGATGGTGTAATTTGAGTTCAAATGAAAAAACGTGAATTTTTTGAAAATGAATTGAAAACATATGCATTTTTCACAACTAGGACCAGAATGGATCATACTGAGATATTTCGTTTCGAAAACCCCAAGTCAAGACGGAATTTTGATTTGTGTGTGAGAGTGGTACTCTCATTTGAACTATTTTTTCTCAATTTTTTAACAAATTATCATTCATTTATTTTATTTTTCTTCTGATAATTGGACGGTATTAAGCAATAACGTCTTAACCAACATATTTGGAAAAAAAATTTTGACATTGTATTTTCATCAAATAAACATTTATGAACTCGAATATACTATTGACGAACTTTCGAAAAAAATGTTGGTTAATACGTTATTGCTTAATATCGTCCAATTGAAAATCCAAAAATTTAAAATTGGGAAACAAATAATTTAAATTGAAGTACCACTCTCACACACATATGAAAATACGTATTTTAGACGTCATAAGGTAACAAGATATTTAGGGACGACACAATACGTATGTAGAACGTTACTTATATGATTCATTCCTTATCAGATAAATATCACTTCGTTGCGTTGATATGGAATCTCGGTTAGAATTGATATCAAATACGGATATTCCATCAGTAAGATGTACGTATATGACACTGTGCTTTTACAGCATGCATGTCAAAAAATAGTTGACGGCGATGGGATACGTATGTCACACGTCTTGAAACAGTAAGATATTTAGGGACAATACAGCGTATTGTAGAAACGTTTCTTATACCTGATTCATTCCCTCAGAAATATCACTTCGTTGCGTTGGTATGGAATCTCGGTTAGAATTGATATAAAATACGGATATTCCATCAGTAAGATGTACGTATATGACACTCTGCGTTTACAGCATGTCAAAAAATAGTTGACGGCGATGGGATACGTATTTTACACGCCTTAAAACAGTGAAATATTTAGGGACAATACAACGTATTGTAGAAACGTTTCTTATACCCGATTCGTTCCCTCGAAAATATCACTTCGTTGCGTTGGTATTGAATTTCCGTTAAAAGTAGTATAAAATACGAATATTCGAGTTGTGAAAAACACGTGTACCAGATTCCATTTTTGCACGATTATGATAACCGTGAAGTAACGCATTTTATACATGTTCAATATAGCAATCGTTTATTAAACGAAAATAATACTCGATTATTCAACGTCGGTATTTTATACGTGTTTGATGTAACGTTAATTATATATACCTATACTGATTTTATACCGAAATTTAGTATGATATACGTATCTCACACCATCCATGGTTTATTGGGTAAAAAGAACGGAAACAAGAACAAGAATAACAACGAGAACAAGAACAAGAACGAGAACACGAACAGTAACAAAAAACGGAAACAAGAACAAGAATAAGAACAAGAACAAGAACAAGAACAAGCACATGTACACGAACAAGAACAAAAACGAGGACATGAACGAGAACAAGATCAAGAGCACGGACACGAACAAGAGCAAGAACGGGGACAAGAACGAGAACAAGAATGAGAGCAAGAACAAGATCAAGAACCAGAACAGGAACAAGATCAAGAACAAGAACAAGAACTAGAACAAGAACATGTGTACACAAACGAGAACAAGAACACGAACAAGAACAAAAACGAGGACATGAACGAGAACAAGATCAAGAGCACGGACACGAACACGAGCAAGAACGGGGACAAGAACAAGAACAAGAATAAGAACAAGAATGAGAGCAAGAACAAGATCAAAAACCAGAACAGGAACAAGATCAAGGACAAGAACAAGAACTAGAACAAGAACATGTGTACACAAACGAGAACAAGGACACGAACAAGAAAAAAAACATGTACACGAACGAGAACAAAAACGAGAACATGAACGAGAACGGAAACAAGACCACGCAAACGAACAAGAACAAGAACAAGAACATGTACACGGACAAGAACGAGAACACGAACAGGAACAAGAAGAGGGACAAGAACAAGAACACGAACAAGAGCGGAAACGAGATCAAGAACAAGAAAGAGAACAAAAACATGTACAAGAACAAGAACAAGCACGAGAACATGAACGAGCATGAAAACAAGATCACGTAGATCAACAAGGACAAGAACAAGAACAAAAACAAGAACATGAACAAGAACAAGAAGAAGAACGAGAACGGGAATAACAACAAGTACAAAATCAAGAACCAGGACAAGCACAAGAACATGATAAAGAACGAGATCAGTTACATATACAAGAACAAGAACGAGAACATATACAAGAACAAGTACTAGAACAAGAACGAGGACATGCACAAGAACGAGAACAAGAATAAGAACATGAACGAGAACAAGAACTAGAACAAGAACAAGAACGGAAACGAAATCAAGAACACAAACAAGAACAAAAACGAGAACAAGAACTAGAACATGTACACGAACGAGAAACAGGACGAGAGCAAGAACAAGAACAAGAACACGACCGGGCACGGGATCAAGAACACAAACAGGAACAAAAACGAGAACAAGAAGAAGAACATATCCACGGTCAAGAACAAGAACAAGAACGAGAACAAAAACGGCAACAAGAACAAGTACAAAAACAAGAACAAGTAAAACAACATGTACCAGAACAAGTACACGAACGAGAACACGACTAGGAACAGAAACAGGAACATGAACAAGAATAGGAACAAGAACAAGAACGCGGACAAGAACAAGGAGAGTGACAAGAACAAACACAAGAACAAGAACACGAACAAGATCAAGACCAAGAACAACAACGAGAACAAAAACAAGATCACGAACGTGAATAGGAATAGGGACGAGAACAAGAAGACGAACATGAACGAGAACGGAAACAAGAACACGAACATGAACGAGAACGGAAACAAGAACACGAACATGAATATGAACAAGAGCAAGAACGAGAATAAGAACATGAACAAGCACAAGAAAAAGAACGAGAACAGGAACAACAAGTACAAAAACAAGAACGAGGACAAGCACAAGAACAAGAACAAGAACGGGAACGAGATCAAGAACACAAACAAGGACAAAAACGAGAACAAAAACGAGAACATGTACACGGTCAAGAACAAGAACAAGAGCAAGTACGAGAACTAGTTCTTGTTCTAGTTCCTGTTCTTGTTCTTGTTCTCGTTCTCGTTCTCGTTCTTGTTCTTGTTATCCTTCTTGTTCGTGTCCATGTTCTATTCGCGTTGATTATCATGTTCATGTTCTTTTTCATGTACATGTGCTTGTTCGTGTTCCTGTTCGTGTTCTTGTTTTTGCTCTCGTGCTTGTTCTTGTCCTTGTTCTTGTTCCTGTTCGTGTCCGTGTTCTTGTTCCTGTTCGTGTACATGTACCTGTTCTTGTTTTTGTTGTCGTTCTTGTTCTTGTTCTTGATCTTGTTCCTGTACCTGCTCTTCTTCTCGTTCTTGTTTACGTTCTCGTACTTGTTTTTCATCTTGTTCTTGTCTTTGTTCTCATTTTTGTTCTTGTTCTTGTGCTTGTTCTGTTTCTTGATTGTGTCCTTGTACTTGTTCTTGTACTAGTTCTTGTTCTCTTTCTTGTTAGTGTTCTTGTTCTCGTTCTTGTTCTTGCTCTTGCCCTCGTTCTTGTTGTCGTGCTCGCTCGTGTTCTCCTTCTCGTTGCTGTTCTTGTCCTTGTTCGTCTTCTCGTTCTAGAGCTTGTTCTTGTTCTTGTTCTTGTTACTGTTCCTGCTCTTGTTCATGCTCTCGTTCTTGTCCTTGTTCTTGTTCTCATCCTTGTCCTTGTTTTCGCTCGTGTTCTTGTTTTTGTTCTTTTTCTTTTTCTCGTTCTTGTTTTCGTATCTGTTGTTGTTCTAGTTCTTCTTCTCGTTTTTTTTCTCGTTCTTGTTCTTGTTCGTGATCTTCTTCTTGTTTTCGTACTCGATCGTGTTCTCGTTCTCGTTGCGGTTCTTGTTCTTGTTCTTGTTCTCCTTCTTGTTCTTGTTCTCATTCCTGTCCCTGCTATTGTTGGTGTTCTTGTTCCTGTTCTTGTTCTTGTTCTCATTCGTGTTCTTGTTTTTGATCTTGTTCTTGTTTTTGAACTCGATCGTGTCCTGGATCTCGTTGCTGTTCTCGGTTTCGATTTCGTAATTTTTTTTGTTCTATTTCTCGTTCTTGGTCTTGTTCTTGTTCTAGTTCTTGTTCATGTTCTTGCTGCTGTTCTTGGTTTTATTCTTGTACTTGTTCTTGTCTTGGTACTCGATGGTGTCCTCGTTTTCGTTGCCGATCTTGTTCTCGTTCGTGTTCTCGTTTCTTTTTTTTCTCTCGCTCTTGTTCTCATTTTTCGTCATGTTTGTGTCCGTGTTCTTGGTCTTGTTATCGGTCAGGTTCATGTTCTTGTTCATGTACATGTTTTGGTTCTTATTTATGTTCTTGTTCTCGTTCCTGTTCCTGTTCTTGATTCCGTTCTTGTTCCTGATCTTGTTCTTGTTCTCATCCGTGTTCTTGTTTTTGGTCTTGTTCTTGTTTTCGAACTCGATCATATTCTCGTTCTCGTTGCTGTTCTCGTTTTCAATTTTGTTCTTCATCTTATTCTATTTCTCGTTCGTGTTCTTGTTCTTATTCTCGTTCGCATCCGAGTTCTTGTTCTTGATCTGTTCTTGTTCTTGTTCTTGTTCTTGTTTTCGTACTTGATCGTGGTCCCGTTCTCGTTGCTGTTCTTGTTCCTGTTCGTGTTCTCGTTCTCGTTCTTGTTCGCGTTCTTGGTCTTGTTCTTGTTCTTGTCCTTAATTGTGTCCGTGTTCTTGTTCCTGTTCCCTTTCATGGTCATGTTCTCGTTCGTGTACGTGTACATGTACTTGTTCCTGTTCTCGTTCTTGTTTCTGTACTTGTTCTTGTCCTCGTTTCTGTTCTTATACTTGTTCTTGTTTCGAGTTCTTTCTGTTCTTGTTCTCGTTTTTGGTCTCGTTTTGACCTTGTTTTTGTTCTCGTTCTTGTTCTTGTTCTAGTTCTTGTTCTCGTTTTTGTTCTCGTCATTGATCTCGTTCTCGTTCTTGTTCTTGACCGTGTTTTTGTTTCCGTAGTCGATCGTGTTCTCGTTCTCGTTGCTGTTGTTATTATTGATTCCGTTCTTATTCCCGTTATATTTTTTGTTCTTGTTCTCCTTCGTGTTCTAGTGCTTGTTCTTGATCTTGTTCCCATTTCCGTACTCGATCGTGTTCTCCTTCTCGTTGCTGTTCTAGTTCTCGTTCGTGTTCGTGTTCTTGTTCTTGTTCGTGTTCTTGTTCTCGTGTTTGTTCTTGGTTTTGTTCGTGTTCTTGTTCTTGTTCTTGTTCTCGTTCTTGTTCTTGTTCTTGTTCTCGTTCTCGAACAGAGATAGAGAAAGTAAGATAAATCTAAATGCGTTAATTGCGTTGAATGCATCGAAATTTCATATACTTTTGATGATAAATTTATCAAACCTTGACAGTGATCAACTTACCACACGTATGAAGTACACGAACGATCGGAAAAGTAGCCCATGAAGTTTTATAGGGAACATTTTCGGAGACCAATTTGTTGAAAGCTTCCTCGGTCTTGACTCTTGGCCAGTAGCATTTAGTCATATTATTCGTCAGCCATAGTAAAGGAAGTACTGCACACTGACGGTTGTCGTCTTGAGCGGAGAACTCCACTACGGCATACATTTTGGTGATGGATCTTATATTGTGAACCCGTACTGTAATTGTTGATATGTGTGTATCTGATGTGTGCGAAAAGATAACATAAAAATGCCTAATAACTTATATCTTATACTCCGAATTTATACTATTTCTCCATCCTGACATCTTCTCATCGAAATTCATTCTATTTTCAAATTGAGGTTGTTATCTTTTTTCTATAAAGCGCGTGAAAGTCTCCTATATCGCATTCCAAAATTGAGGCCGCATTTTTTGAAGGCAAACTTATATTATACGTGGAAGGATTCAGTTTGACCATGCCATTTAATGAGATCAGATTCATCACGAAGATTTGAGACAAGAGTTCCTTTATCGGAAGGTCAAGGAATCAAAAGTTTCCAAGTGAAAGAAGATTCGAGTTAACCGTGAGTGTACAAAAACTGTGCTTACTCACACTTCCGAGCCAGCCGTGTCCTTGCTCACGCATTAATTTTGTGATTGGTTAACTTTGTCAGTACAAGAACGTCTTCTTTCTCAGATTTTTGAGGTTTTGTTCCAATCATTTCCATTCATTAATAGTAATAAAATTTACTGTTTTAAATATATGCGTATGATTTTTTTTCCTTCCATTTATTTAACATTCACTTGATCAGCCTCAGCCTTTTGTGAGAAATTACAGTTATACGCAAAACCAAATGACCCCATATAGGCTTATACCGTGAGTTTTCCGGTGTGGTAACCCCAGCAAACTATAGCATAAATCACTAACGTGCACCGCCTTACGTACGTGTGCTACCACTGGCGCCGCCTTTACTCTTCACGCTCGCTACAACGGCAGTTGTTGAGGCGACGCCGTTGGCAGCAACGTACGTGAGGCGCGCATGCAATGGTTTGTGCTATAGTTTGCTGGGGTTAACTTTACACAAAAACTCACGGTATTATCAGGCGATGCTTTCAAAAAGATCTTTGATGATTAATAGGAAAGATTGCAAATCCGTCTCTGAATGGCAATCCGAGGCACTTGTAAGAAATGTCATCGACGAGGAAGTTGACTGAGTGATTAAAACTTTTTGCATGAAATAGTCCGAGATCTGATGATGGCAAAGGGTAAGTGTAAAGATCGCGCAAATATTTAAAAGGACTGCCAATGCACTTGTACTCTCCATCAATGCAGAATATTTTAGATATGAGGTATATTTTAGAACCGAGAGCTACTAAATTATCGGGACGTTTTGATGATATTGTGAATCGGCTACACTTCAGAGATTTACACTCGAAATAATTGTCCTCATTCGGATCAGGATGGAACACTCGTTTTGGTTGATACTGTTCTGTTTTTTCGACTACATTCACATCCTGTGAATTATTACTAAGCTCAGCGAATCTATTAGCTATCTGTTCAAGTGGAAGTCGTTTTGCTCTAACACGCTGTTTCAAATAATTTAGAAAATTTTCGAATGGAAAACAGCTGTGGTTTTCCAAGGGTCCATATTTTTCGGCCTGGCTACAAATGTGAATCAGGGAATGAACATTGTAACTAACAAAATAGGGATCATATAATATAGCGGACTGTACTACAAACGTCTCTAGAGCTTCTTTGGCTATATGTAGATGAGATAATATAAGATTTTCATTTAAGAGAATTGTGATTGCAGTATGAAGAAGCAAAAAATGACGATATTTATCATTATGCAATACATCGTACATAATAATCGGTCCAGTGTATAACAAAAATAATCTATACTCCGTGGCCTTCCACCGCTTTATTTCTACACAAGTTCGAGGTTTCCTAGCGAAATCCGTAGTTATATATGGTCTGAGCTTTTGTATGATGTGGTCCATCAGCAAGAGGTTTTGTCGAGATAATCTGGAACCACGTTTCCCTTCTATCCAGTATTTGACAAACAATCGTCTTACGACGCCAAGGTATATCAAATGCATAATGTCAAGTATAAATTGCGTAACAAGACCCAGATACAGAAGATGCAAAAGTGGAGACTTTTCCTTAATATGATTGGTATCTGTGTCGTGTAGACGAAAGTCGCTATCCTTTCGTTCCGGATAATACACACCAGTTGGATAAAATAACCGTTTACGTTCCGTAACAGAGGGAATTGTGCATTTCTCACAACCATACCTACTCGTATGACCTTTTATACATTTTAGCATAGCTCTCGCTGGTGCATCACATGAAAAACATCGAATTTTTATTGATAGTTGCACTCCATCAAGCTGCAAACCTCTTTCCTCTAGGGTAATCATCTCCTCTATGAACGCTTCGAGGTATCGTTTTAGAGGTTTTGGCTTCCCTCGACCGCAAAACACTGCAATTAAAAACGGTCTGTTGTCCACTAACGAATGACTGAGACCCAGAATTGGCCACAATTCCGTCATACTACTCTTAAAAAGCGGCAACCCATCAATATTGATATCGACTTCAATTACCGAACTCTGGTTTTTAATACCATTACGTAAGTGACGTTGCAAACTCGAAGCTACTCCAAAGTAATACATTTCTCCGTTATCCAAACTGATTTTTGGTGACGATTTGTTGGGACGTCGAGTTTCTAATAAAGTACGAGCATCTTCTGGTAAAAACTGGTAAGCTGATCTTATCAGTTTTAATACGCGTGTAATTGTAGATTGTTCGAGATTACAATTAAGTATCAATTTCTTTAAATCGCAAATAAACTTGTCCTGATCTACGGAAAAAGTTATTTTTTTCACGTTGGAATCAGTATTCTCGTCATCGTCGGTGCTATACATAGTGCTACTTGAGCAGTCGCTAGATAGTACGTAAGAGTCATTAGACTCAGCTTGAAAAATATTAGCAATTGGCACGTATTCAGACGCCACGTCAGGAATGAGATTGTTCGATTCAATGCAATTCGAATCTTGTATAGCCGTGGGAGCATCCACGCTATTTTCATCAGAATCTTGTATAAATATGTTATTACAGGCAATAGGAGTATCGCCTTCGCATGGGTTTTCGAAATGACTTTCATGTTTGTCGCGCAAAAATTCTACCTGCAGTTCTGCCATTACCCTAGACACGTTCTGAGCCACTTTCCGACGTAGATGACGTTTACTAAATTTATTTTTATAGCCAGACATGATGTAGTGTATAGTGACAATATGTAATGTATAGTGACAATATGTAATGTAATGTATTGTAGCTTATTGATACCACGGATATATGCTGAATCTATAACATACAGGTGAATAGTTGTTACAGTATAATGATTTCTTAGTTACATGGTATAACGATGAATGATGTCGCCGTGCACGTATTGCAAAGTGCATACAGAAAACGTATACGTATTTTACATGCATTATTGTGTGGCGCAGGAATGGATCGTGTTATAATTCGATACCTACACGGAAAAACAATCAACAAGTAAATGAAAACATATCAAAATAAACAAAAAAATAAAATAACGGAGACAACTAGAATAAGTTAAAAATTGGAAGAAAAAAAAACATTTTTTTCTGATTCAAAAACAGAGGGAAAGAATAGTAAAAGAAACGATTAATATGCGACTGAGCGAACCACGTAGCTCCTAACATAACTTTACATATGTTTCAACAAAATTTACCAATTGATTCAACATAAAATAGATACATAGGTATAGTAGCAGAGTTCTCTTATGGTGAGATTTTGTTGAAAAAACGTATAAATACGTCTAGCATATATGTTTTACACGTGCTGGTCTACTGTGCCGCACAGGCCGCGGACCGAATTAACGTTTTGGATAAATCCAAAGCAGTGGAATTCAAGTTTCAACAATAAAAAACAAAAATGGGACAAATTGATACGCGGACACTAAATAAACCACACCATTTTTTATCTACCCGGACTAGTAGCGATAGTAGCAGAGTTGTCCTCGATTGAATCTGGTTAAAAAACGTATAAATACGTGTCATATACGTTTTAAACACGCGAAAGGTTTTTTGTACAAATCACGGCTGAAATGAACGGTTAGGGTCGTAGAAAAACACAAATAGAAACCGAAAATACAAAATGGATTGAATAAAACATAGAGAGTAGAAAAAAAAAGAAGAACAACCGAAAAACAATACGGGTGGTTGAAAAATTGCAAATTTTTTTTTCAAATAATGAAAAATCCGAGATCAGAAAAACAAGATCGTAAAAATAGAAAAATTTATGTGCGGCTGATAAGCGAACTACGTAGCCTCAGATTTTACTTTACTTAATCAAAAAAACCTATTCATTCAAAATAAAATAAATACACATAGGTATAGTAGCAGAGTTGTCTTATGGTGAGATTTCGTTAAATAAACTTATAAATACGTCTAGCATACATGTTTCACACGTACGTGTTGGTTTACTGTGCCGCATAGGCCGCGGATGGAATCAACGTTTAGGATACATAAAAAAAGATGGAATCAAAATTTGAACAATAAAAAACGAGGAAGGAAAAAAATTGATACTCGGATGCTATACGAACCACATAACACCGGACTAGTTATAGCAAAAACTATCAATGTGAAATGAAGAAGATACTCTATAGCAGAATTCACTCGGTTAAATTTTCGTTAAATAAACGTATAAACACGTGTGGTATACGTATTTAAGACGTTTATATGTATTTTACGATGAGTTACGCAGGCTACTTTTCTGACAAGCATCTGGATTGTTTAATTTATATGTATACATATGCCTGAATAGTAACGTTTCAGAAAAAAAAGTGATTCGTTCTTACCATAAGTTTGATAGTGTTGAGATGATTCTTCACGTACACTTCACACACACACTCACGTTGCGCTAGCCGTTCGGCGACTGGGAGTTGGGACCTAAGGCCTACAGCGCAACGGCAGCTGCTCCTTGCCCAGCGCGACGCATAGTGGGGGGGGGGGGGGGGGGGGGTATTCCATACCAGCACGGGGAACAAACTACTTCATGCTTGTTCGTTCACCAGGACGAATATATATTTTGAAACATATATATGTATATGTATTTATGTTTCCTCTATCCGATTTTTGCGATGGCGATACAGAATTATATATTCATTAGAAATGATAGAGATTGTAAGTTCTTTCTCAACGTTTCAAAAATAAAATAAAACTGAAACATGTATGACTGGTTCCACGTCATTTCGGCCACCAGAGAAAAAAAAATGTTGCCGATTTTTCGTCGTACTGTATGAGCTATTTTAATTAACTACTCAAAGTCTCAGTTGATAGTTTTCATATACATAATCATTTGATATGTATATAATAATCATTAATAGTTTTTGAGATATGATTTTTTGAAGTTTCGCGCCTCATTTTCGTTATTCAATACAATTCTCAATATTCAATAAATGATAACTTCTTTCCTACTCACTCAATCTAAACTTTCAAGGTGAGTCAAATTGTTTGTATAAAAATGTAGCTGTCGAAAAACAATATATCAATTCTTGAAATTCATGATGGTGTAATTTGAGTTCAAATGAAAAAACGTGAATTTTTTGAAAATGAATTGAAAACATATGCATTTTTCACAACTAGGACCAGAATGGATCATACTGAGATATTTCGTTTCGAAAACCCCAAGTCAAGACGGAATTTTGATTTGTGTGTGAGAGTGGTACTCTCATTTGAACTATTTTTTCTCAATTTTTTAACAAATTATCATTCATTTATTTTATTTTTCTTCTGATAATTGGACGGTATTAAGCAATAACGTCTTAACCAACATATTTGGAAAAAAAATTTTGACATTGTATTTTCATCAAATAAACATTTATGAACTCGAATATACTATTGACGAACTTTCGAAAAAAATGTTGGTTAATACGTTATTGCTTAATATCGTCCAATTGAAAATCCAAAAATTTAAAATTGGGAAACAAATAATTTAAATTGAAGTACCACTCTCACACACATATGAAAATACGTATTTTAGACGTCATAAGGTAACAAGATATTTAGGGACGACACAATACGTATGTAGAACGTTACTTATATGATTCATTCCTTATCAGATAAATATCACTTCGTTGCGTTGATATGGAATCTCGGTTAGAATTGATATCAAATACGGATATTCCATCAGTAAGATGTACGTATATGACACTGTGCTTTTACAGCATGCATGTCAAAAAATAGTTGACGGCGATGGGATACGTATGTCACACGTCTTGAAACAGTAAGATATTTAGGGACAATACAGCGTATTGTAGAAACGTTTCTTATACCTGATTCATTCCCTCAGAAATATCACTTCGTTGCGTTGGTATGGAATCTCGGTTAGAATTGATATAAAATACGGATATTCCATCAGTAAGATGTACGTATATGACACTCTGCGTTTACAGCATGTCAAAAAATAGTTGACGGCGATGGGATACGTATTTTACACGCCTTAAAACAGTGAAATATTTAGGGACAATACAACGTATTGTAGAAACGTTTCTTATACCCGATTCGTTCCCTCGAAAATATCACTTCGTTGCGTTGGTATTGAATTTCCGTTAAAAGTAGTATAAAATACGAATATTCGAGTTGTGAAAAACACGTGTACCAGATTCCATTTTTGCACGATTATGATAACCGTGAAGTAACGCATTTTATACATGTTCAATATAGCAATCGTTTATTAAACGAAAATAATACTCGATTATTCAACGTCGGTATTTTATACGTGTTTGATGTAACGTTAATTATATATACCTATACTGATTTTATACCGAAATTTAGTATGATATACGTATCTCACACCATCCATGGTTTATTGGGTAAAAAGAACGGAAACAAGAACAAGAATAACAACGAGAACAAGAACAAGAACAAGAACACGAACAGTAACAAAAAACGGAAACAAGAACAAGAATAAGAACAAGAACAAGAACAAGAACAAGCACATGTACACGAACAAGAACAAAAACGAGGACATGAACGAGAACAAGATCAAGAGCACGGACACGAACAAGAGCAAGAACGGGGACAAGAACGAGAACAAGAATGAGAGCAAGAACAAGATCAAGAACCAGAACAGGAACAAGATCAAGAACAAGAACAAGAACTAGAACAAGAACATGTGTACACAAACGAGAACAAGAACACGAACAAGAACAAAAACGAGGACATGAACGAGAACAAGATCAAGAGCACGGACACGAACACGAGCAAGAACGGGGACAAGAACAAGAACAAGAATGAGAGCAAGAACAAGATCAAAAACCAGAACAGGAACAAGATCAAGGACAAGAACAAGAACTAGAACAAGAACATGTGTACACAAACGAGAACAAGGACACGAACAAGAAAAAAAACATGTACACGAACGAGAACAAAAACGAGAACATGAACGAGAACGGAAACAAGACCACGCAAACGAACAAGAACAAGAACAAGAACATGTACACGGACAAGAACGAGAACACGAACAGGAACAAGAAGAGGGACAAGAACAAGAACACGAACAAGAGCGGAAACGAGATCAAGAACAAGAAAGAGAACAAAAACATGTACAAGAACAAGAACAAGCACGAGAACATGAACGAGCATGAAAACAAGATCACGTAGATCAACAAGGACAAGAACAAGAACAAAAACAAGAACATGAACAAGAACAAGAAGAAGAACGAGAACGGGAATAACAACAAGTACAAAATCAAGAACCAGGACAAGCACAAGAACATGATAAAGAACGAGATCAGTTACATATACAAGAACAAGAACGAGAACATATACAAGAACAAGTACTAGAACAAGAACGAGGACATGCACAAGAACGAGAACAAGAATAAGAACATGAACGAGAACAAGAACTAGAACAAGAACAAGAACGGAAACGAAATCAAGAACACAAACAAGAACAAAAACGAGAACAAGAACTAGAACATGTACACGAACGAGAAACAGGACGAGAGCAAGAACAAGAACAAGAACACGACCGGGCACGGGATCAAGAACACAAACAGGAACAAAAACGAGAACAAGAAGAAGAACATATCCACGGTCAAGAACAAGAACAAGAACGAGAACAAAAACGGCAACAAGAACAAGTACAAAAACAAGAACAAGTAAAACAACATGTACCAGAACAAGTACACGAACGAGAACACGACTAGGAACAGAAACAGGAACATGAACAAGAATAGGAACAAGAACAAGAACGCGGACAAGAACAAGGAGAGTGACAAGAACAAACACAAGAACAAGAACACGAACAAGATCAAGACCAAGAACAACAACGAGAACAAAAACAAGATCACGAACGTGAATAGGAATAGGGACGAGAACAAGAAGACGAACATGAACGAGAACGGAAACAAGAACACGAACATGAACGAGAACGGAAACAAGAACACGAACATGAATATGAACAAGAGCAAGAACGAGAATAAGAACATGAACAAGCACAAGAAAAAGAACGAGAACAGGAACAACAAGTACAAAAACAAGAACGAGGACAAGCACAAGAACAAGAACAAGAACGGGAACGAGATCAAGAACACAAACAAGGACAAAAACGAGAACAAAAACGAGAACATGTACACGGTCAAGAACAAGAACAAGAGCAAGTACGAGAACTAGTTCTTGTTCTAGTTCCTGTTCTTGTTCTTGTTCTCGTTCTCGTTCTCGTTCTCGTTCTCGTTCTTGTTCTTGTTATCCTTCTTGTTCGTGTCCATGTTCTATTCGCGTTGATTATCATGTTCATGTTCTTTTTCATGTACATGTGCTTGTTCGTGTTCCTGTTCGTGTTCTTGTTTTTGCTCTCGTGCTTGTTCTTGTCCTTGTTCTTGTTCCTGTTCGTGTCCGTGTTCTTGTTCCTGTTCGTGTACATGTACCTGTTCTTGTTTTTGTTGTCGTTCTTGTTCTTGTTCTTGATCTTGTTCCTGTACCTGCTCTTCTTCTCGTTCTTGTTTACGTTCTCGTACTTGTTTTTCATCTTGTTCTTGTCTTTGTTCTCATTTTTGTTCTTGTTCTTGTGCTTGTTCTGTTTCTTGATTGTGTCCTTGTACTTGTTCTTGTACTAGTTCTTGTTCTCTTTCTTGTTAGTGTTCTTGTTCTCGTTCTTGTTCTTGCTCTTGCCCTCGTTCTTGTTGTCGTGCTCGCTCGTGTTCTCCTTCTCGTTGCTGTTCTTGTCCTTGTTCGTCTTCTCGTTCTAGAGCTTGTTCTTGTTCTTGTTCTTGTTACTGTTCCTGCTCTTGTTCATGCTCTCGTTCTTGTCCTTGTTCTTGTTCTCATCCTTGTCCTTGTTTTCGCTCGTGTTCTTGTTTTTGTTCTTTTTCTTTTTCTCGTTCTTGTTTTCGTATCTGTTGTTGTTCTAGTTCTTCTTCTCGTTTTTTTTCTCGTTCTTGTTCTTGTTCGTGATCTTCTTCTTGTTTTCGTACTCGATCGTGTTCTCGTTCTCGTTGCGGTTCTTGTTCTTGTTCTTGTTCTCCTTCTTGTTCTTGTTCTCATTCCTGTCCCTGCTATTGTTGGTGTTCTTGTTCCTGTTCTTGTTCTTGTTCTCATTCGTGTTCTTGTTTTTGATCTTGTTCTTGTTTTTGAACTCGATCGTGTCCTGGATCTCGTTGCTGTTCTCGGTTTCGATTTCGTAATTTTTTTTGTTCTATTTCTCGTTCTTGGTCTTGTTCTTGTTCTAGTTCTTGTTCATGTTCTTGCTGCTGTTCTTGGTTTTATTCTTGTACTTGTTCTTGTCTTGGTACTCGATGGTGTCCTCGTTTTCGTTGCCGATCTTGTTCTCGTTCGTGTTCTCGTTTCTTTTTTTTCTCTCGCTCTTGTTCTCATTTTTCGTCATGTTTGTGTCCGTGTTCTTGGTCTTGTTATCGGTCAGGTTCATGTTCTTGTTCATGTACATGTTTTGGTTCTTATTTATGTTCTTGTTCTCGTTCCTGTTCCTGTTCTTGATTCCGTTCTTGTTCCTGATCTTGTTCTTGTTCTCATCCGTGTTCTTGTTTTTGGTCTTGTTCTTGTTTTCGAACTCGATCATATTCTCGTTCTCGTTGCTGTTCTCGTTTTCAATTTTGTTCTTCATCTTATTCTATTTCTCGTTCGTGTTCTTGTTCTTATTCTCGTTCGCATCCGAGTTCTTGTTCTTGATCTGTTCTTGTTCTTGTTCTTGTTCTTGTTTTCGTACTTGATCGTGGTCCCGTTCTCGTTGCTGTTCTTGTTCCTGTTCGTGTTCTCGTTCTCGTTCTTGTTCGCGTTCTTGGTCTTGTTCTTGTTCTTGTCCTTAATTGTGTCCGTGTTCTTGTTCCTGTTCCCTTTCATGGTCATGTTCTCGTTCGTGTACGTGTACATGTACTTGTTCCTGTTCTCGTTCTTGTTTCTGTACTTGTTCTTGTCCTCGTTTCTGTTCTTATACTTGTTCTTGTTTCGAGTTCTTTCTGTTCTTGTTCTCGTTTTTGGTCTCGTTTTGACCTTGTTTTTGTTCTCGTTCTTGTTCTTGTTCTAGTTCTTGTTCTCGTTTTTGTTCTCGTCATTGATCTCGTTCTCGTTCTTGTTCTTGACCGTGTTTTTGTTTCCGTAGTCGATCGTGTTCTCGTTCTCGTTGCTGTTGTTATTATTGATTCCGTTCTTATTCCCGTTATATTTTTTGTTCTTGTTCTCCTTCGTGTTCTAGTGCTTGTTCTTGATCTTGTTCCCATTTCCGTACTCGATCGTGTTCTCCTTCTCGTTGCTGTTCTAGTTCTCGTTCGTGTTCGTGTTCTTGTTCTTGTTCGTGTTCTTGTTCTCGTGTTTGTTCTTGGTTTTGTTCGTGTTCTTGTTCTTGTTCTTGTTCTCGTTCTTGGTCTCGTTCTCATTTGAGTTTTTAGTTCTTGTTCTTGGTTTTGTTCTTGGCCTTGTTCTTGTTCTTGTTCTTGTTCTCGTTCTTGTTCTTGTTCTTGGGCTTGTTCTGTTTCTCGATCTTGTCCTTGTACTTGTTTTTGTTCTAGTTCTTGTTCTTGTTTTCGTTCTTGTTCTTGTTCTCGTTCTTGTTCTTGTTCTTGATCTTGTTTTTGTTTTCGTATTCGATCGTGTTCTCGTTCTCGTTGCTGTTCTTGTTCTTGTTCGTGCTCTCGCTCTTGTTCTTGTTCCCGTTCTTGTTTCTGTTCTTGTTTCTATTCTGGTTCATGTTCATGTTCTTGTTCGTGTACATGTTCTTGTTCTTGTTCTTGTTTTTATTATTGTTCTTGCTGTCGTTCTTATTCTCGTTTTCATTCTTGTTCGTGTCCGTGTTCTTGTACTTGTTCTCGATCATGTTCATGTTCTTGTTCGTTTACATGTTCTTGTTCTTGTACTAGTCCTTGTTATCGTTTTTGCTTATTTTCTCGTTCTTGTTCTTGTTTCCGTTTTTGTTTCTGTTCGTGTTCCCATTCTGGTTCATGTTCATGTTCTTGTTCGTGTACATGTTCTTGTTCTTGTCCTTGTTCCCGTTCTTGTTTTTGTTCGTGTTCCCATTCTGGTTCATGATCATGTTCTTGTTCGTGTACATGTTCTTGTTCTTGTTCTTGTTCTTGTTCTTGTTCTTGTTGTCGTTCTTGTTCTTGTTCTCGTTCTTGTTCTTGCCCGTGTTCTTGTTTTCGTTCTTGATTTTGTTTTCGTTCTTGTTCTTGTTCTTGTTCTTGTTCTTGTTCGTGTTTTTGTACTCGATCGTGTTCTCGTTTTCGTTGATGTTCTTGATCTTGTTCCTGCGCTTGTTCTTGTTTTTGTTCTCGTTTTTGTTTCTGTTCGTGTTCCCAATCTGGTTCATGTTCATGTTCTTGTTCGTGTACATGTTCTTGTTCTTGTTCTTGTTCTTGTTCTTGTTCTTGTTGTCGTTCTTGTTCTTGTTCTCGTTCTTGTTCGTGTCCGTGTTCTTGTACTTGTTCTCGTTCATGTTCATGTTTTTGTTCGTGTACATGTTTTCGTTCTTGTTCTTGTTCTTGTTTTTGTTTTCGTTCCTGATCCCGCTCTTGTTCTCGTTTTTGTTCTCGGTCTTGTTCTCGGTCTTGTTCTCGGTCTTGTTCTCATTCTTGTTCTTGTTTTTGTTCTCGTCCTTGTTCTCGTTCTTGTGCTCGTTCCGTTCCTCGATCTTGTCCTTGTGCTTGTTCTTGTTCCAGTTCTTGTTCTCGTTCTTGTTCTTGTTCTTGTTCTCTATCTTGTTCTTACTCGTGCTATTGTTCTTGTTTCCGTACTTGATCGTGTTTCGTTCTCGTTGCTGTTCTTGTTCTCGTTCATGTTCTTGTTCTTGTTCTTGTCCCCGTTCTATGATCGGTATCATTAGGTTACGAGTCCAATCGATACCAGGAATTTTACACTAAACCATGCGCATTAACACTTTTTGACGTACATTACATACGAAAAATAGACGATCTCCTCAAAATGTGGAACATCGATCAAATTAGTAAAAAACTAGTTGTACTCGTACACAAAGATCGCTACGTGTCTTTCCCAATGTTACATAATAGTTGAGCGTTGTTTCCATCTTTGGTATCCTGGAAAATATACAGGGTTATAGAAAAATACCGAAACCCCGAAGAGAATCCGAAAAATCATGCATTTCAAATCAAAATATTGCTTTTTAAGAAAAAGACTTTGATCTAGGGTTTGAATATTGTGCGAATAACAGAATATAGTGTTCAATTATTTAAACCGATGAAAATGAGTATTTTGTATCGACATTTTCATGATATTCAAACCTTAAAATGGGAAGAGATTTTTCGAAAATTTTATAGTGGTAGCTTTGAAAACTTTATACATTTTAAAATATTTACAATATTCATAAAATACTATACGATAATTGTAGTATTTTTGCTCATATGTTTCTGCCCGTTATTTTATCTGTTTTTTGTTCAAGTATCACCCCTGTTGCTCTTATTTTACTTATTTCTCACTCACATTGACTCACTTTTATCCAGTCTACTGTTTTTTTTCCACTTCCATTTACTAAATAACCAAGTGGGAGCCCTGTGGTCCGATTCTGGATCTTGTCAGCAGCGCTATCGCTATCGTTAACATGGCTACGTCAATGCGGAACAGTGAAAATTTGATGAAAAAAATCATGAATAGTAAATATCATAGCAGGATAATGCATTGACGTAGCAAAGTTAACGATAGCGATAGCGCTGCTCATGAGATCCAGAATCGGACCACTGGATAAAATTATGTTAATGTAAAGTTAGGATTCCTATTATGAAGAATTAACTTAATCAAATTGATGCTATCCTACCGTGTCACTTTCTTCCTAAATATCGACAACTTTCGGTATTGTTTTCACATCCTGTATACATATTGTAATTTTCGATATAAGGGAAGAAAGGTGGAAGCGCAACGCTCGTACTTTGTTCTGTAGACCCGTATTTTACAAAACATTGAGAACCTTTCCATGATTGACATGAACGTACAGTTTGTTGGTCGATCTGGTATTCTCTATTATGTTCACAGAGGACTTGTATGAACGCTACATTTGCGGATGAGCAACACAACCACATCATTTAATCATTTATACCATAGAATACGGATAAAGTTTACCTTATTTTATTTCAACCGTATATTCTCCAATAAAAACTTGATATTATTTGATCATTATTTATTATCTATTGAATAAATATCCACTTTTTCGAAGAATGGAATTGAAATGAATTAGTTTTAAATGAATTTCATTCATATCGGAGTGTGGGGATTGAATCATCAGTTCCAACCTAAAAGTTGTCACTTGAATGGTATGGTTATATTGTTCATCTACGAATGTAGCTTTCATACAGGTCCTCTGTAAACATAATAGAGAATACCATATCCACCAACAAACTGAACGTTCATGTCAATCATAAGTTCTCAATGTTTTGTAGAATACGGGTCCTCGGAACAAAGTACGAGCTTTGCGCATTCACCTTCCTTCCCTGTATATATATTGTTACAAAGGGAGAAATTACCCATATTTTCATATTTGAAAGGTCTAGTAGTCATAGAAGATAAAAGACATATATCTTTAACAAATGATATTTTGGTTGCTGCGTCAACCAACATTATTGTAAAAACAGTCTCGTTCCAGACTTTAACGAGTATCGGTGCATTTTGAAATATACGCGTTTTTCCGGACTAATATATTTTTGATTATAAATATCTTATTCTTCTCGGGACCCTAATAATTATTACGTTGCTGCCATCCTTGGCAACACTGGTGTCAGAAGTGGTTTTCCGAATTAGTCAAAGTGAATTTTGCGTTTAATAATATGCCTCGATTTCGTTGGGTTAATATATCTGTGAATGAAGATCTTCGAACCGATTCTCCTTCGGGACAAGCGGCATCAGCTGGTGCCCAGCTTCAAGCTCAAGATCCTGCTGCATCTCAAATTTCGTTGGTTGAACGTTTGTTGGAGGTTCAACAAGCTCAACAGCAGCGACAAGATCTGCTCCTTCAAGTACTGATGCAACAGCAACAGGCTCAACAACAGGCTCAACAGGCTCAACAACAGGCTCAGCAGGCTCAACAACAGGCTTAACAGGCTCAACCACAGGCTTATCAAATTCAACAAGAAAAACTTCTCGAGTTTTTCCAAAATACTATCTCTACTATTCATGAGGATATAATTTCTGTTCGTTCTACCGTTGCTCTGTCAGGAGGTATAGGAAATAGGACTGAAGAAGTTTCTCCAGTTCCGATTTCGAATCCTTCTACTCCTTTTGATTCAACTTCACAAAACCAGGTACCTCAAGCGGTGCAAAGGTCAGTGTCGTTTGATTTGGGACATGAGGTTCCTCTCAATTTATCTTCTCAGATGCGCAATGTGGAGACTTTTGTTGCTCCACTTTGCCAACCCACTTCTCAAAATATCCGAATTGGGAATACAATTCGAGACGAACGAGAAGTCAATTCAAATCTGATGTGTAGCGATTTTCACTCGCGACATGAAATTCTGAGATCGTCTCATACTTAGAATAATTTAATACATAATGATGTTCCTGTGTCAAGTGATAATTTGAGTGGAATTGAGTCTTCTTATAAATCTTTAAATACTTTCAAACCAAGATCGTATGACGGTTCCTATCCTTGGGCTGAATATGAGAGTCAATTTTCATTCATCGCAAATCATAATAATTGGGACTCTTCTTCGAGAGTTACTGCTTTAGCTGCTAATCTTTCGGGTCCGGCTTTAACTGTTTCAACAACGTTAGCTCATTCTGGAGATTGTGATTATGAAAAACTCAGTTCAGCTCTTAAGCTCAGATTTGGTAATGAACATTTGGCAAAACTTTATTTGACTCAATTTAATAATAGACATCAAGCTCCTGGTGAATCTTCATCAGCTCTAGGTAATGACATTGAACGTCTTTCTAGAATTGCTCTTTCGAGTTGTGATGAATCAACCCGTGATTCTTTAGCGCGTGCTAGATTTATTGATGCAATTGATGATGGAGAATTGAAAGTTACTCTAAATTTGACGACACCTTCTTCATTAAGAGAGACTATAATCAAAGCTTTAGAAATAGAAGCTCTAAACAAGCAATATTTAGGTATACAAATGGTTCGTCAAGTTAGACAAAATGGTAATTCTTCATTTGATAAGAAAAATAAGAAAAATAAAGTTGAATGTTCCTATTGCAAAAAGATTGGCCATGAAGTCAAAAATTGTTTTATTTTGGCTAAGGATAATAACTTTGATAATCAAAACAAGACTAATTTAGAGTGCATTTTGTGTAAAAAATCGGGTCATGACGCGAATACTTGTTTTTACTTGTTTAAAGCTCGTAATTCCGATTTTCAAGCTAAAACTTCAATTTGTCTTAATTGTAAGAGAACCGGCCATGATGCAAATCATTGTTTGTCATAAACTAATCCGCGTTCTAGTAAATCTAATGACTCTTATTGGCGGAGTGATAATTCTTGTGAAAATCAAAAAAAACTAATTTCGGATGATTTAGAGAGGCGAAAATCATCATCAGATCGGTTTGCTAAGAGCCCTTTGTCCACTCAGTTTTTGGTTAGGCGTCTTCGTCAAACAGGTCTTTATGCTGAGGGTTCGGTTAATGGTGTTAATTGTCTTTGGGTAATAGATACTGGGTCAGAAGTAACAGTAGTTCGTTCAGATCTTTTCAAGTGTTTAGAACGGTCTAACCCCTCTTCTTCTTTGCGTACCGCTACAGGAGAAACGACTCCTGTATTAAAAGAAATATTTGTTCGAATTAATATTTCAGATTGTTTAGATTCTTCACATAAAGTTTTCGTTGCTGATATCAAGGATAAAGGAATTTTAGGAATAGATTTTCTTTCGGCTCATAAATGTGAAATTTCTACGATGGGAAATTCTTTGAGATCGGGTCGTCATGAGATTCCTCTTTCAACCTCTCGGAAAATCATCTCTTTCCCCAGGGTTCGAGAAGTTGGTCTTCTGTCTTCTAATCAATTAGTCGAAAAACAGTTTTCGGATTCGGTTCCTTCATTTCTTGAAGATCTTTTTCTTAGATCTACAAAAGATTTTTCTGAAAATCAAAAAGTTGATTTTGTTTCTTTACTTTCTCGATTTCGAGATGCTTTCGCTAATAGTAGTGGTGATAAAGGTCGTTGTAAAATTAGTACGGATAAAATAGATGTTGGTGATAATCTTCCTATTAAACAAGCTGCCAGGAGACTTTCTTTCAACGGGAGGAAGGAGGTTACTCAACTCGTAGAAGACATGTTGTCTAATGATGTAATAGAACCTTCTTCTAGTCCTTGGGCTTCTCCTATTGTTTTTTAATTAAAAAGAAGGATGGGTCGACACGATTCTGTATCGATTATAGGAGGTTAAATGACACAACCAAAAAAGATTCTTATCCTCTTCCTAAAATCAACGACACCTTAGATAAAATTTCTGGAGCTCGTTGGTTTGGTATCATTGATTTACAGAGTGGTTATTGGCAGGTCAGAATGGATTTAGTAGATAAAGAAAAAACGGCTTTTTTCACTGGTTGAGGTGGCTTGTGGCAGTTTAAGGTTATGCCTTTTGGGTTGTGTAATGCGCCGGCTCCTTTCGAGCGAATGATGAAAACAATTCTTGATGGGTTGTTAGACAAAATTTGTCTTGTTTATCTCGACGATATAATTGTTTTTGGTAAAACTTTTGATGATGAATTGAAAAATCTACGGGAAGATTTTCTTCGATTACAACAAGCGGGTCTTAAGATGAGCCAAAAGAAATGTCATTTTTTCAAAGAAGAAACAAATTTCCTCGGTCATGTCGTAACACCTAACGGTGTGAAAACAGACTCAACAAAAATCGAAAAGGTATTGACTAGGCCTCGTCAAATCAATAAAGAAGGGATTCAAAGTTTTATAGGTCTTTGTACTTATTATCGACGATTTGTTCGGGGATTTGCTACTATCGCTAAACCTCTGCATCGTCTTACAGGTAGTAAAATTTCTCTCGAATGGTCTTCTGATTGTGAAAAAGCTTTTGTTCAATAAAAATCTTGTTTAACCTCTTCTCCTATTCTTGCCTATCTGATTTTAGATACTTCGTTTATCGTGGATACGGGTGCTTCTCTTTCTGGTATAGGAGGTGTTTTGTCGCAAGTTCAGGAAGGTCATGAACGAGTGATAAGTTATTTCAGTCGAGTTTTAAATGAGACTGAAAGGAACTATTGTGTCACAAGAAGGGAATTATTAGCCGTTGTTAAAACTATTTTTCATTTTCATCATTATTTGTATGGTAGAAAGTTTTTGATCAGAACAGATCATGCTTCTTTGAGATGGTTGCTTTCTGTCAAATCCCCTGAAGGTCAAGTGGCCAGATGGTTGGAAAGGTTAGGTCAATATGATTTTGAGATTCAACATCGTGCAGGTACTCTTCATGGTAATGCCGATGCTCTTTCAAGAAGACCTTGTGCCGATATTTCTGATTGTAAGCAATGTTCACGTTTAGACATTCAACGAGACCCTACTTTCAAAATTCGTATGATTTCTCTTGAAGGAGATTTAGAAGAATGAAGGTTAGCCCAGCAGTAAGATGACGTCCTTCTCCAAATAAAAACTTGGAAAGAATCTGGAATTCGCTCTGAATGGCAAGATGTTTCTTTAGCTGAACAACAATTAAAGATTTACTGGGTTCAATGGGATTCTCTTCATTCAATTAATGGAATATCATATCGTAAATGGGAATCTCCAGATTCAAAAGAAATTAGATAGAATTAGAAAAAATCGGCTGGTCAACAGGATCATCGGTAGATGGTTCACCGTGAAAAAACCAGCCGGTACACCGGGTCATCGGTAGATGGCCCACCGTGGGAAAATCGGCAGGTAAACCGGGTCATCGGAAATCGGTTACCATCGAAGCGTCGACTAGATCACGAGACAAAGCGGTGGGAAAAATCGGAACTAAAATCGGCTGGTAAATTCGGTCACAGGATATCTGCTGCCTCGGGAGGGGCTGGTAAGGCGGAACTCAGGGCAACGGTCGGTGAAATGGGGAATCTGTTGCCATCATGACTGATATTACAGAGCCCCTACCCTTGTAACTTACCGACTGCTGTCAGTAAGGCAGGTACCGATGATTCGAATTCCCATATATACCCTACTAGCGTATATCCTCAAACAGATGACAGCCGGTATTGGTAACTAGCTTTGTAGCGGTAACGGGCGTTCGCCCATCAGCCTTGGCCAATCTACCGTACACGTGTAGCCAGCTCTTGCTCGGCAGTAGACACAAATCCTGGTGCTGAACGGTGATGCGAATTTCATCGTTATTTTCATAGCTTGTCGATGCGTGCGGTTGATGCGCATGAGTCTCATAGTGCGCAACGGACTCGTCAAAGACAATTGGTCTTTGTATTGTTAGGATTTCCTCCATGGTACGAAGCAGGCGACTACGACGCAGCAGAAATTCACTCTTACTCTCCGGACATTCTTCTTCCGCGGACTCTGAAGTTCAGACTCTTCAGAAACCGAATATTTCGAGATTTTAGCTCCTTGAGAAGTGTGCACCGACTGTGCGTTTCTCGGCATGCCAACCCTCTTTTAAAACTCTGGCCAACTTTGGTTTCGGAAACAATACCCATCACGATTTCACATGCAGTCTTATTGTTACCACTTCACCCTGAAAATTGATCAATCGTCCGTCTTGATCGACTATCCTGAGCTGCAGATGATCTATTGCTCGAACGGCGATTGGAAGGTAAATGACGTTTGTGTGGGTACCTCGATGATCTTATATCCGGGCGGAACGATGGGGCAAAATTCGTGAATGGTGTGAACCCATTGTTCGTTAACGTACGCACCCGCAGTGATGTTGCACTCGACTCTTAGAGAGTTAACTTTGAGAATGGCAACCGGCAAGTCGGATATGTGAGTGAGATTGGCTTCGAGGATGCGTGGGGTGAATCCGAAGAGGCGACCGATAGAGTCAGCGGGTGCGAAAATCTATCCGACAATCGCACTCGATTCTGCTGCACAGAGTATTGTTGTTCGCACGTAGACTAATTGATATATTCCGCTCGGACATTACTTTCTGTAGATAACTTTCAATATCCTCGATTTCGTAGCTCCCGGTGGGTATTGTGATGGTTTTGCTCTCCCCGATGTGAAGCTTGTTGTTTTCCTCGTCGATGTTGGGAATCGAGTTCAAGGTTAGCAATTGGACGAGTCCTAATGTATAATTTTTGATGGGTGATAACTCAATGGGAGGAAAATAATGAGCGTTCAGTACGGATGATGTTCCGGATAGCGTTAATGTAAAAGAATCGCTCATGGTGGTGTTTGATGCTCGACTAGCGTCCCACATGATACGGAGCACATTTGATAACAATCCGCTTAGGAATTTCAGGCACAGATGCCCGCATACCACCGTATCGTAGTCTTGATATTGTTCGTGATTATACGATACAATGCTACCAACGCCGAGATATTTCATCAGATCTTTAGGCGGTTGTAGATTACCAAAGCTATCAAAGTAAATGACTGCGCTGTTCTTCTGCCTGTAGGCAACCCAGTGTGTACTGGGGCCATCTTTATCATCGAGATTTACAATAGCAGCTTCGTACTTTCTAGGTCCACCCTTGGGCATATCGTTTCGGATATAAACTCCTCGAAGGTGTGGAATTTTCATGATCCTTGCATACTTGAGAAGATCGAGATCGGTGAGTGCTTGGTGTGGTAGCTTTACAGGTTTTTTTGAGCCAAATGCAGACCTAGATCCTTCTTGTATGGTTTCAAGTACAGCCCCTTGCCTTAAGCAATCGCCTCGGTGGTTTCATTATGACGCTGGCGCTCCTGTAACTCACGTTTCGCAGCGTTAGCATCGTTCACAGCGTTTGCGATACCGGCTGCTCCCCCTGCTAGAGCTCTGGTAGCGCTTAACCCGGCGAACAGAGGTATTAAAAGGGGTAAGAAACCACCGATTTCAGATCATACAGGCAGATTGCGTGGAGTTTGCACATTGCTTCGACCTCCCACAGTTTTCACTGCTTCGCGTGCCCCTCTGAGAGCTGATTTAACGGGATCGGTACCGCTCGGTCGCACGGAATTTCTCGCTGCCTTCACTTTTCGCTTCAGAGAGGCTTTTTTCTCTCCAGCACCTTTGGGACGTTTAGTTGTAGTTTTCTTCTTTTTTGATATACGCATGCCAAGTTTTGTTTTCACCTTCATTGCGTTAGTCACACCCCAGGCGACACCTTTCTCCGCAATACTCGCGTCTTTGGCAAAGACGCGCTGCCAAGCTTTCTCTGCGAGTACTTTATCCGCCTCGTGCCGAGCAGCAAGATTATCTCGATCTCTCGGATATGCGATATCGTGCTCTTTGCACGCAGCGTCGATAGGATTGATGCCCCGGTCTCCGCGTGCAAGTCACTTTTTCAGTTTCGTTTCAGGACCACAATACTGGTAACCAGGTACATGTAATTTCACAGAAAGTTTGTTGATGAGACCTCCACCACGCTGCTGTCGTCGTCATCGTTCTCGCTCACGTCTGTGTACGATCATGGTTTCATGATAACTAACTGGAATCTTATAAAGAGGGGGCGTTTATAGATTCTTGCTGCAGTCTTTCACCGTACGTCCAGCTCCAATAATATGAATTTCGAGGAACAAAGCACCAAATTATCGGTAATCAATGTTAACGAGCTAGCACAAGGAAACATGAAAAAGCGGGAGAAGCGTCACGGTGCTCTACTACCAGACAGCGTGCGCGCAGTGATTTGTGGACCATCCAATTGTGGTAAAACCAATGCTCTTCTATCTCTGATAACGTACCCTAATGGTCCGAGATTTGAAAATATTTACGCTTATTCAAAATCGCTCAATCAACCAAAGTATAAATTTCTCAAAGAGTTGCTTGATTCGATCAAGGGTGTCGGATATTTCCCGTTCAACGATCACGAGCAAGTGGTCAGCCCTGAAGATGCACGACCGAACTCTCTCATGATTTTCGGTGACGTGGCCTGCGAGAAGCAGGATAACATTAGAGCCTTTTTTCGTATGGGAAGACACAACAAAGTTGACTGCTTCTATCTCTGCCAAACTTACGCTCGTATCCCCAAACACCTCGTACGCGACAATACCAATCTTTTAATACTTTTTCAACAAGACGAGATGAATTTGAAGCATATATATGATGATCACGTGAATACCGACATGTCGTACACACAATTCAGGGACTTGTGCGCAGCCTGCTGGAAAAATAATAAATACGGTTTCATTGTGATCGACAAGGACAGTGATCTCGATAAGGGTAGGTACCGGAGGGGCTTCGACTGCTTTATATCCATAAATAGTTGATAAATGGTGTGATGCGGGCAGTCATATTTTGAACTTACAAGCATCAACATGCGGAGGGTCGAATCGCAACAGCAGAGAGATGTGCTGCATCAAATCGCAAAGGCTACCGATGCGCTACGAAACAAACATGAAATGCTAAAGGTAGGACGGGATACGAACGAAAAGGCTATGAATGAAGTTTTCAAACCTGTGGTGACACCTCTCCAAAAGCTGTTGGATCAATCGATCAAATCGGAGTCTATCAAGAAAGAAGTTCGAGAGTCACCTGTGAAAGAAGAACCCTCGCAAGCGGGCGAGAATAAGTTTGATAATTCTTTCATAACGGCTGACGAAGATTCGGATTATGAAGATGATCCCATTACCGCTAGTAGACAAGATTCTTCTCTGGAGCGCGACTCTTCCTCCGAGGAAGCTCCGACTGTTAACGATTATTCGCCCCGATCTTACTTTCGAATGTTCAGTACGACAGAAGCAAAAGAGTTGGATACTTCGTACGGAGTTCGTAGGTTTAAGGATATTTTTAAAATCGGTGAATCTGCGGTAACTTTCGAGAATAACGTTATTCATATTGGAGATAAGAGTTATGAACCAACACAAGGCTGACTGCTCGAACTATTGTTGAAAAAGTCACCGAACCGTGGCACTGTCAGTCAGGCTGATTTACAGAATTATGGTGAAATCCTCATCGCTACAAACGCACATCGAAAACACTATCGCAGTAATGCAGCGATTCGTCGAAAGAATAACGATAAATTCTGAAATATTATTTCGCTAACTATTGGTTCTCCGAAACGGAAGACAGGCAAAGCCTTACCGCGCTACAAGATCGCCAGAGGTAAGCAGAGGCGAATGGATTACGTGTACTCGGACGATCCCAATGCTGGTCGATCGACTTTGGTTGCTCCACGCATCCCAGGCGGCTGGTAACACGAGCCATTCCGATGAAATTATTTCAATCATCGAGGAGTTGCGAAAAGCTGGAATCATACATTAGATTTCTTTAGCGATTGTCGGCGCTTAGTTTCACAATCAGCGTTGACGTTTTCGGTAGGCAATTGACAAGAGCGAAGGGTAGCCAACTACCAGATATTGATGCAAGAATCCGAACTCTCGAAAATCAAATTCATCATATTGCAAGGACTCCGCGTGCGGACAGCGATACGGTACAAGCTTTTGTATCCCATACCTCCCATCTGATTGCGAGCATGGAAGAAAAACTGAGAGCATTGGAAAGAATCAGCGACAGTGAGAACAATTTCATGATCAAAAGCCTCGAATCGAGCATGAAGGAAGATCTACAACGTCTTGGAAGAGATTGCGAGACCTGACAAGAACTGGTGATTCATAGTTCTAAAATAATCGTGCAATTGTACGAGCGGTTAACCAGACTGGAGCATGGAAGACAAGAAGGCGGCATTGGTGAAGGAACTCCATAGACCTGCGCAAAAGAATTATCCTCGTCGCGTTGAGATGCGAGGATTGGATGAGACCTGGCAGGCTGATCTCGTGCATATGACTGCTTACGCGAAATCTAACAGTGACTATAAATATCTGCTAACGATCATAGATATTTTCTCAAAATATGCCTGGGCCGTACCGATCAAGACCAAGAGTTGTGAGGATGTAACGAAAGCTATGAGCCTCATCTTCAAGAAGGGTCGCATACCGAAGAAATTGCACGTCGATCGTGGCAAGGAATTTTACAACGCCGACTTCAAGGTTCTGATGCAGCGACACGGTATCATGCTGTACTCCACCTTCAGCCACTTAAAAGCCTCTGTTTGCGAACGATTCGATCGCACGCTGAAGAGTAAAATGTGGAAACAGTTTTCTCTCCGAGGGAATCACAAGTGAATAGATATTGTACCTGACCTGGTGCTGACTTATAACAACATGAATCATCGCACCATCGGAATGAAGCCAAAAGAGGTTACAGCTCAGAATGAAATGACTCTCCTCCGGAATGCTTATGGCAAATTCCGATTAATCGAACAGAGGAAACAAAATTTCAAGTTGGTGAAAAAGTTCGAGTTAGCAAGAATAAGCATATATATATTTGAAAAAGGTTATACACCGAACTGGACAACTGAAATATTCACCGTAAGTGAGATAGGGAATACTGATCCGAAAACCTACAAGTTGGTAGACAATCAAGACAAACCGATCGAAGGTGGCTTTTATGAAGAGGAACTCTCTAAAGTCAAGTATTCTGATGTATACTCGATTGAAAAAGTACTGCGGACGCGTGGGAGTGAACTGCTCGTGAAATGGTTAGGTTTCGATGATTCACACAAAAGTTGGATTAATGAATCTGATGGGTAATAGTTTTATTCAATAAAAAATACATAAACGTTCAATATGTGTATAATTTGTTCAATCACAATAATCCCATGGTACAGTATCGGTTGTATCGAAAAGGATAATCCTCTTATCATCGCACCAACTAAAGGTGCCTATTCACGACGGCGAATAGACGCTACTTTTTCAGCGTTAGCGGACCACGTGACTTACATTTTCACCGCTAGATCTGTTCGCTAGAAGTTCGATTTATCCAACTTCTAGCGTCTAGTCGCGATAATATGGCGGTAACGCTGGTTCCATTTTAAAACAGAATACGCGACAATTTGTGGATCGTGCGAATCAATATAATGGATCCTTTTGAAGAAGATAACACTTTTGATGTGAGCAATGTTACTTATAAACTGATTTATTTCTATAATATACCGTGCAACATAACCTACGGTATTTATATTTGTTATGATGTTTTTATAAATGTAAAAATTTCATTTTTAGAATATAATACTTCACTATACATGTGGGTTATTTGAAACCATCTGTACAGCAACTGAGATCGATGTGCACCCCTGCATGAATGATTATGCTCAGTATTTGGTAGATTCGAATCATTATTTTTATCCGCGATGTGGTAAGCATATTAAATACCACTTGATTTATGCATCTAATATCGGTTACTGTTGAATGTAGAATTTGTTTCACAGAGAATGGTACAATATTAAGACGACGCCTGGTTAATGGTGAGGAATTACAGGTGGCTGAAATTTTGTTGGCTGAGAAAGAAGTAGGTGGATGTAAGAGCTACGAGGAGCAACTTATAGAAGCTGTCAAAGCTCGAGAGCCTCTATGGAATTTTCGACTTCCTATAGCTCAGCGCAACAAATATACCAAAGATCGGCTGTGGGAAGAAATATGTGCGTCATTGAAAGGTAACTTTAATGAAGAGCCATAAAAACTTTTTCAGATTAATTCACAGGGATTTCATCACTTCAATGTAATAAATTATTAATGTTGCAGGGTATTACACCGTACCAGAGGCCAAGAAAAAGTGGAAGAACCTCTATGACACCTTTAAAAAATATGATACCCAAGAAAAGGATGTTCGCAGTGGGTCTGCTGCGACAACCAAGGTGAAATGGCAGTATTATGAGATCATGAAATTTGTGCGAGATGTGAATCTCGACCGGAAGAGGTATGAGAAAGAAATAATTATGGTCCATTACCAATCATTTTTTATGTGGTACCGTGAATGGCCCAGTCTTCGGGCATGTAAGAGTCAGCCGTAACTCAGATAGGAATATTTTCATATTTTAGTAATAAGAATTATTATAGAATAAATAATTTTTGATGTAATCTCGCGGTATATTCATCTATGCAAAATCTGAAGGAATATTAGTTTGGAATACGAGAGGATTTATTTTTAATGAAAAGATAATTGGTGACTGGTGACGCCCTGTCCGGGAACTCCTACATGTCTGAAAACTGGGCCATTTACGGTATATGAAATACATTAATCAGTTATCCTTTCTCAGAACTGTTTCTAACATCGTAGCTGATCGCAGCAACGTAGATTCCGAAGGTGAAATCGATGATCACGGTGATGCTGAACATAGCAAATGTATGTGTAGGAACAGGACATTGATTCATACATAATGATATGCATGAATAAATGTATATCTTTTCTAATAGCAAGAACTTCAAGACGACCACAACAAGCGATCGACAAACTGGTGGATGCCTTAAGTGCTCCGTTACCGGAATTTGTGCTCCCTCCACCTCCACCTCTCTCGCCTGCTCCAGCACCTCCAGATCGTGTGGACGCTTTCCTTATGATGATTGGCCATGATATCCGCGCTCTTGATGAGAGCACACAAGGCCAAGCAATGTTAAAAATTCACGAATTTGTTTATAACCTGCGCCGAAAGTCGCCATAGCATACTCCTATTCCATACACCTTATGCCTAGCTATGTATACTTGTCGTGGTTAAAACTGAGATGACTCTCTTTTACATAAATCGTTCAAATTGAATAAAACTAAAGAGGGTCGTCTCGGCATCAACCACGCCAAGCATACATACAAGTCTTTTTGATAGTTTTAGTATACGTACTTGATTTACGAACTCAGCTGTGATTATAAACAAATGCAATATGTGTGCAAATATATTTATTAAATAAAGACTGATTTATTAAGTACAGTCATTAAATGCATATTCATTGTATGATTATATTACAATATAATTTTAACAAATGTAGGTAGTATTTACAAACAATCGTGCTGCCAAGCTACGGCACCGTCATTATTGAAATAATGACAAAATTCATCCCGAATATCGACTGCTTCGCGCCGACCGATATTCGCTCCAGCACGAGTAATTTCTCTGAAAGCACTTGAGTGGAGACTGTCATTTCGCCATGTACCCGATCCAACATAGCTTTGTGATTCACGATCAACCAGCTCTGGTTCAATATAACTCAAGCTGGGATTACTACTGATATCCTCTATACGTAAGAAGTTATGAAGGCAAATAGCTGCTTGAACTATTTTCGTTGCCGTATCTACGGTAGATAATATTGGCTTCCGAAATATACGCCATTTAGCTGCAAATATCCCAAAACTATTTTCAATTGTTCGCCTGGCACGGCTTAAGCGATAATTAAAAACTCGCTTTGTCACAGGTAACTTATTTTTACCAGGATATGGTCGAAGCATATATGTTTTTAACGGAAAAGCTTCATCTCCAACAAGGCAAAACGGTAATACTGGTCCATTTACAGAAATAGCTGCTGATTCTGGTACATTCATTTTGTTATTTTCAAAGTTTTCACCGACAATGCTGTTTTTCATGATGCCGCCATCGCTTCTTCGTCCATGTGCACCTATGTCTACAAAGCGGAATACATAGTTGGCATCACATATTGCTAGCAGCACAATGCTATGGCTAGCCTTGTAGTTATAATAAGCAGATCCAGCATTATTCGGACACTAAAACGAAAAAAATTAATCATTGATAATTTTCAAATTAGTTTAATCACATCACTACCTATGGTAACTTGAACTGACTTGGATTACAACATGTTTGCCATCTATAGCTCCGATACAGTTAGGAAAGTTCCAAGTACGATTAAACTGGTCAGCAATTTTCAACCATTCTTCCTTCTCCAATACTGGTGGGATAACTAATGGACTCTTTTTATTCCATATCACTTCGCAAGTCTCTCTAATGATATTGCTGACCGTAGTCACTCCGACAAGATACTGATACGATATCGGAGTCATAGAATCTCCGGATGCAAGAAATCTTTAAATGAAATGAAAAATAGTGTGTCAGTAATGTATTATAGTTAGGCAAGGTTAAATATATGTTATCCTCTCGAATATGGGACATGATTTAATCAATCATACCTCACAGTTAAAGCTAATCGTTGAGCAACTTCAATTGGATCTCGCAAATGACATTGCTTGCTTAAGTCGGCCCCAACTGTGAGCAGTAATTCTTCGAAGAGGGTTGCAGGCATGCGGAAATAATTATGGAAACGTAAATCTTCTAAACTGACTGACGGGAGTATTGCTTCGAAAAAACCATGCGCTGCTCGTTTTCTAAAAATTGGCGCAACCCAAAATTTCTTCGTCGTGTATTTTCTTTTTGGACTGTGCAACAGTGCAACTGCAACAGCGACAGCTTTTCGTTTTCTTATTTGCTCTCCATGTTTCTTGACAATTTTAGCAGAATTACGGCTCCATTCTTCATATTGTCGCCTATATGCTATGGCATTTTGCCATTCTTGAAGCTTAGCCATATACATATTCTTCAATTATTGTAAACAACAAAACATTTTTTTTTTGTTTTTTTAAACCTTTGGCTTATCTCCTAAAGGACCTTCTTCTTCTTCTTCCTTTTTTCGACTTATCGCTCTTTCGAGCATGAAGTCTACTCTCCTAAAGGACCTTAGCCTAACAAAACACATTACGCACAAAAGGACGCGAATCACATAACCTATTCTTCTTCTTCCCTTTGTTTGGAACACATAACCTATTATATGAGGATTGACTTTGAGTCGCTATTTCTTGACGCTCGATTTCGCTGGTTTTGGACGCCACTTTGGTTTTCACGAGCGATCGTAGAACCAGCGAATAACCAGGGTCACGTGACCATCATTCGCTCAATTTTCAGCGAATAATTCGCTCGTGAAAAGGCACCTTGAGTGCTAATTTTTTCTGTAACACAGTACGAACCTCATGTTTTCTACTTTGGAATAAATATTGAGTTTTCACTAAATTTTGATGTAGCAGAAGACATTTTTTGTAATCGTCAAACGTGATTGTTCTCAACGTCACTGCTTTAATGCCCCTGGCTCGCTTCTTTTCTTTACCTTCACCAAAAACTTTGAAGGTGTACAATTTTGCTCTTAATCCTATAAATTCTTGCATAATCTTGCCGTTACATTCATCCTTCATTGAACCTACTACTTTCTTATTCGCTAATGGAATTTTGTAGATGTTATCACTTGGATAATCAGAAGTATCGAATTTATGTAAATCACGTTTGATGTAGTCGTATATATATCAGGAACAGTGAAATGATATAAAGGGCTGTCCGTGTCGGTATACAGTAACTTTGACCTATCTCCAAACGTGCTCTTCACATAATTGTAATGAAAATCATAAATGTAGATCTTCGATAAATCGAGAATCGAGAATCCTACGTAAATGGGTTCATTGAACTGGACCCTAACGCGATTCAGCTGAACAATTATCATGTCATTATCAAATATGGTACAACTATGAAAATTAGGTTTTGCGATGATTGCTTTTGCCCCGTACCTCCCGTCTCATCTTGTTACCAATTTTACGTCTTTCTGCTTTCTCACGTTTTCCATAGTTTTGGCGAATACAGCGTTATTCATCAATTTGAATAAATTCTTTTCGAATTCGTTATAAGATTTTTTTCTCAATCCTGTGATCATATCGATATATAATTTGAGCCACGGAGCTTGATCAAATTCCAAGATTCTATGAATTATAGTTAATTTCATTCCCAGACTTAAATATTGCTTCAAATTTCGATAGTTAATAACATACTTATTTTTGGGGGAAAGGGTCGTCATTAATTTAGAATTTTTACCATGCAAGGGTACATAGTGCTCAGGGCATAAGGGTGGATCCCTATGTAACTCGCGAAGATCTACGGGATACTCCAAATCCACTTCGACGATGTACCTTGTGGGAGAATCGTCAGGGATGTGACAAATATCGATAGACTCATGTTCCCACTCGAAAGAGCCACGTAGTAGGTACTGACTCATCGCTCCGCCGTACAGATTGTTTACATCAAAGTACATCAGGTAAGATTCTTCTTCGTTAGGATTAAATTCTGTACCCATATACCTATTATTACTTCTGTCATGACGGTTAGAACACTGAGCAACGCCACCTCGAATACCTTTTTCAACGAATAACAGCGTTTCCACATCGGTGAGGAGTTCGAGCTTGACACGCGTACACTTGAGCATCGCATCGAAAGTGAGTCCGGGTGCAGTATAATAGTGCTGCAAAGGATCCAGATAGTACGTGGAGTGACAATTTCGCCGCAAATTTTCAAAAATATCTGCTAGGAGTAAAACGTCGGTTTTTAGGTATAAATCAGAATATTCGCCCAACGTGCCGATGTTAAATGTTCTCCAAACTTTCTTCGCATGTACGTAATCCTCATTAGAAACGTCGGTGCCACACAATTTTGAATAAAATTTCGCAATAGGAGGTAACTCTTTTTCCTCAAGCCTCACCCAGCTATCTACATATTCATAAGGAAATACTCCTCTCCTCGTCTGCACTATTACAGTTTTTGCGGTCAATAACTTTATCATTATCATTCAAGTATGATGCCAATTTATCCAAGCTACTCGCCATAAACCGGAATGAATCGATGAATCGTAAGCATACTTTTGTACCCACGAATTTTTTTGTGAAGGAAATGTATCGTTCTTTGTTAACTGGAAGAATGTTGAATTTACCATAATATAACGTTGCCAATGCTTCAATCAAAAAGTGTGAGTCATAACCGAAAAGATTGTGGAAAACTACTGGAATAACATATGTATTCTCATAATTCACATTACACTCCGGATGTGCTGCACCGCGATATTTGCCAGTAAAATGACAATGATCGCGATGCTTCGCATCTCTTGACACAAAAGGTTCCTCGCGAATGTGACCTGCTTCAGCATTATGGAAATTTTGGGATTGTTCGCTAGTGAGCTGCATCGGCACGTTTCTATTTAGGTAAAAATCAACTCAAGTCACTAATTCTTTGAGTTGATCGACGAACCAGTGAATACAATCAGGATGACGATGGATTCTGAATTTCGATATGGAATTGTCAAAGGTGCAATGTATGTAATAAGTTGCACTATGTGGAACGTGCTTTTCGCACACGGTATCGTTTTCTGTTGGCTCGAGGATAGACTCTAGATCGGCGTATACGACAAACGGTACAGGCTCTTTAAATCTATAGTTTCTAAAACTAAAAATATTGTCTTGTTTCGTAGGTAGAATCATTTTACATTCATTCAGTTTCGCGCAGTCTTGCTGATATTTTTCGAATGAAGTTTGAATTTGAAAATGACACAAGCATCTATCACACAAGAAAATAGTACTCTCATGCCTTGATAGTTGCGAGCTTAACAACCTAGAAAGATTTTTGATCCAAGCAAAGTGGAAAACGATTTGATGATCAAGCTTCACATCGCTATTCACCGCAAGAAGATGAATTGTATTGAATTGTTTATCAGATTTATTTTTACCTGAATGAAGAGTTACTATTTCATCAGGCTTATTCTTAACGCGTTCTAAACCGTGAACATTAATTGTTAGACTATTTTTTCTCTCGAATTTTGAAATATTTTTCAACGTGATGGGAAAATGGATACCCTTGTAATCAAGAACTGAACTATAGTGGGAGTACGAGTTAGTTCTATCGACATGTTCTTCAGCAGGATGGAGAGCTGCAATAACGGGCCACATGAAGCAAAATTTATCACTATTCTTGATATTAACCACTGCTTTCTTCTTCAGTATATCTTGTGGTAGTTGTACGTATGTAGCTAAACCTCCGCGCAGTAGTTCATACTGATTAATGTTAATCATAAGGTTGACAATCTCAATTAAAGTTCCACCCGATTCCCAGTTCTTGGGAATCTTCAACCTTCGTCAGTATTGGATCAATCAGATTTTCATCACACCGCCTCACAATATCGGTTTCAGGGAGAATAACTCCGTTTTTCGTGTTGAAAAACTTGAGTACTCCAATGCTTTCATCGTTTCGCAGGATGGAAAACTTGCAGGCTAATATACCGTTCACTTTCAAATTTCCTCTTTGCTGTAAAGAATTTGTTAGTCGTCTGGTAGTAATTGTTTCGGAATCTTGCAGAAAAGATCTGAGATCTTTGTGACGGAGATTCACAATAACACCGGTGCGTACTCGACCTTTGAATACGGATTCGAAGTCTTTCCATTGAACTCGATCTTTTATACTTCTTCTCGATGGTCCAACTTCTTCGCCACATCGTTGTTGATTTTTGAACTTTTCGCCAAACGATTGAAGTAAAGAAACCGTGGTAACGATTCGATGTCTTCCGCCACAGTTAGAGTCACTTTCCTCAAAATTTTATTTAAGAGTTGAATATTCCGGGTACACAGATTTTTCCATCGCTCGAGTTGATGAATTGACGCATTGTTCAGTAATTTATACGCATTTTCCACCACATTTAATAATTTTAGGCAAGTTTCACTATCCATTTCTCAAATTTTAGCGCTGAACAGAACAAAAATAATTATTATAGTCGGATGATTTCCTAAATATTCTTCTTGAAAGCGGAGAAAGTCTATTTCCTTAAATCATACCATGAGGTAAATTCTGACGAAGGTGTGGTATAAGTTTTCTTTATATATATCTTCATATATGTTGTGACTGTGATTTTATGAGTATGAACTTTTAGAATAGGTTGAGCTAATGAAGAAATACAGGAACTACTAAGCAAGTTTAAAATGAACAAATAAGTAAAACGAAACGATATTATAGACTGAGACCATTAATAAATCTCTCCAATACTTTATTGAAAGTTATATCTGAGTTTTGAATTGACGAACTTCGAGCGAATTTTGATATTATCACGATATGAACAATATATATTATCCGCAGTAAACAGGTCTGGCCGAGGTAGAATGAAAATATCGTGATAATTGAAAGTTTCGGAGTCAAATAGTAGGACAATTACAAAAACGGCACGGTACTCTATAAGAATGTTAAACATTCGTGTAATAAATCAAATAATGATATCGCTAATTTCGAGTACTACAAAGGACATATTACATGAAATAACACCACATGCGATATCATGAAATTTACAAAATGAAAGTATGGTCTTTAACCATCTTGACGCTGAACGAGAGTTGACTATTGAACTGGCGATTCGACATGTGATAATGGAGTCGTTGAAGTTATAAATTGGATGGTATAATACTTAAACTCTCATTGTTTTATTCGTCTCTCGTGCGCTGGATCTCATCGTTAAGTTGTTTATATGCTCTTGACTCGTGAAGATGGCTAGCTAGCACCTCAATGATTTTTGTATCTTCATTCTGACGTTGTATAATTTTCAAGAAGCAGGTGAGATAGAGAGTAAAACTGAGACCGTGTTCACTCGGACGTTATTCGTGGCCAACTCATCTTCTCCACTAGTTTCGTCCGTCGTCTGTTACTATATAGTTCAAAGCAACGGCTTTGTCGTCTGGATTCGTCATTAGCCAAATTCGTCAATCTTAGGCGGGCATTTTCAAAATGCCTTAAAGTCGAAATCGTTACAATGTGTGTATGAATCCTTCATACCACATACTTGAACATAAATGAATTCACATGGATTAAATTTGCCTCTCAAGTAGCGCAGACGTAGATGACTTTCAGTAGCAGCAGATTCATACTGCTTTAGCTGTTCTTGATCATTATTGAACGCCTTCGATATCCACGCTGGTAGGAACATTGTGAAATTATCTGCAATCACAACTACAGTTCTCACACCGAACTTGGTAGTGACTGACTTGAACGATGGAATTTTATAATCCTTCCCAATCTCTAGCTCCGAAATTTTCTTGGTGGGTAAAAAATCATCCATACGACTAACTTTATTGATTTTTTCGTAATCCTTTTTATCACACTGTATGCTCAAATTTCTCTGATGCTCAATTTAACTCAAAAAAAATTACTTGTCTGCACAAAGTTTCTTTTTGAATGTAAGTGTTCACTATCGTGGTTCGAACTCGAATGTACGATACATGGTAAAGACGCCGTTCTAGAGCAGAAAATCGTGTACATAAATTTATATATTATCCTCCTGAAATGTGGGGGATTTTTATACTAACGAGCTTGAAACTCGATAGATTTCTCAGCTTATAAGTCTATGAGGATAAGCGCATATTTTTTTTTTTTTTGTATGATGTGTCAGTTACTGCAAATTGTTGTAGTGCTCTAATTCTAGTCTTTGACGTCACCTCGAATGAATGTGTTGTAATATGAAATTTTTTTCCCCCAATACCATTGTGGTGTACGAACTATAGAATTGAATATCCAATAATTCGCTACTGCCTACGTGGTCTCAGCCACATCCCTCAATTTCTTAGTCATACGACGGGCTTTATGCTACAGGTTTTAATATCGTTCATATAAGCAACTGCTCACAATACTTCTACGGTGTTGTACACATCGGCAAAACTGCTGGGCTGCGTACGTACATGTATGTTTAGTCTAATTCTTGATTATATGCACCGCAGTGCGGCAGCTCATCGGGCTATTCTGCTGACATTTGATATGTCATTATCGCACTCTTGCTATGGTATTCTTCTACATCGATGCCTGGCTTGATAAAATAATCTAGGTGAGTATCCATTTCATTCTATAGTTTCTGCTCATGTCTTTTCGGGGGTCTGAACAGAGAGATTTCAGACCAACGTCAGTCACGATTCAGATCGTCAAACAAGTTGGCGTCTTAATAAAATATACATGTATCTCAAATGTGTAAAAAAAAAAAAACCTGGTGTGACCGTGAAAAGGACAGAATGTGTAAGTATGGTGAATTTTTTATGATAATCACGTCCATCAATTTGGAAGCGCCACACACTCCGAATGCCTTCGAACCTATACGGGGATTTAGTGCTCATTTGTTGCTAATTTGTTGCTGCATTCCCGAATTTGTTGCTCCCGCCGATAAGCCAGGAACGTGGGTGCTGCCAGGTTTGTGAAAATCTGGAAGCAACGCGACTGTATAACGACAATGAACGCTCCAACTGACTTCAGACCTATACGGGGATTTAGTGCTCATTTGTTGCTAATTTGTTGCTGCAGTCCCTAATTTGTTGCTATTTTTTTCCTTAGCCTCCATCCTGTAAATCGTAGAAGTGCAAGCTTGATAAGGAGCGAGTTCTTCGAAAACGTGGCAAAGCAAACCCCGAGGTAGACTCGCGCAAAAATTTTGCTGCCTTACATTATGTTTTCATTTGCCATTTTTGTTAATTTTCAATCAGAAGACATCCCGTAGTTATTACCAGAATTGAATATTTCAAAGTGAGAAATATAATACATTTCAGGAACTATAATTTTCATCATTCATGGGTATTTGAAAAACATTCCTGTATTACTACGAAATTTCCGAGCGCAATATTTGGTGCTACTGCTGAATGACCGCGTACCACTTTGCGAGGTAAGATATCTTGAGAGCCAGATTTACTCTCATTCTTGAAACTCTCTAATGAATTACAATAGCACTTATCTTCTGAAGCTGTCAGAATTTTTTAGAGGTGTTTGATGCCTTGCTGCACGTTAATATTTAATGTCATCTGCAGCGCGATTCAACCGCGGCTGCGGCACGGTAGCTCTAATAGGTGCAGGGAACGATGTGAGGTCCATTCGATAGCCGGAGAACTACCGCAGCGACCAAAATGTATGCATTGTAAATTTCAACATTTATTCCTTGAGAATAAAAAAAATGAAAAATAACGTCGCTTATTTTTTATCCAAGCTTCTAAATATGTTGAAGTTTAGTTGTGATTAAAAAAAGCTCTTGATTTTACCCGGTTATTGTACCGTACGAATTTTATTCAGTCAATAACTTAACAATTCGCGGTACAATGATTGGCAGAAAATTCATACTTCCTGAGATCTGCCGATATCCACATTTAAAATAGATCTGAGGCCGGTTTGATTCTTTTTACGCGAAACCGCTTTTATGCGACCCCGGTCTGTTTCCAATCATATTAGTCGTAAGTAAAAAATTTATTTGCTTCAATGAATTTATTTCGAATATGAAACTTTATTCGTTCATAAGTCTCTTTGCGGAGTGGAAATAATACAATGTAGCGCACCGAGCCAGCTTGATTTCGCGGTTTTACAGTGCGATGGTGAATCAAAGCGCCGTCATTTTGTCGGTACTTTTTGATCTGGTAAACCGAAATCGGCTCCCTCATACTTCTTCCTCGTCTTTCAATGGCCGGGGTGATTTTAACTCCAGTCTCAAGGATTGTCTCGCCGTGACAGTACCGTTGAGCGAAATTATTGCTGACAAAATGAAGCCAATTAGAGGAAGACCATCTAAAATCGAAAATTCAGTGATTATAGATGCGATACTAAAGCGCAAAGAAAGTGTGTCGTGCGGATGGGACAATAGTTTCTAAGTTGAGCCCGGTATGGCGTGATATATCGAACGATTTGAACGATAAAATATCTGCGGCTTCATTATACACCTTTGTGACATGCAATAGGTATGATGTTCGCTTAAAACTAATTGCCGAATATAATGTTGACGGCATTGATGAATCATCACTCAGTTCAAGTCTCGATAATAGTGGTGTTAACATAAGTAATACGTCCGCACCAGAGAATACATCAACTGAAGTCACGAAGTTTATGATCGCGATACCAAGATCCGAGTTCAAGACTCTGATTATTGATAAAACTTACAAAAGAAATGGTAAACGGAAAGGAAAAGTCTACAAGCGACAATGTCAACGACTGCAACCGGGCAAATGGCAAGAGGTTGTGACGGAGAAAATTTGGAATACTACGCGATTAAAATGTGGATTCAATTTTCAAAACCACCATTTATCAGAAAATGCTTCATCAGGTTCAATAAACGGTACGTAACTATTAAATTTCGAGACAATGTTAGGAAATTCTATCCAAGGTAGGATAGAAGTGAAATTACTAATTCATACGGGTGATTTCACAGGAAAACTGAGATACAGCCACACCGCCATGTGTGTGAACCTGGCACCGCATTTTCAAAATTCGAAAAATTTATTGACAGTTCCGTTGGCACCCGGGATAGTTCTATAGTTCCTGATGGTTCTAAAAAATAGTTCCGTCGATTTAACCTAAAAATCGGTAATTCGAAAATATGAGGTGCCAGCTTCCCGTAACACCTCATTTTCGGAAAAAAAATATTTTTTTTGTTGTTATCGATAGTTCTCGGAGAGTTCTATAGTTCCCTACAGTTTGAAACGAAAGTTCTCAATTTTTGATGTTGGAAATGACGAAAAAATAAAAAATTCTAGCACCTCACCCTATTTCAAATTACGAGGGAGGGATGTATTTCCACGTGTTTTAATCAACTCAATCGCGGATTGTGATCTTTCTCATGAGGATTTGAAGTTTCGATAACCGTTTTAGTGTTAAACGATTCTTTTGAATCATTCAAAGGATCAACAGCGCGAAAAAGTGCGCGGTACCGATCGATCTTCTTCGAAGTTCCGACGACAGTTCCGGTGAGTTCTGGGATAGTTTTCATCAAATATATCAGTTTGGGCGATAGTTCCGATCGTCAACATTTTTATAGAATTATTGAAATAATCTAACAGCACCTCATCGCGAAAAAGTGGGCAGTGCCGATCTGTTTCGAAGTTCCGACGACAGTTCCGGTGAGTTCTGGGATAGTTCTTATCAAATATATCAGTTTGGGCGATGGTTCCGATCGTCAACATCTTTATAGACTTATTGAAATAATCTAACAGCACCTCATCGCGGAAAAGTGCGCGGCGCCAATCTTTTTCGTAGTTCCGACGACAGTTCCGGTGAGTTCTGGGATAGTTCTCATCGAATATATCAGTTTGGGCGATAGTTCCGATCGTCAACATTTTTATAGAATTATTGAAATAATCTAACAGCACCTCATCGCGAAAAAGTGGGCGGTGCCGATCTGTTTCGAAGTTCCGACGACAGTTCCGGTGAGTTCTGGGATAGTTCTTATCAAATATATCAGTTTGGGCGATGGTTCCGATCGTCAACATCTTTATAGACTTATTGAAATAATCTAACAGCACCTCATCGCGGAAAAGTGGGCGGTGCCGATCTTTTTCGTATTTCCGACGACAGTTCCGGTGAGTTCTGGGATAGTTCTCATCGAATATATCAGTTTGGGCGATAGTTCCGATCGTCAACATTTTTATAGAATTATTGAAATAATCTAACAGCACCTCATCGCGAAAAAGTGCGCGGCGCCGATCTTTTTCGTAGTTCCGACGACAGTTCCGGTGAGTTCTGGGATAGTTCTTATCAAATATATCAGTTTGGGCGATGGTTCCGATCGTCAACATCTTTATAGACTTATTGAAATAATCTAACAGCACCTCATCGCGGAAAAGTGGGCGGTGCCGATCTTTTTCGTAGTTCCGACGACAGTTCCGGTGAGTTCTGGAATAGTTTTCATCAAATATATCAATTTGGGCGATGGTTCCGATTGTCAACATTTTTTTAGAATTATCGAAATAATAGATTATTAGAACAGCACCTCATCGCGGAAAAGTGCGCGGCGCCGATCTTTTTCGTAGTTCCGACGACAGTTCCGGTGAGTTCTGGGATAGTTCTCATCGAATATATCAGTTTGGGCGATAGTTCCGATCGTCAACATTTTTATAGAATTATTGAAATAATCTAACGGCACCTCATCGCGAAAAAGTGGGCGGTGCCGATCTGTTTCGAAGTTCCGACGACAGTTCCGGTGAGTTCTGAGATAGTTTTCATCAAATATATCAGTTCGGGCGATAGTTCCGATCGTCAACATTTTTATAGAATTATTGAAATAATCTAACAGCACCTCATCGCGAAAAAGTGGGCGGTGCCGATCTGTTTCGAAGTTCCGACGACAGTTCCGGTGAGTTCTGGGATAGTTCTTATCGAATATATCAGTTTGGGCGATGGTTCCGATCGTCAACATCTTTATAGACTTATTGAAATAATCTAACAGCACCTCATCGCGAAAAAGTGCGCGGCGCCGATCTTTTTCGTAGTTCCGACGACAGTTCCGGTGAGTTCTGGGATAGTTCTTATCAAATATATCAGTTTGGGCGATAGTTCCGATTGTCAACATTTTTTTAGAATTATTGAAATAATCTAACAGCACATCATCGGGACAAGTGCGCGGTGCCGATCTTTTTTGCAATCTCATCGACAGTTGAACCGCTCGCGCCGGATCGTAGAAAGACACAAAATCATTTTGACTTTGTAACGTTTTGGGTTTTCACGATTCTGATTTTCGAAACCCGTATCCTCACAGGAAATTTGATTGCGCATCCATTGTTCTACCTGCGAAACTTATAGCTTCTTCCGTTTTCAAAATACAGCAGAACCTCGATTGTCTGAATCAATTTGGATCGAGCCTAGTTCGGATAGTTAAAAGTTCGGATGACTGAAAAGCAGTTCCCATTTCAAGGCCCATCCCTAGTAGCCTATCTCCTTTTGGTCAAAAAAGGACACATTTTGATAATTATCCGAGCTCAGGCGTCGAAAACGCAAAATTAAAATGCACAGTGCCAAGTCAAATTCGGTTCTGAACACATACGTCTATAAAAACATGTTCGTCTTGTGTGAAAATAGAGTTTAAAAATGGTTTTTACACTATTTGAATGTCAATTTCTGCCAAAAAAATTAACACCAAATAAACCAGGGGGTGCAACGCCAAAGTTCTCACGAAATCGTTTTCTGGGTTCGGAATACGACGTCTGTGATTTTTTTTTCAAATTTTTCCAGCATTCGTGTTCTCGTCACTGTCATTCGTTCATAAAGAAAATTAATAAAAAAAAAAAAACCAAGTCATGCAACGCCAAATTCGATCGATTACCGTCTTTCACATCGAAAATGAAACGTCTGTGAATTTTTTGAAATTCTCACGAGCATGCGTGTTCGTTTCGCTCTCAATTGTTCACTAACACAATTATTAAACGGAAAAAACAAATAATTCATGTAACCCACACGTTTTCCAATACCGGTAATATTGCTGAAAAATACTTTTCTCGTATAAATCATAAATGTGTTTAGCGCATGCATGCATTCAAGAATCACTGCAGATCTGGATATATCCTCTTTGTTATTATTTATCAGATATCGCGTCTTTGATTATTATTTATATACGCTGACTGACCTATTTCATGATTTCTCTGTTGAACCTTTTAGCAGAAAACATTTTATACGAATTAAACGATTTTCAAGTCCCGGGGCCCCGGCACCCCTTTTCGTCCCTGGCTTTCCAGTTTTGGCTACTAACTCCGGCTGCTAGCTTCAGCCTCATCTTCAATTACTATATAGAGCCGCGCGGCGTAGCCTCCGCCTGCGAGTGTAATCGTCGGAGCATCATCTAGCGGAGGAAGCAAGAAGCAGAATTGCTGAGACGTCTACGCCGAGCCGTTCTTCTCCTGGATCTTTCTCGCAGTTGATTTTCACACATTAGATTTATACTCTCAGCACTCATCATTGGCTTGATTCAATTCGCACGAGTTTAAAATCCCAGGGACTTAGTTGAATCATTCAAACCATCGAGCGTTGTTGAACAGTACCTACAAATTCAAGTCATAATACTTGTGCTAAAGATGTATGACAAGTCGAAATTGGGCAATATATTATTGCAAGCTGATTGTCGTACACTCGACGATCGTGGAGTACCATATCCACCTTCAGCACCTGTCTATCAGCTTATTTCACGAAAGATGGAAGATGATGGATCAAAAATATCTGCCAAACATGTTTACGTTATCGTCAGAGAAAATCGAAATGGATACAGGGATCAAATTCAAGAAAAGTTCGCAATCCAAGCATCTGACAAAACAAATATCTCCAATAGTTCTTTTCGAACGCTCAATTCATCTCTTGATACAAGTGACGTGTACGGATCCATGCATTTAAAAGAATTCGATGTAATTTTATCACCGGAGAATTGGCGTTCTATGAAGCCGATACGAAAAGTATATGGTGGCCGAACTTATTTGGTACTTCAGCCTGGATGGACAGATATCTTGGCTGATAGGCTGTGGCAACAGCATAAATTAGAATGCGTTGTCAAATTCAAAAAACACAACATCCATGCTAGTAATGCTGCCAGATGTTTTATTCTAATACGAGCTACATGTATGCAGTGTGGTGCTGAATTAAAAGCTATATTGTTAAAAGAAACCGCAGATAACGTAGACGTTACGATTCACTTTTTCGTGAACAACATGAGACCACGTGCACATACAAATACGAAGTCGCGGCAATTGAAAGGGAAGCGCCGTCAAAATATTGCTGATGCTATGATAAGTCAACGAAAAAATGCCATAACTTATCTTCGGGAGGAGGCTGCACGTTTGAAAGATTTCGGCGACATAAATCCACCCATCCTCCCAAATTCGGCAGTGTTACGTAAGGCAAAGGAACAAAGGCTCCTTCAACAACATGGGCTAGTATTTGCTAATCCGGCACTGAACTTAGCAAATAGCGCAACGTGCGGAAAATACGTAGGCTCGATTCACAGTATCAGCTTGATGCCATTTCACTGTATGTATTGGAGTCCTGAGCAGCAACTTATATACGCCACGAGATCAAAAAGAGATCCTGATTGTTTCATGACAATAGATGCCACGGGTGGTATCGCTAAGCGTGCTTCATCTCAAGATCCACCCATATTTTTGTATCAGTGCATGGTTGCAGGTCGAGAGGGCAGCGTGCCAACATTTCAAATGCTCTCGGCGGACCATAAAGCGCTTCACATTGCTTACTTTTTGCGCAGAATCATATCATCCGGGGTAAAAGCTCCTCGCATGGTTGTCAGCGATTTTGGTTTTGCCATCTTAATAGCCGTAGCTGAAGTTTTCGCGAAATGTAGTGACCTTCGAGGATATCTACAAAAATGCTACAATGTTGCTGTCCTGGCAGATGAGCGGTCACTCCCAGAATGCTTTCTGCGGTTAGATGTAAGCCACTTGATTGCCATAGTTGCAAGGTGGAAGTGCCTTAAAGGAAAGGACAAGATTTTGGTGCGTAGATTTTACGTGCGCTGTATTAGTCAGGCTTACCAGATGGAATCGTTCGCAAGATTGGAGTATTTCATGACTTCTCTATTAGTCACAGCTCTTAGCAAAACTATAGGACGTGTTTCCGACCAAGTAGCTTTGCCTTCAGATACTCGCGTGAGATTCTTGGAGGGCATAATTAAAGGGGTTGACATGACTGATACACCAGATATCGACGAAGAGATCGATAATAATGACTTCAGTGAAGACGAGAAAGATTATGGTAGCGAGGTAGAAGACAGTTGTCCATCGGACTGGATACAGTGGAGCCAATCTCTTTATGATTCAGCTAATGATATGGCAAACCAATCTGAAAATGGATCCCTCATCAATGCTCTGTACAACCCGGAATTCGCAAAACAATTGAAAGTACGGCTCATGTCTTATCTTGCGTTATGGACAGGATTGATGCGGAAATATTTCAAAATAGGTGACACAATAGCTACGTCGTCTTCCGTTGAATCTGAATTTTCAGATCTGAAAAACAGAGCATTTAATGGACAGCTACCAGTAAGGTCTGATAAATTTGTTCTTCGACATCTTGATTATTTGGACGGTAAAATAAAGTACGCGTCAAACATCCGTGACCGGGTCGACAACCCAAAAGCAAATCTTGACAAGTGGAAACAATTTAAAAATGACTCAAGACAGAGCGATAGTGACCACGTAGACCAGTCGGACGGCTTGCTGGACAGAAGCAGTGTGACCTGTGAGAGTGAAAATGATAGTCCACAGAAGTGTATTGATATTAGCGATATTTTGCTTCCAACGGCAAATGTTGATCGGGAAGTGCACAATCAAGCTGAATTAACTGATCACCCGTCGATACCTGATCTTAAGAATGTACGCAAATGCATGATTTCATCGGTGAAAGACTCAACAACTTTGACATTGAAGAACCCTGATTCGTCGCTCATTTTTGATACGACCGTTGAGAGCAGTAACGTTAGAAGCGTTAGCAGTATAGACATTAGTGATATTTCGCTTCCATTGGCTAATGTCGACAGGAAAGTGCAAAATCAATTTGAATTTTCAAACACTAATCGACCAGCTGAACTTGATGATGTACGGAAACTCATAAATGCATCGGTGAGAGGTTCTACAAGTTCTAAATTAGAGTACACTGATATGACCGGTGAGAGCAGTACCGTTAGTGAACCATCGTCAGTCCAGTTCATTGAACACAATGACCAACCATGGAATACGCACGAGGATTGGCGCGGTATGGTTGGAAAGTCACAAAACACTGGAGTAGCAAATCCCTTCAGAGAAAAAAATAAACCGACTTACTTGGACAAATGCCCGGAATGGGATTTCATAAAGAATGCGAGGGCACAAAATATTCCAGTACTGAGCAATGGCAGTATCAGTAAACCCGTAAAATCTGGAACTACGACAATAACGTTGAAGCAGACATGTGCGTATGATACAATTGTTCATCTCGTTGCAACTGGAATTGCAATCGCCAAAACATATAAAGAGAAAGCACAGGTATCGACCAGCCCCACACTACAACTGGCTTTGTCAATATTGCAAGACGGAAGGATTACGCTCAAGCACTTCGAGTGCAGGGTTAATATTCTAGTCCAGCTTGGACTGTACCGCGATAAGATCGAATCATTTACACGGGCTGTGAAACGTCTTAACGCTAATTGCAATATAGCTCATTTGGCGGACTACGTCTTCATGGCTGAACCAAGCTACACGACGAATGCGATCTGTTCTTGCGGGTTTAAGGAGAATCGCTCAACTGTAGCATTGGCCGTGGACGTCGGTATACTTCTGAATGAGGGTCTAGACCACGTGCAACAAGCAATCGACAGTATAGTCAATATGAATTATTCGTGCCGCAAATGCAAGAGTCCTTTGAATAGAATCATTGATTGTGGTTCACATATCTTGATCGATACCTCAGTATTGACAGACGGTAGGTATACTGAAAGGAACATCAACTTGAAGCATGTTTTAGGTACCATCACGAAAACTATTACTTTCAGTGGCAAAACGTTTATTTTAGGTGGTGTTGGTCATTACATACCAGCACCGGACCCGAAAGACGCACATTACGTAGCATATGGATATGCAGGTGTTCGCTGGTACCGATATAACGATTTCGAAAAAAAACGTGCCGGTGTCAGCCCACAAACAGTTATAACTCCTCACATAATATTTTATGTGATGAGCGACGCACAATCTGAGGTCTAGATAGTGTAAATAGAAACAATGGTTACATCGAGAAGAAAATGAACAGACAGGGTGAAAAAGTGATGAAATTAATAGTGAGATGAAGCAGACAGAAATGATCAAAAATCAAGACAAGGTCAAGATCAAGGTTTGAAGAAAAATCTTCGGTTTTCAATACTCCATCTGTGTGTACCTACTTTATTTCGGGGAAAAAAAAGGATCAGAGATTGGTGAGATGTTTGTTTTCATTATTTATACATCCGAATTTCCATAACGGTGGATAAAATTACATGTATAAGACTAAAAAATCCCAAAAAGATATAACTATATAAATGATAATATAACTATATAATATGGAATATAATATACATATAATAACACAAAAATAAACAAAATATAGAGCTTTTTCGTCGACCTCCTCGTGGTGGAAGCCGGGCAACGCCTGAAACTTTTTTTTGCGGCTAACGGACGAAGTGTAATACGAATGTGTATTTTTTATGATCTCATTTTGGGACGGACACTTCAAATTTACAGGAATACTGAAATTTACGGTTATTGGTCTGGACAACAGTACAGGATGAGGCTTCAGATGTGATATGATGCAGAATCCGTTCAAAAAGTTAATTTACCATATTGAGGTTGCGGTTCTGCGGACCCCAACAATCCTGAGTATAGTCCTGATATTGAAGACATTTTTGAATAGTTGTTTATTAGGTTATATCCATGAAAGTCGCCGAAACTGTGAATGAATCACGAAAAAATACCAGCACCTCCTGAATTTTCTAAGTGAGGTGCTGCTGCATTATTTGAATGATTGCACAGAAATTGTTAACTTTCAGAACCATCACCCAAACTGATTGATTTAATGAAAACTATCCCAGAACTCACCGGAACTGTCGTCGGAACTACGAAAAAGATTGGCGCCGCGCACTTTTCCGCGATGAGGTGCTGTTAGATTATTTCAATAAGTCTATAAAGATGTTGACGATCGGAACCATCGCCCAAACTGATATATTTGATAAGAACTATCCCAGAACTCACCGGAACTGTCGTCGGAACTTCGAAACAGATCGGCACTGCCCACTTTTTCGCGATGAGGTGCTGTTAGATTATTTCAATAATTCTATAAAAATGTTGACGATCGGAACTATCGCCCAAACTGATATATTTGATGAAAACTATCCCAGAACTCACCGGAACTGTCGTCGGAACTTCGAAGAAGATCGATCGGTACCGCGCACTTTTTCGCGCTGTTGATCCTTTGAATGATTCAAAAGAATCGTTTAACACTAAAACGGTTATCGAAACTTCAAATCCTCATGAGAAAGATCACAATCCGCGATTGAGTTGATTAAAACACGTGGAAATACATCCCTCCCTCGTAATTTGAAATAGGGTGAGGTGCTAGAATTTTTTATTTTTTCGTCATTTCCAACATCAAAAATTGAGAACTTTCGTTTCAAACTGTAGGGAACTATAGAACTCTCCGAGAACTATCGATAACAACAAAAAAAATATTTTTTTTCCGAAAATGAGGTGTTACGGGAAGCTGGCACCTCATATTTTCGAATTACCGATTTTTAGGTTAAATCGACGGAACTATTTCTTAGAACCATCAGGAACTATAGAACTATCCCGGGTGCCAACGGAACTGTCAATAAATTTTTCGAATTTTGAAAATGCGGTGCCAGGTTCACACACATCACACCGCCTCAGATTGGCCAGCAACTATTTGACACATGAGAAAATGTTGTAAGGCGTACCTAGAATTGTTTGTACATTTTTCTGGGCTGTTGGCTGTCCAGTATCAAATTCAAGTCTTTATTTTTTCACGCCATATGTTTATAACATTAGTAAATTTATCGGTATTTAAAATTTGACAAAAATATGAGAATATCTTTAATTTAGGCTGGTTCAAAAAAATCGACTATTTTTTTTCTGAAATGTCGCACTGAAATATCTTCAGGGTACCAAAAAAAGACGCCTGTGCAAATTTGAGCTCTTAATGTTAACATTTACAGGTCGCGCATCGCGAATTTCTATTTCCCATTTAAATAACATGGGAATTTTTTTTTTTTTTATAATTTTCTAGCTCACAAACTAATCAACAGATTTTCATGCGCGATAGATATTTTTGTAGGAAATTGAACGCTCTACAAAAAATTTCCCCTATCATTTTTCGATAAACCAACGAGTTCAAACGTTATTCAAAGTCAAAGTTAACTCAAAGTCAAAGATAACTTTGAATAACTTTTGAACTCGTTGGTTTGTCGAAAAATGATCAGGGACATTTTTTGTAGAGCGTTCGATTTCCTACAAGCATATCTATCGCGCATGAAAATCTGTTGATTAGTTTGTGAGCTAGAAAATTACGAATAAAAAAAAAGATTCCCATGTTATTTGAATGGGAAATAGAAATTCGCGATGCGCGACCTTTAAATTTTAACATTCAGAGCTCCAATTTGCACAGGCGTCTTTTTTTGGTACCCTGAAGATAAATCAGTGCGAAATTTCAGAAAAAAAAAATAGTCGATTTTTTCGAACCAGCCTAATCTTTATCTTGTGTAGAAAAATCTGAGCTTCCCGAAAATACTGTTATCTTTTCGTTTCGATCTCATACAGGCCGCAAAAATGACTATACGAGAAAAAAATCGATTTTTTCCTAAGAACAATTCTTGTATTTCCTAAATATTATTTTTGTCGAAAGTCATATGTTTTTGCGTCACATATCCAAAATTCAGCGTGGGCGTGCCAAGGGGTCAGACGTGAGGAGAAATAGCCGGCAAAACACAAATAGTCGTTATCGTGTTAGAATTCATCGGAATTTAAGCTTTGAATACTCCTATTTTGGTTTTCTTTTCACGTACATGCAATTATAGTGTGAATGCCACAAAACAAGTGAATAAATTTGATTTAATTTATTAAAAAAAGAAAATGAAAAAAAAATGAGTATTCAAGGTAAATGCTAAAATTGGAGAGTATATAAAGTATAAATTTTAATATGATGCAGACCATTCTTATATTTACGTCTGATATCATAGGATTCCTACTCTGAATTTCGGATATGTTACGCAAAAATATATGATTCTTCGAAAAAATAATATGTAGGAAAAACAAATATTGACCTTCGGAAAAAATCGAGTATTTTCTTGGGAATCATCTTTGTGGCCTGTATGAGCTCAAAACGAAAAGATAGCGGTATTTTCGGAAAGCACAGATTTTTTCACATGGAATAGAGCTGTTTTCGTATTTTCATCAAATTCCAAATAGGTACCAACGAATTTGCTGAAGTTATAAACTCACGGCGAAAAACTATAAAACTCGAATTCGACACCGTGGAGAATTGACAGCTCAAAGAATCTTTAAGAAAGTTCCAAATTGATCTGAGAAGGTGGAGCTGTGAAGTGTTTCCGTTTACTGTGGAATCCGCCTAGTATAAAGTACACGCGAAATGTACATTTTTTACCACAAGGGTGCAGTAGAGTTTGCATCTTCAATTATTTTTACACCATAGATCAATATACGTTTATAGGCACCTGTGATTGTGGAAGCACGATACGCTGCGACATAGAAGACGTCGATCAAGAATCGAATTACGTAGCTTTGACATGCTCAGTAACTAAGGGTACCGGCAAATGTGGTAAGCGACCTTTAAGAGCACCAAGTAGGCAGATTGTGGGCAAAGAGCTATGCCAAAAATCAGCAGACGTGTATCGGTCTGAAAAGGCACATGAACTGATGTTACCAGGAGACCCGGAACCACCTCATCTTTATTCTGCCTCGGTGCTGAATACAGCAAAATATGAATACGAGTGTTCTCAATATTTGGACCGTGATCCTGTGAAAGCTCTTGCTATTATGAAGACAAATTCGCTTGGTGAACATGTTATACACAATCTTGGATATGATCCTTTTTACGTACACTACTGGACGAACCACCAAAATCACGTCTACAGGACTTACGCTTCCACAGAACCGGCCTGCGTTTGCATCGACGCAACTGGGAGCATCGTTAAGAAGATCGAGAAACCTGGCAATACTACATCCAAACATATATTTTTATATCAATGCGTCGTTAATTGCAAAGCTGGGCAGTTTTCAGTAACGCAAATGATAACGGAAAGCCATCATACAGACCCCATCGCATTTTGGTTGATGGAATGGGTGCGATCTGGCGCACCGTACCCGAAGGAAGTGGTATGCGATTCATCGAAGGCTCTTTTGAATGCAGTTGTTAAAGTATTCACAGGATATCCCACAATTTATATCTACGCCGGTGCATGTAAGAGCGAGATCTTACCCAAGTGCTTCATACGTATAGATGTCGCGCATTTCATAAAAAAATATGCCTCGTTTATGAAAGGTGTAACTCGCCTTGTACGCACGTTTTATCTGGCAGCGATGGGTAAGCTAGTTCTGTCAACTGATATAGGCTGTGTGATAGTTTAATGAATAAACACATTTTACTATTAAACTGGTTATTTATTCTTAATAACCTGAATTATGAGAGATATTGGTTAGCGAGTTACATAGCGTGGGTTCAGTCGTGGCGATCATGGCTCGACTATGTTGTTTTGTTGTTAGGCGCATTGCGCGTGCTCGTTAGATTTCTCTTGTCTTTAATAATAGAATGAATAAAGGGGGTAGAGGGGGTATATACCCGACATGCCGCCCGCCTTGAAGGGTTGGCTTCAACTTAAATAACAATTAAATTTGATACTGCTGTATCTAATAATACTTCATTAATAATTCAACTCAAGGTAAGTATTTCATATTAAAATTAAGTAATGTGTCTTATTAACTAAAGTAAACTCAAATAGCTTGCTTATAAACTATATGATTTCATGTGTTACTAAGGCTATTATAATTTTTTTTTTTTTTTTTTCAGGAATTCAAGTTTGGTAAGTATAATTCTTAATTAAGATATTCACATTTTAACGTTTTTATCGATAAGCTAACATTTCAAATAATCTTTGATTATTTTATGGCACTTGTTCGTCGAAGGGTAGCGCACACAGCTTCGTTACTGGGCGCTTGAAGGTACCGGTAGATGTTTTCACCGATGCAACTCGGACGATACCGTCAGCTCCTGGATGTACCTGCGTCACTCTACCTAGAGTCCACTGCAGTGGTGCTGCGTTGTCGTCGACTAGTAATACCAAGGTATCGACTTTGATATTTTCGTGGTTTACCACCCATTTTGATCGGTATTGTAATTGATGTAGATACTCCTTCGTCCATCTCTGCCAAAAGACCTGCTTAAGCTTTTGTATATGCTGCCAACGAGTCAAATGATTATCGGGAACTTTGACAAGGTTTTTTGAAACAGGTTCAAGTTGTGAGACCCCTATAAGGAAGTGTGAAGGAGTTAAAGGAGTAAGATCTTGTGGATCCGAAGAGAGAGGGGTTAAAGGTCTGGAATTCAGAATAGCCTCTATCTCAGCCAATAGTGTAGTATATTCTTCAAACGTATAGGTGAGTCCTTGTGTAGTAATGTAGAGGTGTTTCTTTGTTGCTTTGACTGCGGCCTCCCACAGTCCTCCAAAGTGCGGTGCTCGGGGCGGAATGAATTTCCAGGTAATCCTTCGCATCGCCAGGTAAGTCGATATCTCCTCTTCTTTTTGAGATAATAATTCGTAGATTTCTCTCAATTCTCTTGCTGCGCCAACAAAGTTTGTAGCATTGTCGGAGTATAAGATACTACAAAGTCCTCGCCGAGAGACGAATCGTCTAAGCGCTGCCAGGAATGCTTCGGTTGTCAAATCTCTAACTAGTTCTAGGTGTACGGCCTTAGTCTTGAAGCACGTGAAGACCGCGATGTAGCGTTTAGTTACGGGAATCCGTCCTCTTCTTCTGCTTTCTCGTACTTGTACAGGACCCGCGTAGTCTACGCCTGTTGTATCAAACGGTCTGAGGCCACCTTTTACTCTAGATTCTGGTAGATCAGCCATCATAGCTTCGCATTTTCTCGGTTTATATTTGAAACAGGGTATACATCTTCTCGTTACCTTTCTTGCTTCGCGTCTTCCAGCTAGTGGCCAATAAACGTTCCTTATTTCGTTTAATAAATGTCCAGGACCACAATGCTTCAATCTCAAATGCATGTCTCGCATTATCAAGGTCGTGATAAAATGTTTGGAAGGTAGCACGATAGGATGCTTCTGTGTTTCGTCGATATCTGCGTTCTGAAGTCGTCCGCCCACTCGAATAATATTCTGTTCATCTAGGAACGGTTTTAGAGTGATCAGCTGACCCTTGTGATTCAATGTTCTCTTTTTTTCTAGATCTTGAAGTTCGTGGGGAAAGGCTTCTCGTTGTGTCATGCGAATTATAGATAAATTAGCTCCGTTGAGTTCTTCTACCGTTAAAGGTCCAGTCTTCTTCGTTCCTCTAACAGCATCAATAAATCGATGACAGTAAGCCATTACTCTTTCTAGCTTGTTATACGATGAGAATTTTTCAATTGTTTCCATTGTAGAATTTACTGCCAACAGTGTTACAGTCGTCTTCCTTTCTGGAACTGTTTTGCATCTTTCCAGTTTTTGCTCTGGCCATTCAGCTTTGTTAGATATCCATTTTGGTCCATGCCACCAAAGCTGATTAGCTATCATCTGGTCTGCCGTTGCACCTCTTGATAGGATATCTGCTGGATTATCAGCTGACGGAACGTGTAGCCACGTGGAGTTAATCGTCGTTTCTTGAATTTCAGCAACTCTGTTTGCTACGAAGGTTTTGAGTTGACTGGGCGGCGTTTTAAGCCAATATAGAACTATTGTAGAATCGCTCCATAGGAAAACGTTTTTCATTTTCTCTCTGTCCAGTGCTGTACGTACAACGTCTAGTAATCTTTCATGGGGCTACTCGCGATTTAGAACATACTAAAGAGCAGTTGGCTCTTCCCTGAGCGTCGTAAGATAGGGCATATATGCATGCGCCATATCCCTTTTCCGAGGCATCTCCAAATCCGTGTAAGGTGATGCTGGTGGTTGCGTTATTCAAATTAACATTTCTTGGAATCTCGAGATCGTTAATCCTTTCCAGAGAACTGTAGTAGTTAGTCCAATTCATGTGAAGGTCTTGGGGTACAGGTGTGTCTCAGTCCAACTTTAATAACCACAGCTCTTGCATAATTACTTTGGCATGCATTAGTGCCGGTCCAATGAAACCCATTGGGTCATAGATTTGAGCGATAACTGCTAGTATTGCTCTTTTTGTCACCTTGTTTATTTGTTTGAGCTTCATGCTAAACTGAAATGTATCCTTTGAGCTATTCCACAGTAAACCGAGAGTCTTTACTGCTTCTTGTTTATCCACGACGAGAAATTTCTTCGTTTTGCACTCTTCAGATAAATGCGCTAATATCTTTGGATTATTGGCTCTCCACTTTTGAAGTTCAAATTGTCCGCAGTGCAGCAATTGATATAGTTGTTTTTGCAGGTCGACTGCCCCTTCTATTGTGTCACTCCCCGTGAGCACGTCGTCCATGTAAAACTCTCTTTTCAAGACTTCTGCTGCTTGTGGGTATTTGTGTCCCTCGTCGTCTGCCAATTGTCTGAGACAGCGCATAGCTAGGTAGGGAGCGCTGGTTGTCCCATACGTAACTGTGTTCAAGACGTAAGCTTGCAGTTGAGGGTTTCCTTGACATCTCCAAAGAATTCGTTGATAGTTCCTATCTTCTTCAGCTACGTCGACTTGTCTGAACATCTGTGCGATGTCTGCTGTGATTACATATGCATACAGTCTGAAGCGTAAAACAATGTGTATTATTTCTTCTTGCAGGTTCGGTCCAGGTAGGAGCTTGTCGTTCAACGATGTATTCAAAGATGTCTTCGCAGATCCATCGAAGACTACTCTTACCTTGGTCGTCATACTCTCTTCCCGGATGACTGGATGATGCGGTAAGTAATATACTTCTCCCGGTTCAGGTACAGTCTTGTCCATTACCTTGGACATGTGCCCTGATCGTTCGTATTCTTCAAGGAATTTCGTATAGTTCTCGTTGAGTTTCGGATCATTCTTCAGTCTTCGTTCCAGAGAAAAGAATCTTTTGCAGGCTTCTTTTTCCGAAGTACCTAGTTTCACGTTCGGATCTAGTGGTAGTTTTACCTTGAATCTTCCGTTATTAGTGCGTTGGTACGTATCCTGGAATTGTTCTTCACAATATCTTTCCTTTGGAGTCATTTCTTCTTTCTTCGTCATATCTTCTATTTTCCATCACCTTTCCATCTTTTCGTCCAAAGTGGATGCTACGCTGAGATTACAGACGTCGAGTACTCCAATCGGGGTTTTATTGACTTGTTCTCCGCCAATTATCCACCCGAGAAGAGTTTTTTGTAGGATCGGTTGATACTTCTCCTGTGTTACTTGACCGTTGCAGATTATCTTCCAAAATATTCCAGCTCCAATCAAGATGTCTATCTCACCGGTAATATTGAAGTTTGGATCGGCGAGTCGTAGACCGTCTGGTATCTTAAGAGTAGTGGTGTTTATTTTTACTTGAGGTAATCTCTCAGTAATCTTGGACAATATCATATAGTCTTCGGTTGAGGTGAAGTTGCTTGTGCGAGATGCTAGTTGTACTGTAACGGAGTTGTTTATTTTGATTTGAGATTGACTCACTCCGCTGACAGGAAACTCTGTTTTCTTATAAGGTAATCTCAATCTTTGTGCCAGTTCGTTTGTTATTAGATTCAGCTGCGAACCAGGATCTAATAACGCTCTACACGTGATTGGTTTCCCTTCCACATCAAGCACTTCTACCTGTGCTGTGGATAAAATCACCATTGACTTTGGTCGGTGTGCACAGTGTATAAGGGTCGTCGTCGCTTCCTCTGCACTCGTATCGTAGTTTGATAAGTCGCTTTCTGGAGTACCTTCTTGTCTGGTAACTGCAACCATCTGTGGTACTTGCCCATTTGGAGTCTCTTTCCTCTTACTGGTTTCTTGCGACGTTGAATTATTGTTTCCCTGATGCAAAGTGGTGTGATGTCGTCTAGAACAAATCTTACATGGTTCGCTTTGACATTGTTTACTGATATGCCCTGTCTTGAGACAATTTCCACAGATTCTCAGTTTTCTGACTTCATTCCACTTCGCTGTGTTATCTAGCTTTCCGAAGTTGTCGCATTTGTAGATCAGATGACTTCCTCCGCAGTGTACACACTTCATTGGATCGGTTGCTGCTAACGAGACCTTCCTTTCTGTTTTAAATCCCGTCTTGTGCACATCATGTTGTGATTTTCCCTTGTTTAACATTTGTAGAGTTTGACATCGGCTTGTCAAATAATCCAATAATTCTTTCAGAGTAGAGTTTTCTCCTGGCTTCTTTGCTATGATCAGCTTCTCCCACTCTGTTCTTGAATAAAAATCCATCTTGTCTGTAATGATGTGGATCAGAATCATGTCCCAATGCTCTACCGGAGCACCTAGAACCTTAAACGCCTGCGTGTGACTCCGTATCTTCATGAGAAGTTGGTTCAGCGCTGTATAGTTTGGCTTCGATATCTCGTCGACATTGAGTAACTCTCGTAGATGTGAATTGATAATTAATCTTTTATTATCATATTTCAGTTTCAACAATTCCCAAGCTTCCTTGTAGTTCTCCGTGGTAGTTGACAGAGCGCTTACAATTTTAGCTGCTTCACCGATCAGTTGCCCTCGTAAATACTGAAATTTTTCAATATCTGTTAGGTACGATTTGTCGTGAATCGCCGCTGTGAAGGTGTCCTTGAACTCAGTCCACTTTTCGTAATCTCCATCGAAGCTAGGTAATTTGATCTCTGGTAATTTAACTCTTGACCTGTTCATAGAATTACTGTTTTCATTACTTTCAACTGTTCGTGGCTGAGTAGTTTTCAGTTTTATTCTTGCCTCAGCTCTCACCTTGTAGTACAAGGTTTCTAACTCTTGGAGTGCCGCTTCGTCTTCGCTTAGTTTAGATTGAAGATCAGGACCGTTCGCTGTGAACCGTGCATCTGCGATTTCTGCTTGCACTTCATCGAAGTCAGAAGGGATGTCGTCTAAAGCATCGTAACGTTCCTTGATGTCTTCGTATGATCTATTTCGTTCTGTTTCATCGTCAATCTCTTCTGGTTTATAGGCTGAGAGAGCGGTTTGAAACCTAGTGACCTTGCCTTTGATTTGGCCTCGTTTATAAATTAATTTCTTTAACGCGGACATTCTGTATCTTGCGGAAGTATAGGGATAGGCAAAGCAGTAGAAAAGATAGAGGAGAAGGGGGTCTCACTAACCTGCGATTTCGTTATCGACCGTGTCTTCTACTTGGCGCGGTGATACGTTCGAATATGCCGGTTGCTTACTTCCAGCCTCGTGTGAGGTAGAAACACTAGAAACTGCCGTTTTCCTCGTTTCTTCCCGTGTGTTGGAGAAAGATGGACGCGTTTCTTCGTAGATCGTCTGCTTCGTAGTTGTAGGAGAAAGAGAGGCAGCGACTGACGCCGACTCGTTTTTGTTCGTAATTGTGTGAGAGAGATGGCGGCTGACGCTACTCGTTCACTCGTAGATTCGTAATGATTGAGGAGATAACGATTGACGTTACTCGTTCTTTCGTAGTCAAACACTATTGTTTAATATTTTTCGTAATTTTTCAGTTTCTTGTAACTCACTGATTCATGTTTTGTTTCATTTCAGGCACACCGGACTCGTAGCTGTTCAGCGTCCTGGCTTCACTTTTATTTATCGTGTCGTATATCCGATTATTGCCGCGGATCCGGCTCGAAGGACCAATTTTATGTGTGATAGTTTAATGAATAAACACATTTTACTATTAAACTGGTTATTTATTCTTAATAACCTGAATTATGAGAGATATTGGTTAGCGAGTTACATAGCGTGGGTTCAGTCGTGGCGATCATGGCTCGACTATGTTGTTTTGTTGTTAGGCGCATTGCGCGTGCTCGTTAGATTTCTCTTGTCTTTAATAATAGAATGAATAAAGGGGGTAGAGGGGGTATATACCCGACATAGGCACTGCAGAAGATATCATCGAAGCAATATTGTTAGTTACACGCACTGAGACAAGCAGTGACTCACTAGGCGATAAAATATCAATCTGTGAAGCTGGGAAGGAAAAGCTAACCGCATTAATAACTGGATTATCAGAAGAACACGTCGTTAACGAAGATCGCGATACCATCGAAGTTTCCGAAGATAACGAAGAACTTGTTGATAACTGGTGGTTTCAGTGGGGCAAAAGTATTGACGATAGAGTTAAGATGTTAATTTCACAGGAGGAAGGTGATCATCCAAATGCTTACTTTCTACCTCGCCTGGCCGATAAATTGATAAAAGATATTCCCTTTCTTCCTATGTGGTCCAACATTTGTACAAAATCATTTGGCTACGGCCGTATTCCGGCATCCAGCACAGCAGTAGAAGGAGAATTTAATAAGATAAAAACTCATCTCTTGAAGAACACTCCTGCTCGTTTAAGAGCGGACGTATTTGTTGAAAAACATATCAAGTATCTGAATGGTCGAATGAAAATTGTTGATGCGCAGTCAACGAACCACGACAACACTCCACCTGTAGAGTGTTCGAACACGAATACGGAATGTTCTGGTACAAGAGCGGAATCAAGTTTGTCTCCAGAATTGGAGCCAGACAATGAAAGTGTGGAAACTGATTTGCGCCCGTTCACTAATTCATGTCCAGCATGTATTAACAATGACATACCATCCGGAGCACACGTATGCGTTCTTTGTAAAAAACCTGTGCATGCATTAGAACAATGTTCATTTCCTCTGGATAGCGAGAGTGAAGGTTATGGTCAAGGCAGAATATGTATTGCCTGTAAAAATACGCAAAATCTACCAGAAATTCTTGCTTCTCGCGAAACTGAAGATTGGCGTGGCTTAAATAAGCCAGTAAAAAGAAAACGGGGGTCCAGATACCTTGGGAATAATCCTCACGAGATAACCGAACTTCTATCTTGCGTGAAACACCGCAAATTGCCCATTTTGAAAAGCGGTGGTCACATGGCGCTACAGCCTGTCAGAATTGGGTCCGAGAATATCTCATTAATCCGAACATGTGCCTTCGATAGCATATTTCAAATCATGCTGGCTGCGGCTTGCGACTGGCCAACATTGAAAGAAAAAATGATTCAGACAAGATTAATATGTCCCGTTTTCGATATGGTAATCGATGTACTCGAACGAGGATTGCGTGCGCATTCATATCGCATGCGTGCCGAAATACTATTGAAAACGATCCAATGGGACTCAACATCCCACAATCAAACCGACGAACCTTGTCGTCTTATCAACTGTGAAACGGTTGTGGGACCTTTTGCAGGTCTTCTGTTTAAGAATACACCCAGTCTTGAAGAGCTGGCTGTGTGTCATGAGGGTTGTCCACCGCGGCCTAAAAAAGTTTCAAAAATCTTACTCAACCTAACAGTTCTATTCACCGAAGACTTCAATAATGTCATTGAAAACCACGCTCTCTTGAAAGGCCCTGGAACATGCGTTATTTGCCATGCTGCGGAAACTTCAAGACTTTCCGCATTAGGTAATACACGCATACTTAATTTTTCAACAAACAATATTCTCGTTATGTCTAGAATAATTCGCTACGTATATCTCTGATTTTATCTTAGCGATTGAACGGTATTATTGACCATATTCGAATTGGTTCAACCGTAGGATAACAATTCTGAATTTTCGTCGCAATATAGACTATACTGTCACCGCATTTATAGGATATAGTTAGCTACGTTGGGCTACATTTGTAATTACTGGATATGATACATTTCTGTATACTCATTCATACGTTACTTTATCATCTGACAGGAGATTACGTGATTTTCGACCTATTTTCCGACGACAATGATGAGTGCATAGAATTACGACAAATACCAAGAAAATTCAAAAACCCGCTGAAAAACGAAGATCTTCATCTAATCGGGGTAGTTGACTTCAAAGGGCCACAAGTCGGTACCAGGTTATCCGGTGAAATTGGGCATTATACAGCTGTGACTCCTCGTCTTGGAAATAAATGGATCCAGTATAATGATCAGACCGATAGTGATCGAGAACTCCGGGACACATACAAGGCTCGGCCAAAATTGCTCGTTTATGCAAACCGTTAGAACAACAGTTCCCAAACCACGTGAATAATATACTATTTTTCGATATTCGTCTAACTATTCTCTGTATAAAATTTGTTAACTTTTCTCCAGTTCTTTTTCTAACGTGATATTTTTCTAATTCTTTACACTAATATAAGACTTGTAGAAAAAGGATTATTTTTGCTTCAACCTGAAAAATTGCACAATCAAGATACATCCGTTCTCTTAATGCTGTATGAATTTTAGTCGTACTTGTGTTTTCATGAGCAAAAAATGTTTTACTGTATTCACAGCGTAACGCATAGAAATCCTTCGAAAATAAATATATCTCCCTGAAAGTGGTGCAATACAATTTCACCAAGCATATCGCTTTAATCATGTACGAAATTTTGTTGAGAAAGCTCCATAGTTATTATATTGCGAGTCTCGTTCTCGATGATAATAATGTAGTCATGTTTGTCATGCTCACATCACAACGTTTTAGCGCATAGATTTAAACTTTTTTCGCGCCAAGTAGCCCCCTTGGCTACTCAGCGCCATCTATCTCCAACTAGCTTCATATTGTTTCGTTGTGCTAACGCATCATACGTTTTTTCAACTTAAGTTATAAAAAATTGATTTAAACAACATTCATTGTGCAACAAAATGTCAGAAGACAGAAGAAAACGCTCGAGATCAAGCTCGAGGTCCAGAGAGCATCGACACAAACGAAGGAAGGATAACAAATACGACAAATTGCAAGACCAGATTTCTAACCTCACAAAAGTCGTGGAGTCTCTGGTCAAGGTTCAAAAAGAACAGCCTCAGATACAACAACCTCAACAACAGACAGCTAACAAAGCTGATGCTGTTGAATATATTAGTTTTGTTGGTAAGTACAAAAAAAAAAAAAAAAAACCTACCTTCGGTCAACAAGACAAAATTTCTCAATTTCCGTACGAATATTGAGAGTCAGAATCCATACGAGTCTGACAGGGAATTTCCACTGTGAGAAAAACTCAACAAGAGTATAATTCCACAAGCACAACAAGTGCCCCTCCCAAAAATCTGTACCCTGCGCCGATTGTCCTATTCTTTCTTCACAGAGGAGAATGACAAGGAAAATGATGCAGCTTCAGGAAATAATCCAACAACTCAAAAAGAGGTGATTCCCCAAGAAAGAGACAATGTACTGAAAGCACTTGGCGTTGATTTGAACGAATCAAGGTTTAAAGAAGTGAAATATCATCCAGATTTAAAAAATACTTGGGAAAAATGGCTTAAAGAAGGACTTCCAGATAAAAATAAAAAAGAAATTCTAGAAATGTATAACAGAAAGGGTGAACTTTATACAGAGGCTCCCAAGGTAAATCTAGAAATAGTTTCACTTCTATCAGACATTGCGAAGAAAAGGGATCAGCATTTTTTGGACACACAAAACTGTATCGGTACTGCCTTAGTAGCTCTGGGAGCCGCTGTTTCTATGATGATTGACCCCCCAGAGGATGGGGTGGACGAAGGGATTTTCACTGACTATCTGAGCCATGCGGGTCAAATCCTGGCCGATGTTTTTCATCAACAATCTATAGCTCGCAAATCGTTCATCACTCCACAATTTAACAAGACGATCAAACCAACTGTAGACTCTATGATTTCGGACGAATGGCTCTATGGTATTAATCTGAGAGATAAAGTAAAAGATGTAAAAGAGATTGAGAAAGCCTGTGCTGAAATCAAAGATAAACCAAAGAAGGATGCCTACAAACCTCGAGACCAGGGAAACCCGAAATACCCGTCTGCGGCATACAAGCAGACGGGTCAGCCTCCAAAACGTCGTGTTTTCAAACCCAAGAAGCCGAGAACATACCAGACAGCAACACAGAGTTCATCGAAGAACTCTGCTCCGACGACGAACCGGTCATCCTACAAGAAATAAGCCAGGTAAAGAAGCCAGCAGGAAGACTTCGCTTCTTCAGTAAAGTTTGGAAGAACATTACACCCGACAATCTCATTCTAAATTATTTGGAGGGATATAGAATTCCTTTCACAGAAGTACCAATCCAAAAATATTCCCCTAAGGAAAGGATATTCTCTGAGAACGAGGCAAAGCAGATTAAAATCGAAGTTAAAAATTTACTCAAAAAAGGAGCTATAGAAGAATGTATGGAGTGTAAAAGTCAATTCGTTTCTTCATATTTCCTCGTCCCGAAACCAGATGGATCCTTTCGATTTATTTTCAATCTAAAAGAATTGAATAAATTCATCAAACCTCCACACTTCAAGTTGGAAGACATGAGAACGGTGTTGGGTTTGATTTCTAGAAAAGATTTCATGGGCTCCTTAGACCTGAAGGATGCATATTTCATAGTTCCAATCTATGAAAAACATAGGAAATTTCTTAGATTCAAATTCGAAGGAAAGCTCTTCCAATTCGTATGCCTTCCTTTCGGATTATCCACCAGCCCATACGTGTTTACAAAAATCATGAAACCTGTTGTCAACTATTTGAGAATGAAGGGAATGTTCTTAGTATTATACTTAGATGATTTCCTCTTTATCCATCAGTCAAAAGATGGTTGTGAATTAAATATGAGAGAAGCTACCAAATTTTTAGAAAATCTGGGTTTTATCATAAATTTTGAAAAAAGTTCTTTAAGTGCCAGCCAAAAATGTAAATACTTAGGTTTCCTAATAGACTCAGTAGATTTCTCTCTAAATCTAACGGATAAAAAGAAGAAACAAATAATAGGATTGGCCAATAATTTTAAAGTGGGAAATAGCTACAAAATACGAGATTTTGCAACATTCCTGGGAGTCGTGACTGCGGCATGCCCAGCAGTAGCATATGGCTTCATACATTGCAAACGACTTGAGAGACAAAAATTTTTAGCACTCAAATTTAATGGGGGAAATTATGAGGGAAAAATTCAAATAAGAGAAAATATGAGTGAGGATCTTGAGTGGTGGAAGATGAATGCTTTAATTGGATCAAACCCACTTCGAAGTCATAATTTTTCGATAGAGATTTTTTCTGATTCTTCATTAACAGGTTGGGGATGTTTCTGTAATGAAGTGAGTGCATCTGGGTTTTGGGACAAAGTGGAAAGGAAGAAACACATTAATTACCTCGAACTGCACGCAGCCTCCCTGGCTTTGAAATGCTTTGCTTCAAGTTTATATAATTGTGAAGTATTATTACGATTGGACAATACCGCAGCTATTGCTTATGTGAATAGAGCAGGGGGTGTTCAATTTCCGCACCTTAGTGAACTATCTAGAAAAATCTGGGATTGGTGCGAAGAGAGAAAGATTTGGTTGAGAGCATCGTACATTCGTTCGGCTGAGAATGTGGAGGCAGACACAGCTTCCCGCAATACTAATGACGACACTGAGTGGGAAATATCCCAGACTCCATACAGAAAAATCGAAAACAGATTTGGACCTTTTTCAGTAGACTTATTCGCTTCAAGAATCAACACAAAATGTAAAAAATTTTACTCTCGTTTCCCAGATCCAGAAGCCGAACTGGTGGATGCCTTCACAACTTCTTGGCAGAACGAGATGTTCTATGCCTTTCCTCCATTTGCACTAATCCTACGTACCCTTAGGAAAATTATAAACGATAAAGCAGCGGGTGTATTGGTTGTACCCTTCTGGCCCACACAGCCCTGGTACCCCCTGTTCACGTCTCTGCTAACTGAACCTGCCCTAACTCTCAAACCGAGTAATTCACTTTTGATTTCCCCCTACAGAGAGAACCTTCACCCACTGTCATCCCATCTTTCATTGGTGGCAGGGAAATTATCCGGACAGCATTTTTAAGACAAGGCATCAGTGAAGATTCAGTCGACGTGATGGTGAATTCTATAACCGACTCAACCCGAAAACAATATCAGAGTGGTCTGATTTTATGGTGGGATTATACCCACAAAATGAACCTAGACACATTTAACGCGACAACTTCAGATATTATTAGCTTTCTAAACAAAAGACTTAAAGAGGGGGCAGGTTACAGCTCACTCAATACTGTGCGTTCAGCAATTTCGTTGATCACGGTTTATGATATTAATAAGGATAATTTAATTTCACGTTTCTTCAGAGGCGTTTTCAAAGAAAAGCCTACAAAACCCAAGTATAATACGACTTGGGATATTAGTCCTGTACTAAACTACCTGGATAAGTTACCTCCCCTCAAAGAATTAAAGTTAAAAGAAGCAGCCGAAAAAGTATCAACCCTCTTAGCTCTCACGACCGCCCAGAGGCTTCAAACTTTATCATTGATAAACAAAGATAACATTTCGATTTCTGCTAGTGGTATAAGTATAAAAATAAGTGACCGAATAAAAACCTCGAAACCTGGGGCTTATCAACCTGAACTAGTACTTCCTTTCTACAAAGAAAGGCCAGGCTTATGTGTCGCTTCCATGATACTAGAATACTTGGATCTTACCAAAGAGTTACGAAATAAGAATTCAAAGTATTTATTTATTACATCTATGAAACCTCATGGTACAGCATCGTCTCAAACAATTGGACATTGGATCAAGTCCCTCTTGAATAAAGCTGGAATTGATACTGAAATGTTCACAGCATACAGCACTAAGCACGCAGCTGTATCCACTGCTCACAAGAGGGGAGTGGACATTGTAACAATCAGAAGAACGGCTGGATGGGCCAAAGGATCCCAAACGTTCTTCAAATTTTACAATAGACCTATCCAAGCATCCAATGCTGAGTTTGCTCGTGCAATCTTAAGTTAATTTGCTAATCTATTTTCATATGTTTATACATAATCCCCATGTTTCTTGACTATGCAAAAAAAAAAAAAAAAAAAAAAAAAAATTCAAATAATAGAACTATTTAAACAATGAGAGAAGAAATTATCACACTCTCTAAAAAACTACATTATTATCATCGAGAACGAGACTCGCAATATAATTGGAAGATCAAACGAGCCCGCCGAAGGCGGGCGAAGTTTGATCAAAATTATATGAAGAGTCTCGTTCGAAGATGATAATCTCCCACCCATGAATCTCCCGGACGCAGTCCCTTTATCATCTTCACGATACTGTGTGATAATTGAAAAAGTAACACACAAAACAATATGAAGCTAGTTGGAGATAGATGGCGCTGAGTAGCCAAGGGGGCTACTTGGCGCGAAAAAAGTTTAAATCTATGCGCTAAAACGTTGTGATGTGAGCATGACAAACATGACTACATTATTATCATCTTCGAACGAGACTCTTCATATAATTTTGATCAAACTTCGCCCGCCTTCGGCGGGCTCGTTTGATCTTCCAATCAAAGTCGCATAGCTCTGGAGATGTCCTGCAGAATGATATTCATTTTACATCACCTTTGAAGAGTTATGTTCCTCTGTGAATCAGCTAAAAAGATATAGCTTTAGCAGCTCGTGGATTTGAGATAGTAAAATTAGTCGTTGCAACTGTATTCACTAATCCCTTAAGTGTATCCATTTTCATTATCACGTATGAAATAAGTCATGAAAGTTACGTGTAACAATAAGAAATGAGTTCAAGAAGAAGAAGAAGAAAATAAATGTTCGTGAACCGTATCCTAAACGTAGGTACGCATATATTTATTGATTCTCCAAGAACCTACATAATTCCACGAAACGTAAATTTTTCTGTTAAATTAGATACAATTGAAATCGAATTTTTCTAGACAAAACAGTTGATGCGTTGAATAAATGTAAGTTCTGTTAGATGATTAATCGTTGTCCTACAATTATGGTCTTCATAAAACCGCGTACAGAAATTGAGTGCTTGCAGTTCATCGACACAGCACATCATAATCTGACAACTATAAGCTTCTTGTACGACCCAGAAAAATTATTTCAACGACATCGTTGTCCATGAAACAATTTTGTATTTCACTGGAAAGGTAATCAATGATTTTGATGAACCAAGTAATTTCTTACATGTAATCATCTCTCATATCGTCATAAAAGTAATTATCGCTGCACATCTACGTATATAAATACCAGACGAAATATTTTTGAGGACGTCGACTTTTTGGGCGCCTAGATACGGTTTTGCCTAGACCTCCTTCGCCAAAACTTGCCGGCGTATTTGCTACCCTCGATGATGTGCAGTTGTGGTTTCGGTGAGCGACAATATTTGGGGCCCCAATGATGTAACCTTCAGGTCAAGTCCTCAAAACGTCCAGTATATACATAAATTTTTCGAAAACCGTCCTCAAAACAACCGAAAGTCCTCAAAACAACCAGTGTACATATGATTTTCTATACTCCGAGTCCCGAAAAGTACCACTGCCTAAATTTATACGTGTACATAACTAGAAAAAAACACTTATTCTTCGAATCTCAGTATTTGGTTTCAGGGCCAAAACATTAGCAATTACAGAGCAAGGGTAAAGGCAACAAATTCGGGAATGCAGCAACAAATTAGCAACAAATGAGCACTAAATCCCCGTGTAGGTCTGAAGTCAGTTGGAGCGTTCATTGTCGTTATACAGTCGCGGTGCTTCCAGATTTTCGCAAACCTGGCAGCACCCACGTTCCTGGCTTATCGGCGGGAGCAACAAATTCGGGAATGCAGCAACAAATTAGCAACAAATGAGCACTAAATCCCCGTGTAGGTCTGAAGTCAGTTGGAGCGTTCGTTGTCGTTATACAGTCGCGGTGCTTCCAGATTTTCGCAAACCTGGCAGCACCCACGTTCCTGGCTTATCGGCGGGAGCAACAAATTCGGGAATGCAGCAACAAATTAGCAACAAATGAGCACTAAAGGCCCGTATAGGTTCGAAAGCATTCGGAGTGTGTGGCGCTTCCAAATTGATGGACGTCAGTAAATTACTTGTCAAGAAAATAAGCCAACCCATCAGAATCAGATTGGAAAGATGTAAAACGAATCCTTAGATATCTTAGAGGGACCACCAACCTAGGATTGACGTATCGCTCCAGAGAGAACGAACTTCGGGCGATGACGGACGCAAGCTTCAGAGATTGTGAAAACTCCTCGCCAACAGGGGGTTACGTGATAAAGCTGTTTGGTGACTCCGTGGCATGAAGAAGTCATAAACAAAATTATGTTTCTTTATATACCTGCCAAGCTGAAACCCTAGCCATGAGTGATGCTTGCCAAGAGCTTGTGTCATTGGACAAAGCCATCAGAGATATAACTGGTCAGACTTTGTATCCTGTAACCATTTGGTGCGACAATAAATCGGCAGTTGACTGTACTCAAATGGAGGGGAGTCACAAAATGAAGAATTTCGATGATAGCTTAGACAATATTCAGAAAAATCTTAAAATTAGAGAACAGTCCGGTAGTAAAGTACACATGGCCACCACTCACGGTGACTATATAAAATCCTGTGTTCAAGAGGGCAAAGTTAGAGTAAACTGGGTTTCCGCGACTGAAAACGAGGCAGATATTATGACAAAACCTCTACCTATGAGCTCTCATGAGTATCTCCGAGATAAAATATTGAACAACTGAAATAGAAACCATAATATCAGAAAAGGAAATGCGTTCAAACGTGGATATCATTCAGAGAAAATTTAAAAATTTGTTTTAGAAACTTATCCGCAAGCGGAAGAAGTAGGAGAAGAGAATGGTGGAAAATAAACAATCAGTCTTGAAGAAATAATCGACGTCGGATCTTCACTGTCATTGAGAAGATCTGTCGCGAAGGGAGGCAGTCGACCCCCGAGGCCGATCGACGGCCCCGACCAGGCGCCCATCCTCGCCCGACCTGATGGCCGGGATGGAACCGACGTCCACCTGGGATCGGGTGACGTACCCGGGGGGGATCATCGGCTCCGCCGACGCCCGTCGACTCTCCCGGGGATTGCCAGCCCTGAGGGAGCACGGCGAGGGGCAATCCGGCCCACCAGCCGTCCCCGAGGGCGTCCTGATGGAACTCAGCGAGGCCGCGGAGGAGCCCATGGACGTGGCGGAGGAGGAACCCCTGCTGAGGGACCCACAGCCCCAGCCGGAGGCCCCCGAGGCCGCCCCCGAGGCCATCCCCGAGGCCGTGGAGGCGCCGCCGTGCGCTCCGCTGGAGGCGCCAGCCCCGACCCCGGACCCCGCTACGGCCTCCACCAGCGGCGGACCGGAGCGTCACGCCAGGCGTAAGCGTCGCCGAGGGAGGCACACGCGCAAGTCTGCGGCCTCCATCCCCGCACCCATCCCCTCTCCCGAGACGACCGGCACCCTGCTGGTCAGCCCGGCCCAGGCTTTGCTGGGCCTGGGGCCGATCGCAGGGCCAGCCGTTGGCGCCGGGAGGGGCTGCCGCCCCCAACCGACCTCTGTCCCGTCGTTGATGGGGCTACTTGTAGCCCCTCCGACTTCCGCCGCAACCATCCCGGTTCCCTCCATCTCCGGCGCTGTCGTGCCATGCCATCCGGCCGTGCCGGGGAGCACCCCCGACCCAATGGACCCCCTTCCGGAGACCTGTTGGAATTGCGGGCTCCCCGGGCACGAGTACCGGAGGTGCGAACTACCTCGCGGAGTCCGGGGATCGTTCTGCTACGGGTGCGGCCGCCGCGAGTGCACCACCCGTAGTTGTCCGCGCTGCGGTGGGCGGTGGCGTAGGGGCGCTTTGGGGCCCCACCACCCCCGCCCCGCGCCCGGGGCGGAACTCCTAAGGGAGGCCGCTCCGGCTGCTTCGGCGGTAGCCGCGCCGCAGGAGGTCCCGGCCATTGCGCCGGACCACCCGCTGGTGCTGGCCGTCGTCGAGGCGCTTAGGAGGGCCATCCAAAGTGGCACTTTCCCGGCTCCGCAATAAATCCGCGCTGCCGTTACCGTCTCGTGCCGTTCCCGTCCCGTACCGTCTCGTACCGTTATCGTCCCGTTACCGTTACCGTCCCGTTGCCGTGCCGTTACCTTACCGTACCGCCCCCGTATGAATGCGTGTGACTGTACCGTACCGCTACCGTTCCCTTCCCGGTTCCTCCGAACCTCAACATCTTGAAAGGCCTAGCCTTGCCCTATGCATGCTAGCAGTCGAGAGAACACGATAGCCCGCTGCGACGACGCCCGCCTGGTCGGTCTGGCCTTCCTCGCTAGGGGAAGGGTCAGCGCCGTAATAGCCAGGGCGCGCCGAAGACAATCGTCGGGGTGTAGTCGTGGATTGCGGAAGCGTGGCCACCTTGCAAGGCCCCCACGTTCCGTCTGGGAGGGGGTGTTGTGACGTGATGGATTTTATCCACCGTGTATCCACGCCTCCTCCACCGAACCCAGCTCCGGTATCGTTTCCCCGTATCTATCTACCATACCGTTATCGTTATCGTGCCGCCAGTACCTCCTCTGAACACTCAAAAATAGCTTAGTTTAAGCAATTTGTCTGCCGTCAGCCTCACTGTAATTTGCAGGTTCGACGAGCTAACAGCAGACGACGGACTGGATCCCCGGTTCTGGAGGACCCTCAACGCCTAGACAGTAGTAGTCGCGGCTAGGCCCGAGAAATCCGCCTGTGCATTCGCCAAAATTTCCTCCGCCAATACCACACCGGCCTGGTCCACCGGTTTGTCCGACTCGCACGATGCAGTAGGGACCTAGCCCGGCGAAATCGCCTAGCGCCGCGAGACCTGCAGGCCGACAACTAGAACATCGACCGTCCGATCTAGCGATGATTAACTAGGTTTAAGTTCTTCACCTGCGACTCAGGCGACCGCCATTGTTGACGTGCGAACCTCCGTCCAAAAACCACTGTACCGCTTTTTTTGATTGCCTTTGCCCTCAGCCGTTGCTTTTTGACTTAACGTATTTTGTACCGATCAAATCTGTGGTGTGTGTGAGTGTACTGTGCCAGATCGTGCCATCCACCAACCAGATTCTGCCGTCCCGTTCCCGTAAGCAAGGTAGGCCCGTTTCTATATTTTTCCTCGACCACCCGGCTGTTGCCCTAACCGTTTTCGGCCCTGCGCTGGTTTCGGCGTACCCATCGGGTAGTCCTTTAGGGCCGGGTTGTCGTGGAGTGCGCCTACGCCTTTTGTGATATTTATATGCTCTTTCGGATTGCTGAGGAGCATAGGGTTTATCGTTAGTTGAGTGTTCGAGGCGGGGAAAGATCCCCCTGGATTGCCGTTGCCGTCCTTCGTTTGAACCTCGCGTAGGTGACGACCGAGTGACGAGTGTGTGTGTGTGTGTGTGTGTGTGTGATTCTCGCCCCTCCCGACCACCGTCGAGAGTGCCGCTGTCGCGCGTGGGAATTGTCGCGCTCGACCGCGTGACTCGACGGAGTGAGAGAGGCGTACTCAGCGACGCGACCCGGGTAGTTCCGCGTCGCCACTGCTAGAGCGCCCCCCCTCTCTGCCGTCTCGCTCTCTTTCCTCTACCGTTAGCCTGGTGGCTTTGTTTTAGTGTTTGAGCTACCGGTGTAATTGTTGCCTTGCCGGCGTGATTGTCAAATTCTTGTAATCACCACGTTAGCTGCGTCCCCCCGACTCGCTCACCCTAAGCCGTTCCGTTCCGCGACCCGAGAGGTCGGTGACGCCTATACCGCAAACCTGTTTTTTGTCACTTGTTTCTCTTTTTTTCCGTACCATTGTAAGTGACGAGCGGGTGGGCGTAGCTCCGGGGTCCTCAACCTGTGAGGCCCCGCAATCAAACGTACCCTATCTTTTCGCAGCTGCCGTGTCGCCGTGTGTTTGCTTTCGCCCCCACGTTCGCCTCTCCCTGACTAGCCGAGTCTTTCCAATTTCGTTCCGCGCTTCTCGTTTCGCTCCCGCTTTGGTACCGGACGGCACCCTCTGGTGCCTGGCGCCCAACTACAACCAGTTTCGCTCTCGTTTCGGCTCGATCTTCCCGATTCCGCTGTCGTTCCTAGGAGTTGAGGAGCTGAACTTTGTGCGTGGGTCCGCGTCTTACCTTTCCCGGTATTGTACGGGACCGACTCGAATTTACCGTTACAATATATATATATGGGCAGATCCATTAATTCTCGACGAAAGTGTGCGCACTTAGGTCAGCGATTTCGATGCCGATTTTTTCATCAAAAGTACACCTTAAAAGAAGACGACCCTGAAAATTTGGGCCCGATATGATCAAATCCGGCCGCTAGAGAAATTTTTGAATTAAAAAAAAAGTCGATTTTTCACTGATTTTGAATAATTTATATCTCAGCTTCTATATAACTTAAAGACTCCTACCAAACGACATTCTTCTCAGTAGACTCTCTTCTATGAAGAAAAAAAATAAGTAGCTGGTCTCAACTGATATAGGGCCTAGCTGACAGCCTCTAACTAACGAACTGTTTTGGTTAAATTTTACCTATTTGTAAAACACTAGTATATGTACAGTCTTTGAAGTTAAGGGTCGACCAGCAGCTGATGCCTTCTATTGGGGTATACTCTAGTGGAATCTATGCAATTTTTACTTGATTGCTCCTATTAAGTGAAGGCACAGCCATCTGAAACCTATCAGATTTTAAAAAATTGCAGTTTTCAGATCGCTAGAACTTTTTTCTCCGAACTTCGATTTCCTTCAAACTTCCTGGAAAGTTGCTTTATTATGTTCCTAAAAAGCCCTGAAAATTTGAGCCAGGGAATCGAGCTTGTATTCAAGTTATGAATTTTTTAATATTGCCAAAATTGCGTTGAATTTAATAAGAAATTCCTTAATAGTCATCACTTAAGCGTATAGAATAATAATTACCGAATAAAACGAAAATAATTCATATATTGTGAATCAACAATGCCAATAAAAGACAGAAAAGATCCTTAACTAGATACAAAAATATTTTTGATATATTTATATGTTGACACTATCGTCCGTTATACACACTATAGTAGAAACGAATCTATTAAGTAACTTGTTGAAATAGTAAACATCTTACTAGCAGTCTAACTAGTTTGTAACTAGATGTTAGTAACATCTACATCAGGCAGTTGGCCAACCTGCACCTTCTCTCTTCTAAATAAACTGTGATCAATAGTAACATGTGCTCCGTTCATTCTCTCCGTATTCAATTAATACCTAAACTATTCCTGGTAGTAGTATCGATTTTCATCTCAACATAACTGCAGTACGGACACAACCGCTGCAAATTAGCCGTGAAATAATGTATATTTTTTATAAGTTAACCAGAACTCTTGTTCAATCCCAGCTGATCATACAATTTTTGCACACATGCATTTGATGTAATAGGTCACCTCAATTGAATTCATTAATTATACTACTTACCATAAATATAAACATATGTGTATGATAGTATATAATAGAATAAATTAACTACTAATGAATGTAACTTACTGCAGTTAGTATAGTAAAAAAGACATAGTACTTCGATATCGATCAATAAATCATTTACAAGCAAATTCATTCGACAAAATATTAAAACCGCGATTACGTCTGTAAAACTATAAAGCTGTAGATGCGTGGATGTCTGCATGTGGCTATAACATAACCACAATAGATTTTGCTAATTGTTCATGTGTGTCAGACAAAACAATTTTTATCGAATCTGTAATAATTGTCATGCACATATATATGTCATATACTTACATTCGATGTTCCTATACTTCCGCTCGTGGTAATTATTACACATTACATGTGGCACTGTTCACGTTTAATACAATATTTTTCGCTGCTTCACCAACTCTTTCGCACTCTTTCACGCGTAATTAGGAATGAAAGAAACGTGGTCGTCAAATCTCTGTCAACGGTCGTTCCGTGTGTCCAGCGTTCCAGATTCATACACTAGACAAGGGAACGACTCCATTTTCACGAAATTGCCTCCGCGCCAAATTCAAATTACGGTTTATTCTACTTTTTATAATCGTCTCTTGGACATTTATACTTTATGTGTGTGTATTACATTATAGCTGCATTATAGCGATTGTTATATATTAAGTAACGGGATTTACTTATGAGCATTACAAAGGAACTGTACTCCACGAGGCCACGATGTAATCTGCTTTTATTAAGATGGCCGACATACATATATGTTGAGCTGACGCTAGATGTCACCACAGCGATCATAAAAGATATAAGGTTTTTATGAAACAAGCATAAATTATAGGTCTCAGACGTATTCTACTTTGAGTAGTTTTCAATCGAACGTAGCGGCAAAGCGGTAGATTTAAATGATATCCTCCAAATTATTACGTGCTTCACACGTTTATTAAAAGATTTTCATCATTCGCCTGAATGTACCCTCTGTGCATAACCTCAACACCCACTGTCGATTGACAGCTGATTTCCGAACAGTCGAAGTTTTAACTCTAACCGAAATTTGACATCCACGTTATGGGGTGGCGAGAATGGACTAATAAGAATTACGTTTCAAGTGGTCGTCCAGAGCAGGATAATAATCAGTGGGCACTTTAGCGAGAAACAAAAAAATAAATATCTCCCTATAAAAATGTTCAAACTTCAATTTTCGAGGAAAAAAGATTTTTTACCTAGAGGAAAAATGTTTTCAAAATCTTTTCTTTCCCTCAAAATTTTGTTTTGTTCGCAAATTTTTGGGAATTTTTTTTTCTCCAAAAATCTTTTTTTCTTCAAAAACTGTGGGAAAATTTGTAAAGAATAGTACTTTTCGATACTAGTGCGTGAAATAAGATTTCACACACCGAGTGTGATTAAACCGCAAGAGGGTCGGCGAAGCCGGCCCGAGTGTCGCATTTGATCACACGAGGGTGTGGAATCATACGCACGTGTATCGAACAATATTTTTTGACATTATATGCGTAAAATTGCAACTTTATACGCACGAATTCGCGGGTGGAGGATTGCATTTCACGGGTACCGGGTTCGGTGCGTAAAATACGATTTTATACCCGCAAACGAGTGTGTAAAATCGAATTTCACGCATACTATGTCAAAAATAATATTTCTTCATTTTCAGCTGAATATGGTGCCCACGTTGCGCTGCCCACTTCGTCCCGCGCGCTGTGCCAGATTAATAGCCATAATGGGTGACTTATTCGGAGTGGTCTCGAAGTACGGCGATTAAGAGCATATGATTTCAAGTTATTTCTCGTAGCTAGCGTATATGCAGCAAAGGTTAATGGCAACTAGCTTTCAACCATCTACAACATTCATTGCGGTACATTTGCTGTGAACTCTTGTTAAGATCAATTATTGCCAGCAAACATACAACAATAATGCAACAAAATTTGCAGCATTCGAAGTATACCGTTTGCACAGGCACACTTGGTTATCTGGGTGTTCGAAAAGAAATTATAAGTAAAACGATTGAAAATCAGTGCCGGGGATCGTATGTATTCCGAAAATTAACTCGAAATGTATATGGTGGTGCGATCGGAATTCCGATAAAATTATTTGAATTGATTCGACACAAATATTTAATAATTATCTATTGAGAAGTGCAATATTAACTTTGTATCTACAGTAGGTGAGGTAGGGAAGAAAGAGCTAGAGTAAGTAACTAGAAAGATGTAGAGAAGAAAGAACTGGAATGGAAGTATAGATGGATGTAGAAAGATACAGAATGTACTAGAAAGGAAGAAAGTATATAAAGCGAGCGGAAGAACTAGTGAGTTAGTTAGTTGAGATGTGACAAGGAGAATGAACAGTGATGTATGAAAAGGAAATAAATAGTCATTGAAAGATAAAGTAATAATACAGTGTAATAATTAATCCTACCAATCCCAAAGAACTCTTTAACATTATCAAAGAGTACCCTGCCGTTATTGTATTGTTCTATTATTTGTATCGGAAAAGACTGAGTAAATCAACGATATTTTCACTCATGAACTCGAGGAGGTGTGTTTCTACAAATTATTTTCTACCACACATGCATTAAAAACTCGTGTTCTCTACCCTCCTTATCGGGATGGAAGTCACAGTTTTCTGACCGGGGAAATAAACCGGGAAAAAAACTCTCGCGCAGGGAAAAAACTTTGGCGCAGGCAAAAAAACTGTAGTAACCATGGTAACAGTGAAATAAACAAATAAACAAATAAAGTGCAGCCCCTAGCGGTCTAGCGGAGAATGCCGATATTGAGTACGATGTTTTCATGACGATCATCGAAACAACGAGGTAGCCGCTATAACGGTTCTAACCTCACTTTCATCCGCGTGTCGGCGTATTCTCGTGTTGTGCCCAAGTTTATGAAGGTATCATAAAAATGGATTCCGACGCTGAAAATAACCGTTCATCCACGCCACCTAATATACGCGAAACAGCGGAAAGTGTTTCGTGCCAATTGTTACCAAATGAATCAAAAGAAGTTTACGAATCCACCTACAAGGCATACGTAGACTGGAGAACGTCCAAAGGCGCCATTCTTCTTCGGAATCAGTTTTACTGTCATATTTTGATCACCTGGCGAAACAATATAAACCAACAACTATGTGGACATTATATTAAAAAATTAAAAGTACAATCAATATCAAAGAAAAAGAAAAAATTGATATAAGCAGCTACAATACATTATCTGCTTTTTTAAAAAAACAGTCCCGTGGATTCCGCAGCAAAAAAGCCAGCGTGTTCACACCCGAGCAAGCACAGTCTTTTTTGATGAGAGCCCCAGGTGACAAATATCTTGCAACAAAGGTAAAATTACTGTCTGGATAACATACACTACACACACTCACACGTCCACACTCTATACACAATACACTCTACATATACAATACACTCTACATATACACTCTATTTACAATTTACTATATATTTCATTTACAGATCGTTCTGATTTTTGGGATTTTCGGTGCATTAAGGACCGATGAATTAACAAACATCGAAGTACAGCACATCAAAGAACAAGGGAGTCAATTGCAGATTCACATTCCTAAAACTAAAACCCTGCGACCACGATTGTTCATAATCACTGAGGATTGTGTCAAATATGTTAAGCAATATCAGACTCTTCGTCCCAACAACGTGCCCTCTTCGCGTTTTTTTCTTAATTACCGAAATGGTAAATGTACCGCACAGGTGATTGGGGAGAACAAGTTCTCCGGCATGCCTAAGCAGATAGCTGAATTTCTAGATTTACCTAACGCTGCATCTTACACGGGCCATAGTTTCCCCCGTGCCTCCGCAACAGTGCTTGTTGATCAAGGAGCGAACATGGAAACATTAAAAAGGCATGGTGGCTGGAAATGAAGCAGCGTCGCGGAGGGATACGTAGCAGAATCCTTAGGAAACAAGAAAAATATCGGGGACATGATGTCATCTCTGGATTTGTCGTCAGCCTCAGACGTCAGTCACAATACCAAAACACCGTCGCTACAGCGTTAAAAAAATACAGCCTCAATAGACGCACTACCTTCTTCATCGAAAGTTAATTCTAGCTCGGAGCAAAAACTATTGGCTATCACAAATTGTACAAATGTCACGATTGATTACACAGGAAATCTGGGAAATACTCTGTAATTTTCTATCAGCTATGATGAAGTGATGAAAAATCTTGCCATCGAAAACAAAAAAACTGTCACTTCTGGCTGAAGAGTGCGATTGACTGGGACTTTGTGACGATTGATAATATTACAAATAAGAAAGATTGTGATTTCATAATGAACACATCGTAGATATAAAATATATATCATCTAAATATAACTTTTATTAAAGGTGACAAAAAAATGATTTCAAGTAAAGATTGAGTCCAATATGTGCAAATAAGTAGAATTTTGTGATATTATAATCCTAAATGTAAGTGGTTACTATTAAAAATGAAAAAAAAAATGATTTCAAGCTAAGAATGAGACCAATATAGATACTACTATAACTAGGGAAAATCTGTGATTTCAAGAAAAGAATGAATATAATTATTATAAGTACAATACTATTACAAATGAGAAGAACTTTATAGTTTTAACAAAAAAACTGCGTCCTAAATGCTACTATATTAAAAATAAAAGAATAAAAAATATAAAGATATAGAATCTCTAGCATGTGAAATATATAATCCTAATATAATTGTTGATAGGAAAATTTATTCTGAGGTTCGATAGAGTCCAATATGAGTACTATTAAGAATAAGAAAAAAATCTGTAATTTCAAGATAAGATAAAGTATCGTGAGTAAGAACTTTGTAGTCTTTAAAAAAAACTGTGAGCTAAATATAAGTAACTTGAGAACAAAAAAAAAACTAAGTTATCTTTATTGCAATATAATAGTATATTTTTTTCATCGGGGGGTTTCGCCTCCCGAACCCCCCACCGGGGACTTCGTCCCCTGGACCCGTACCAGGGCTTCGCCCTGGACCCTTTTCCTAGGTTTTCCGATATTCTGTTCGCCTCCGCATTCGCTACCTAGCCTAACCTAACAATGAGTAATTCGTGTTTTCCCTCGTTTTCAATGTAATGTGTGATAGAAAATAACATATGCACCGCGGGAAGAAACCGGCATTTTGTCTGTTTCCTTCCCTAGATGCATAATATACTAATATATTGTGCATGTCGTTGATCATAAAGTTATTGAAAAAATTTGATAAAAATATTAAAAATCAAGTTATTGTATATTTATGATATATTACTGCAAAAATAACTATAAATGAATCATAAATAATATGTGTTTTTCTTCGGTTAGTTATTAAGAAATATATATTTTGTGTGACAATTTACTGTAAATATAATTGAGACCAATATAACTTAGGGGTCACCTAGATGCTTATCTGGTCCCTAATCATCATAATTACGTTTCGAGAGGGACGACATTGTATAGATATATCTACCACAAATCATGTGGCGACAGTAAAGGAGACCGATGAGAAAGTTTGTTACCTGCCGACAGTGTTGGGAAGTATCTAGATACAAGTATCTGAGATACAGTATCTCGATCCTTTTTTTGTATCTTGTATCTGTATCTAGATACATTTTCATGTCGGTATCTTGTATCTGTATCGAGATACTTTTTTTTTCGTATCGGACTCATAATCAGCAGATACATTTATAGATACATTCAAATGATGAAAAGAGAACTTGTTTCCGCGAACTTAGCTTTACTTCGATCTAGGTGCTTCAATTTAGGCCGTGTTCCATTAGTCACTGGAAGGAAATTCTAGGGACGATATATAGTATATACTATAATATACTGTGCTCCGTATATATGTATAGAACGATAAATAATATGGTATTGTAGGATATCCACAATTCACAAAAGAATGTAAAGAATGTAAAGTGAAATAAATACATGACAAACGATCGTGTATGTACTTACTATCGGTTTAATACAAGAATTATTTTGGACAGGGAATTTTTATTTGAATTATATTATTTTTAATTCCAAGTTACGATCTCAATAAAACATCTACCACATATATGTTTCAAAGTTTTCATTCCCCGATTGATGATCTCTACATAATAAAAATTAAAAAAATAAGGATACGGGTAGTACTTGGTGGCGATTCACTACCGCGGAAGATTACGAGTTTGCTGCTCATAATTATTTTATTTCCATTCATCATTGGCTATCAAATATAGAGTAGTATATTCAATAAAATTTCGAGATAAAAGTATCTGAAGAGTATCTAACAGATACAAATAGGATATCTGTATCTGTATCTAGATACTTCGGTGCTGTTGTATCTTGTATCTGTATCTAGATACATTTTTAGTTCAGTATCTTGTATCTGTACCTAGATACTATTGAAAAGTATCTTTCCCAACACTGCCTGCCGACATGTTATAGTTGTTTCGAACAAGTATGGTACTAATAATTGTTCGCATGTACAAAAAACAATGAAATACACGGCAAAAACATCTACAATGTACACAAATAGCCGCCAAGTGCCATAGTGTCTCAACTGGCCAAAAATTTTAATGAATAGATCAATAGAGAATTCCAAGACTCTTGTTATTCGGCCATTCAACAAACAAAAAACAAAAACCTACTCCTAGTCGTCGTCGTGAAATCAGTAAAATGCCAAGTATGCACCATGGACTTAATCAAAAGTTTTCAACATCGGTTAACAATATCACATTAAGTAACAGTGACGGATCATTCATAGAACTATCGTTATTGTTGGGGACAACTGCCGTCTTCGAAATGACGGAACTTAGTGTATTTGACGGAACCTACTTGGCGGGCACGTTTTTTTCGTGCCTCTGCTTCATCGCATTTGTGTTGCAAGTGCTCGTAGCTAGTCGGAGACTAGTAAGGAAAACGTAGCGCACAGCTCATCACAGTAAATGATTATTAGCGCACATTTCGTAGCTGAAGAGTCTCCTACGAATACACTTTTGCATGTCTCCGGGCTCCAGCTAGCATACGATGCGCATCGAATTTCTGAAGTTACGGAGGAGTATTTCTTCGTGACGAGCCGGCGCCATCGAGACTAGTCATACAAATACTCCGATGGCATGAGCAGCGCAGCCAACTAACATGGAGATCACAGCCAAACTTCTGGAACTGCGGTGGAGTATCTCCCAATCGTTATCGTCCATGCAATGACATGATACATCTACGATATGTCCGTGACTGAAAGCTCGCGCATTAAAAATTTGAAGATCAACAACAACACAATTTCCATCGACTTGTCGTCTGTTATAGGACATTCATGGATCCCTGATAAATTACCCTTATTTTGTTCCAATTCTTGTTCTTGAATTTTACTACGACTGCTGATTTATACCTCATCATGCGAGACTTGTGCATCTGCCATTGTCCACTGGATCTCAGTTCCACCATAAATTCGGGAGCCGGAAACACGAGGAGCTCCAGTTGCCTCTTTTCGTGGCGTGTCTGCTCGATCGACTCTACGCTGAATATAACCTCGTTATGATGGAGCTTGTGTTAGCTACATTCGGCAGTCCGTAACATCTGAGATCCTACTGGTTGCTTCGAATTATCAAAATTCAATTCGGTCCACTGATATTCAATCTGTGAAGTGTTGGAATACTGCTTTATTCTGTACAGTTCAAACTAAACGGAAATTGGATGATTCATGAGAGCTCAGTGTTCGTGTAGTAGGATGAAAAAATAACGTGCTCGCTAAGTAGGTTCCGTCAAATAGACTAAGTTCCGTCATTTTGAAGACGGCAGTTGTCCCCAACGATAACGATAGTTCTACGAATAATCCGTTACTATTACCTAATGTGATATTGTTAACCGATGTTGGAAACTTTTGATTAAGTCCATGGTGCATACTTGGCATTTTACTGATTTCACGACGACGACTAGGAGTAGGTTTTTGTTTATTGTTTGTTGAATGACCGAATAACAAATTCTCTATTGATCTATCCATTAAAATGTTCGGCCAGTTGAGACACTATGGCACTTGGCGGCTATTTTTGTACATTGTAAATGTTTTTGCTGTGTATATAATACACAAGCAGAGGAATAAGAAATTGCCAGCGACATAATCGACTTGGCCGAAAATCAATGCAAGTAAAGCAAAAACACATTCAAGCCACCATATACCGATGCGCCATCATTTGTTCAAAGCTATAGAAACCGATCGAACATGATCATGGTGGAATATGATTATTAATTGATCATATGACCATCGGCTTCAATAACCTTGAGCATACGACGAGGCATTGATCGAACAATAGCTCGAGTGTATTCCGGCCTTGCCCGTAATGATTCCCAGGCTTCGCGGACCCGATTGCGAAACTCTTCGACCGTTTCACCCGGTCGCGGCTCAAATTCCCCAACTGTTTCCGATCAATCGTTTTCGATCGGATTCGAGTCAGGAGATTTGGCCGGCCAGTTGAAACGGACGACGTCCGGCTGATTGTTATACCAGTCCTGGATGATTCTTGCCGTGTGCACCGGACTGTTGTCCTTGACACTTCAGATCACTGGCACTTCATCGGCAGGAAACCTCGCCCTAACAGAAGGCATCACATGGTTTTGTAACAATCACGATATTCTACCGCATCCATTCTGCGGGTGGTTTGCACAAGCTCGCCAGCACCGCCCGCTGCAATCCACCCATGGAATGCCGTAGTGACACGTCCACTGCTGCGATCTGGTCAACAATTTTCAGGCTCGTAGCGCATTCCATCTTCTTGCCACACCCTATGGCGACCATCTTTGTCGGATGAGTGAACTTTCTCATCCATGAAGATCACAGTATCCCAATCCTCATAATCCGTCGGTAAGCATTGGAGAGCAAAGCCTACTCACTGCTCCCGATGGTAATCAGTTAGGTAAACCGTTCCAGCTGACACACGACTTTTCAATCCTACCTTATTCAATCGCTTTCGAACCAACCAGTCTGTTACGTTGAATCCCAAATATCCTGGAACTGATGACCCAGGCCCATGGACATCAGCTATCACACAAGATACGATGTCCATGTCCCGGTCCCCAGTCGTCTTTCTTGCCGCACCATTGTTTCGCCTTTGATCACGTACGCCTGCCATGCCACCAGCACCGTGCTCACTCCAGTGCGCTCTGAAAATCATTGAATACTCTGGATTGAATTAAAAATGTTCAATCATATCATTTTCACTTGGAAGGGTCTCAATCAATCAAGTCGAGTCAGTTACGTATATGTTGCCTGACGTTTCGGCAGTGATATTCTGCCCTCATCAGAGACCTAAATAAATTAGGTTGAATGGACGTGGTATGCGAAACCTCAGGTGTTTATGGTCGTGCATTCTAATCCAATTAAGAAAACAGCACTTTCAACCCGTGCTTCCAGTTACTTGGAGTTACTTACAGTACTCAAGTTACTTACAGTACTCAAGTAGCTGGAAGCACGGGTTGAAGGTGCTGTTTTCGTGATTGGATTAGAATGCACGACCATAAACATCTGAGGTTTCGCATACCACGTCAATTCAACCTAATTCATTTAAGCCTCTGATAAGGGCAGAATATCACTGCCGAAACGTCAGGCAACATATATACGTAACTGACTCGACTTGATTGATTGAGACTTTTCCCTCAATATCCAAAGTTCGAGTGCTAACTTCATTATGTACACATATCATTTTAACGTTGAATTTGAGTTGATATCTTTATACCAGCTATCTCGGACAATGAAAGCCCACCCTCCCACAATCCTACGATGCGTCCTTGTGTTTCCGGCGTTATGGGGTTCATTTTTCAAACTATATTAAAAGTTGGTAAAATAATATATGTTTGTTAATTTTTGTTTTTTTATTTATCATAAATTGAAATAAATTTTGAGGAATACCTTTACAAATTCTATAATATTTTCACGATTGCGAATTATATTTTCACTAATCTGGTTTGCTGGTTTGGTTCATTGCTGAATATTGTTGGGTAAACAATCAAAGATGGCACTTAACTCCATGGAAATTGATAAATATAAATTAAAACATAAGACAATCGTTGAAACAAAAAAATTTAAGAATGATTGTGATTTGCATTTTTTTTTTAAATAAAGCTTATGTGCCTGTTTGAAAGTGAATGACGAAATAATTATTTTTCAATGAATATCTATGATTAAGCACCGGATTCTCATGTAGTTACCCAAGAATTAGCTTTTGAATCATTAGGATGAGTTCCTAACAATATATTTTTTGTTTCATACAATCTCATTTGATTATATGAAATGTGATTTTAATTCTCAATTTCAATCATTATTTTGAAGTATGAATTGTAATCGATTATCGAAAGGAGATACCACACCATTGATTGATATGAAATATCATCATACTTTGCACTTATCAATATATTTATATAATTATTTAGCATATTGTTCATCATAGTAATCAACTTCAAAGAACCATTTGAAAATTTAGAAGGATAAATCTTGTCACTCCGCTGAGGCACCAAATTTGATGCATGCGCTCAGTCAATGTCTGCTAAATTATACATTCTGTGACTCTTCTGAGATCTCGACTCGTGTGAAACAAGTCCATTGATCGAACGCACCAGAATGTATTTGATGCATGCATGTAATCAATATCTGTTAGAAATTGCATATTGTGTGGAACAGGTCCAGTCGTTGAACACATCGCAGTGTATAATTACATGCATACGCCTAGTCAATACGTGTTGAAAATTGTATATTGGTATTATTATTGTAACAAAGGATTCCTATAAAGTTGCCTGATGATTTGATTTTATGCAATTTGATTTTAATTCTCATTTTTAATATTCATTTTGAAGTATTAATTGAAATCGATTATCTTTAAAAAATACCATACCACTGATTGATACGAAATATGAAGATAATTTGCACTTATCAATATATTTTGTAACGCTAAATTCGAGTCGGTCCCGCACAATACCGGGAAAGGTAAGACTCGAACCCACGCACAAACCAGGAACCCAAACTCCGAGATAAAAAGAGAAGAAGTTAACTGAAGGAGTTGGGCGCCAGACACCAAAAGGGCGCCGATATATAAAAAAAAAAAACGGAAGTGATGTTGAAGAAAGGCGTAACGATAAGATAGAACTCGGTTAGGAATCACGGAGAGGGGAACGAGGGGGCGAGAGCAAATACAATCTGGGAGGAACGTTGAAAGAAAGGCAACAAAAGACTATTAATATTGACAGGAAGAGCCCAAGCTTTTATCAAGCCCTCAACAACGCGTACCGATCGCCGTATAAACAAAAGAAATAACAGATCGAGCTACGATGGGCGATGTGGTACTGTCACATCCTCAGCACCACCATCCGATCCACATGCCTATATTCCTAAACACCCTTACTGAAAACCCACTATTTTTCCCTTTGACTTTAAACTATATTAGCTCTAAGTTACCAGCCGTAAGATCCCTGTAATACCTACTAACCTTAAGTTATCGATCCTCGAGATCTCTGTAATACCCACTAGCCTTAAGTTATCGATCCTCGAGATTCCTACAATAGTCATTAGTTTTGAAGTTATTAATCATTAAATCTTACAACATTAACCAGTTCTACTAATAAATACTATTGTTATATTGAAGGGTTGAGGTGAGATGTTCATTTATCAACGAATATGAAATAAGGTTCAATTAACAAACAAATTATATATTTCACCAATATAATATCAGGAAAAGACCAGCTCAACGCAGCTGCATTTTGTATATGTGTGGATTGAGCCTTGTCTCATAGGGTTGATGGTATGAGAACAGTTGAGCAAGAGATAATATAAACATTACCCCCGACGGATCTTTCGTTGAGGTCCGCACTTGCCTCATATAAGGGCCGGTCTTGCAACCACTAGTAATCATTCAATTTTCAAATATTGGGTAAACTTCACGTCACTTCGCATCACGGCACCACAGACTCAAAAATCCTCGCGAATCATTCAATTTTCGAATATTGGGTAAACTTCACGTCACTTCGCATCACGGCACCTCAGTCTTACGAATCCTCGCAGATCATTCAATTTTTCTTGAATTAGAATTTTGCTCAAGAGTTATTTCACTCTCTAAACTTTTATTAATAACTAACTAAAATTACATTTTGTTTTGGAATAAAAATCACAAATCACGCACTTGCTAATTGTTGGATATTTGGTGATGGCCAGGGTTTAATAAGGCTAATAAGTGTAGTAGTATGAAGTATTTTATTCCCAGGAAGTGTTCCCTTGTTGACTGTCGGACGAGAACTGAACGAGACTTGACTTGTTCAGTCTAGGTAGAAAGGGGGGTTCTTAGACTAAACTGTCCTTGTCAGGAGCGTAAAGTTATTAGGCGCATCACACCTATTTCAACACTAATTAAATCTTCGTTTTCATCATCACGAAATCACGTCTAGTAATCTTTATTCAAAGGTAAGCACCAATCTACCTATCATTTTTTCCTTACCGCGTGCTTCCACCGGCAAGCACCCAATCACCCATTATTCCTCACACATCTAAATCGAGTGCATTAAAATTTATGCACCCTTGTAGATGAACTCAGTACCGCAACAACGTAAGAAAAAGATTACTCGACGTGGAGGAAAGAAAGTCCGTGAGCAACGGTTATTTTCCAAACTAAGAAGAATCCGGAAATTTCAGGAAACGTTAGCAAAACTTCTCGAAAATAAAACCCCTCAGTGGATGATCAACGATTTAACTTCACAAGTGAAAAGTGCCATGATAAGTGAACCTTCCATAATTCACTTAGAGTCAAGTGAATCAGAGACATCGACGGATTGTGATCTGGACAGTTTGGTGGAAACCGCTCTCACAAAACATATTATCGAATACCAGGGAACTTCGTCAACTGCAAATTTTGCCACAACCTCTGATCAACCGCTCGCTGCCCGCTCAACCCCCTAACCCGCTACGCCCGAAATTGATCAAGGTTTTTTTTCATCAAATTAAGGTAAGGATCGATATACTCAATAACTAGAAATCATAAAATTTCCTTAGAGCCATTTTTAGACGTAACATATTTTTGGTGACCTAGCGTTGGGATACGAATTTTCTATAAAACGTATATTCATTTCATAATTCAAAATGGCTCATGCAACACGTAGCACAGACCATACAAAAGAAGAACTGGCCTGTATCGAGGCAGATCTAGTAGAAAGAGAAAAGAAATTGTTGGAACAAGAATTGCAACTCAAAAGTCGGCTTAGCGCTACTCAAACATATCGAGAAAATGAAAGACAATTAATACGCCAGAATAAAGATTTACAAGCCCGTTTCAATAAACTCCAACAAGATTATGAACAACGCATTCAGAATTTGCCGGACCAAAATCCTTCTGAAGAGACATTAATAGAAAATCAAAGATTACGACAACAACTCGAACAAAGTTTAACGCAAATAGCCGAAATTCAAAATAACGCAGTAAATCAGGAACAATTATTAGCACGAATAAACGAAATGAATCAAGAACTTGAACAAACCCGATCGCTAACTCGCAACTCCGAACCTTTAGGGAAATCCAATCATGAGTTAGAAACACAGATCAATGAATTACGCAATGAACTAGAAGAAGTTAGAAGTCGCGCCGATAGTACGAATAATCAAAATAATACTCTGAATTTACCTCAGTAGATATAATAGGAGAGTTCTGGATCCAGCCTTCTTTACCGGCCATCAGGCAGTAGGTAAGTTAGGTTTCTGGTTGGTAAGTGGTCGACAGTTTGATGGTAACGATTTGGATCGTGGTAGCGATTACCAATATTTTCTTACCAACAGTCTGATGGTAACAGGGTAACGATTCTGGATCATGGTAACGATTGCCAATATTTTGTTACCAACAGTCTGATGGTAACAGGGTAACGATTCTGGATCATGGTAACGATTGCCAATATTTTGCTACCAACAGTCTTATGGTAACGATGCAGAATCATACATTGCTGATCTTCTGTTACCGCCAATCGGGTGGTTGCGATTGTCGGTCATGCGATGGCGCCACTATGAATTGTCGATCTTTTTGCCTACCGACAGGCTGATGGTGACGATTCTGAATCATAGATCGTCGATCTTCCGCTACCGACAGTTGGATGGCTGCAATTTTTCGCTGTGCGATGGCGCCACTACCGATTCGCTTTCGGATCATGGTAACGATTATCGACTCCCGATCCCAGATGGCACCTATGTAAAGTTAGCCGGTAACTTAATTATTTTTCGATTTTTTATATACCAAACAATTGCTCCTTAATTGCTCTTTATTGCTCCGCTAATTTCGTTAATTGCTCCAGTCTAGTTTCCGAGAAAAAAAAAAAAAACGAAATGCGGATCTACTATGTTAAAATGCCGGCCAAATTCAAATCTAGGTTTCGACCAAACGGATGAAGATGCGACGTTCTACATGGAACTGAAAAAATGCTCCCCTGATCCTCTTAATTGCTCCTCCCTTTTTTTTCAGGTGCTCTCTTTTAGTTTTTAAGTAAATAAAATAATAAGGTACGAGTTCAGCCGACATAACCTCTCTATCATATGACAGCTCATTTCGAGTTACACGGAGACATCGATTAAGTTGACGATAAATGCTGAAAAAATCATGAATCAATTGCTCCTCGTCTGCTCTCAACTGCTCCACCCTTTTTTTCAATTGCTCTCTTTTAGTTTTTGAGTAAATTGAATAATGAGGTACAAGTTCAGCCGACATAACCTCTCTATCATATGACAGCTCATGTCGAGTTACACGGAGACATCGATTAAGTTGACGATAAATGCTGAAAAAATCATGAATCAATTGCTCCTCGTCTGCTCTCAATTGCTCCACCCTTTTTTTCAATTGCTCTCTTTTAGTTTTTAAGTAAATTGAATAATGAGGTACGAGTTCAGCCGACATAACCTCTCTATCATATGACAGCTCATTTCGAGTTACACGGAGACATCGATTAAGTTGACGATAAATGCTGAAAAAATCATGAATCAATTGCTCCTCGTCTGCTCTGAATTGCTCCACCCTTTTTTTCAATTGCTCTCTTTTAGTTTTTAAGTAAATTGAATAATGAGGTACAGTAATGTTCATGAATGGGTTACCTAACATCTAACTTCTATTTTTCGATTTTGTCCAAAATGAGTTTCCTCTCTAAACGTATCTCATGTTCCTATGGCCGGCGGAACAGGCGACAGAAGAAGCTAGAGATATCACGACTATTGTCTTCCTCAGCTGTCATCCACTCACCTGTAATTTCGCGGTACATGACTCTTCATCAAATTGATACTATTATCATTATTTATTTATTACTATCATTCAATCACTCCTGTTGATAAATTTTAGGTCATTATTCATCTATATTATCTATTTATTATAATGAAGCAGCTAACCAATAAAATAATCAATGACGCGTCGTCAATTTTGGGGTTATTAATTTGATGAACGGTCATGTCCCGCGAAATTACAGGTGAGTGGATGACATCTGTGGGAGGCTGTGGTTTCTATAGCTTCTTCTGTCGGCTGCTCCGCCGGCCATAGGAACATGAGATACGTTTAGAGAGGAAACTTATTTTGGACAAAATCGAGAAATAGAAGTTAGATGTTAGGTAACCCATTCATGAACATTACTGTACGAGTTCAGCCGACATAACCTCTCTATCATATGACAGCTCATTTCGAGTTACACGGAGACATCGATTAAGTTGACGATAAATGCTGAAAAAATCATGAATCAATTGCTCCTCGTCTGCTCTCAATTGCTCCACCCTTTTTTTCAATTGGTCCCTCTTTGTTTTCAAGAAATTAAATAATCAACGCAACATAGACTATCATAACCCCTTTACAGTGAACATCGATTTAGAATCCTATCAGTGAGAAAAAACTTTTGCACTGGATGAAAGAAACACGTGGTTGAGGGTCCGAATAATTCACGTAACATATCCAATATTATTTATCAAATGGGTTTATTTACACAATTTACATGGTAGACCCTCACAGCTTGGCTGTGTCAAGTGTATGTACAAACCTGTTCAAATGACTGAATAAAATGTAAATGAAAATTTAATAAATACTTAGCGTTAAATATACAATAAATATATTGTCTTCAACAGCGGCGCGACACCAGCGATTTTCCATCCGCAATCGAGGATGGAAACCAGTCGATTGCCGATCCTCGTTTGCGGATGGAAACTCGCTAATTCCGCTCCGCTATTGAAGAAAATAGTATGTTCACCTCGGAGAAAACAGTCGTTGGCGCATGAAGTTGAGAACACCTTGGCTTTACCTCAGCGCTCACCTTCATACTCGGCGCGCAAACGACTGTTTTCTCGCTTGGTAAACAATATACTATTAATGAACTAGTTTCGAATCTCAAACTTTGTAACCATACCTTTTTTTTTATAGTGATTTTTTTCATTTTGGTCGTTATTTTGTTCATATCGCTTTTTTTTCTGTCTAGAATTTTGGGATCAAACGATAATAGATTACAAATTTTCAGAGCCATAATATCAAAACCTTTTTTTCCAGCATTCCTGTTTTTTTTTTTTTGGAGGTACTACTATCTTAGTGTCTTTCATGCTCGCGTTTATACTCAGATCATTCAGACATATGCATACAGAATAGCAGAGGACTGAGAATAGTATCCTCAGGTATACCGTAGCTGACAACTAGATAGTTCCTGATGGTTTCATGACATTTAATGCACTGTGGATCATCTTGTTGGGAGCTTTTAAGCAAGGCACCCTTTTCTCTCAAGTCTATGTTCTCTAGTTTCTCCATCAGAATCCTATGGTTAAACGGGTCGAAGGCCCTTGCTAGGCTCAATGATAACGACGTATTTTACGGCTTATTTCGAATATATGAAGAGTGAAAATATTATTTAATCAAAAGTTCGATAATCCAATGAAAGGATTAGGCAACAAACACTATTGATCGCATTGTATCAAATGCAAATTTGTTGAGGAAGGGTTCGACATCATGTGTTGGTTGACTCGCTTGGTAGGCCCGCTTGAAGTTTAGAGTTTCCACACAATCGAAATAGATGATGAAAGGATTATGCTTCTTTCTAAAACCCACGAAGCAAGATAGGGTTTTGGACGATCTGGCTCCAGTTCATGCTGTTCAAATACTGATCAAGTCATTTGGCACTTTTTCACTCACAAGTTGATTGATTCAGATCAGACAACATCGAATTCTCCTTAGCTTTGATGTTCCACTTCCTCAGCCAGGCTTGTATCTTGTTTAGGTTGCCGAGTAGATGTGTTGATGCAGCTACATGGTCCTTGTGCGACGCCAGTATAGCCATATCGTCTGAAAATGTGGCAACCATTGTTATTCTAGTTGTCGGTAGTTAGGCCGTATGCGGGAGATGGAGTGTTGATCCTAGAAGACTACCTTGTAGGACTTCAGAGTTGATAGTGTGGAGGTTGGAATACTCTTCTTGTCGTTTGACGAGAAACCAACAGCCTACTAGGCACGAGTTTAGGACTTGGTAGTAACGATGTCTTACATAACTTTTCAGCTTATAGCATAGGCCTATGTGCCAGATTTCGCCAAATCTTGGATGCCATTCAGGAAGGCTGCAGAGCAGTATCTCTTGCATTCCAGATGGTTCGAACGTTTCGCTACGATTCGCTCGACCAAAACAGAAATATGAACAATCAAAATTAAAAAATATTTCTAAAATAACTATATTACAGACCAATTAGAAATTGAGCTCCTTCAGAATTAACTTATCGCTGATGTTATAAATAAAATTGATGTTGGTTGTTCACACCTCAGACCAGGAGCTTTGGCCAATGAGGCAAAACACCATTTTACAATATCTCTGAGACAAGGATATTCGATTACGTTTTAACAATATTGTTATCTATAGTAGTTTCTCTGGTGATGTCGAGATCATCAGGTCTTGTGATTTCATTTAACCTCTATAGGACCGAAAGCCTAATATTGGACACTGGCCACTGACAAGGACAATAATAGTTCTAGCACTGAAACTAAAAAATACGTCCAAAAAGGGCCGGTGTTGTAGAGGTTAAAAGAAAACGTAGAACAATATCATTACAAATATAATAAGTAGCATGATTCTGCGGTCATGTTAGTACAATATAACGGATAATATGAGTACTAATATAAGGCGTTTTTTCGCGGGTCTCTGGTATAGGTTTGGTATAGGTACCAAAGGGTACCAATATATAGTTTGAGTGACACACATCATTATTCTGGTACAATTTGGTACTTATACCAGAGCTCGCGAAAAAACGCCTATTAAGTAAATATAATATAATGTATAATATTTGAAAGGTAAGTTCCAGTCTTTGCGATTTTACTGTATATTTTGGTTGGTCATCCAATTTTTGATTGGTGGACTTCTATACTAGCATAAAAGGTCCTATACTCTTTGGTCAATATGTCCAGGTATTCATATACCTATCTAGACGTTTGAGACCCGTATTCTAGAAACGCATCCAACTGTATCACGGGCGTATCCGCCGACTTTCCGTTTAACGCTGTTTTCCGATTGGTCCAAACGGCGTATACCACCCGTGAAAAGATTCGATAAGTTTCTAGAATCAGGACCCTGGAAGTCAAATTGACACCCCGAAAAAATTATACATATGATCAAAAACCATTAAGCACTTACGAAAGTGAAAAATGCTTCCAACATTGGCAAGCAATTTTTCCGTAAATCCAAAGATTTTTTAGGATTGTAAATTTTCTAACTCAGACCTATAACACAATGCAAGGATATAATAAATGATAAATAGTAGTCGGGTTAGTCCGTTTGGCGCAGTTTTTCGAAAGTGAGAAAGGAAGTGATACATTCTCATTTCCTATTTCCTTCCATCGTGCCTTATTGTTTCACGTAATGTGCCTTCTCAAACGCTTGATACACTGCAACCACGTTTTAGATTGAAATGAAATTCTTTAGTGGGCTGTATTAAATTTTATCGTGAACTCTGTGACTTGAATAATCACTTTGAACAATCTTTTGTCAAATAAATATATTTAAAATGACACTTCATAGTGTGTAGTTAATAGTTCGAAATAGTTCTCGTATTGTAGTGGTAGTGGTAGTTTTAGTATTCTTCAAGACATTGTGTTTACAAGTATCATTCAAGCTGCTGTGATTATTTTGAGCCAATTTTTCCTACGACACTTAGAAATGCGAATGATGATTTTTCTTTACTTTAATAATCTTATAACAAAGTAATACCAAGAAATTATCTCTTGTTTATTCCAGCTTTCGGGCTTAGAATACGCATTTTATTTTTATAGGCGGACACGTGCGTACAGCAGAAAAAAAATAAAAATTTAGAAGCAGTACGTCGTATCCGCCAATAAACGATTATTTCCTTCGAATTTTCTGTAATTGATCAGTTTAATTTTTTTTTTTTTTTTTTCTACAAATCAATTCTAAATTTTTTCATACGCTTCTATTGTTCTAATAGCGAACAATAGAATACAAAGAATTGTATACAACCTTGTCACCGAAACACCCCTTCCCGGTGCCCACGACTTTATGTCATGAGACCGGCAATGTATTTTTTATCGATGTGTTTTTTTTATAAAAATTGGCTTAATACACTTGGTTTCGTAGGGTATTACTTCTTCTTCATGAAGAAGAAGTTATACTCTACGAAACCCTCCATGAAAAAGTGATACCCCAAGAAATGCAGAAAAATATTTTTAAATAAAAGTTAAGGCAGTTAGTCAGACTCAATGAAAAATGTGCTAAAATTTAGTGAATATTTTTGAAAAGACATTTCAACAGGTAATTGGACTCGAGGAAAATATGTTATGAAATTTTTGAAAAAAATCAAGCATGGTTGGTGCTAAATCTGCTGTGTCGCGCGAGCAAATATTACAAGTTCTAGACGATTACGAAATATTTGAACAATCGAAATTAAAAAAAAAAAATGATGTAGTATGGAGATTGATCTGTGATCAATGGGACAATTTGATGAAACCCATAAACCTCTATCATTACATTCGCCAAGATAGACATAATGTTTTGTCAGATTATAAGCGATCTAAAGGGTTGGTTCAAGACTTTGTGCATGATGAAGGTGCGGCTGATAGTTCTAGTGATCGTTCTGATTCGGATAATTGTACTGCAAATGATATCTACGATCCAAATTATAAGCCAGCCGTTTCGAAAAAATTCAAGCAAGATCAATTGAATTTCGAAATCTCATATAGTGAAGCTGAATGGGCTGCTTTGAAACCAGTCGAAAAACTCGGCAAAAGCGGACGAAGTTATTTTGCTCTTCAAAAAGGTTGGCCCGATGTTCTCGTCAAATCTATCTGGCAACTTCAGAAGCTACCTTGCGTCTACATCTTCAAGAGAGCATCTGTAGGAATCGATTGTGCTTCGGAGTTCCTTCGTATTCATGGGCAGTGCAAGGATTGTGGTGCCATATTGTATGGCGAGTGTGCACGAAAACCTAAGACAGAGGAAAATATAATCATCAATATCAAGACTGTCAATACTCGAGGAATACCTCATACTGGTAAACGTCGATTGGCAGGACCGGAGAGGGACAGGGTGAAAGGATTATTGCTACACAAAAAGTCACAGGCCGTTCGCAGAAATATGGCAAATGAAGAAATGAACTATGACGGAGTGGAGCCGGCGCACTTGTACTCTAGTCCGGTGTTGAGAAAAGCACGGCAAGAGGTCAAGGATGAAGACTTGGGTATCAAAGATTCAGTGTCCCTGTGGGAATCTTTGGATCTGTTGAAAGAAAATGTTGAGTTTCAGAAAACATTAAGAAATATCGGGTATAACAAATTGTTCGTTATGTATTGGTCACCCGAACAAATCGACCTACATAATGACATCCAAAAGTTGGGGTTACCCGTTTCAATAGATGCTTCCGGTGGGGCTGCCCGGAAAATCTCCCGTGGTGATCATATAACCAGTGGACCGATATTCATATATGTTATGGTTTCACATATTAGTAGGAAGATCGTTCCTCTATGTCAAGCGATTTCTGAAAGACATGACGTGAATTTTATAACATACTGGCTGAATGACTTTTTGAAATCAGGAGCTAGAATCCCCAAGGAAGTTGTAACCGACATGAGTAAAGCTCTACAAAATGCAATTACCATTTCTTTCAACAATATGAAATATCAGCAATATCTTACCCAGTGTGTCAGAATTTTACAAGGGAACACAAAGCTAACAAACAGCCTGAACACCTTGCTATTAATTGACATTGCCCATCTGATAAAGTCTGTTGTTAATTGTAAGTGCTTTGCTACCGTGAAGAGCTCAAGAATTAAGGAATTTTACTGCAAATGTATTGGATACATGAGTACTGTGGAGAATTTTGAAGACTTCAATGTAACATTGAAAGCATTGTTCATTACCTGTCAGAACGAAGAGGACAACACTTCACAATGCAGAGAAGCGCAGAAATGGCTGATACAGCGGATCAAAACTTTTAAATTCGACGACTTAAACACTGTACCATCGAAGGAGGATGTTGAAGACCTGAGATCTGAAAAAATGTTCGACAAATTAGGAATGGATCAAGAATCTGACGAAAAAAATATGATCCTAAATCACATTGAAACTATCCGAAAAGATGCTTTTTTTTTACTCCCGATGACAATGGCTGTTCAGTTGATTTGAACACAGAACTGAATCCATATTATTTCCCACAGATAACGGAAAGCTTGGTCAGACTTGCCAAAGAATTTCCAGCTTGGACGAACGTTATGAGGAAGCATTTTAATTCAAAAGAAAATGTTGCAACTTCCGCTAGATCGGAATCATACTTTTCAGACCTCAAGGACGCGCTACTGGAAAATGGAAGGCCTCTCAGAGTCGACAAGCTATTCATAAGAAACTCTCGATTAATCGATTCAACAATGAAGCTAGCCCGAGCTGAATTGGCTAAGTTAAAAAATACAGAAGCTACACGACCAAATATTCGAGTGAAGGCGGATGTTAAGCATTTAGAAATGAAAGAGAACTGGAGAGGCTTGGTACACGCCAAAGACTCCCATATTCCGTAGACTTCAGTAAATATTACCGACTTACCTGACATGTCCTCGTATCGCAAGGTCGAATGTGTATCTAATAAAAATGATAAAAACAATGAAAACGTCTCGACAATATCACAGTCCAATAAATCAGAAAAAAAGCAAAAAAATATTGTAGGATACATACCGCCAATCTCGGATATAGAAATCGTAGAATCCATGAGTTACGATGCTCAATGTAGTAACAAGGATACCATCGACCCTGATACTATAAAAAATGATACAAATGCAAGTGTGGAAAAGTCGATTGCGTTGAATGATTATCAATCTATAAACTCTTCAGACTCTGTTTTAAAGACACCTTGCAAAATGGATGGTATAACTTACGCCTCATTTACTCGAGAGATATACCATCATTCTACAATACAGAAAACAAAAGAACAAGAGAATTATCATCTTAAACAAATTGATGAAAATTCATACACGATCATTTTCGAAAACGAAAAAAACACTGAGTTGTTGAAAACTGATTGCAACAACAATTCTCCTTCGATGTCAGATGCTCTATCGCCAAAGGCTCCATCGCCAGACGCTCCATCGCCAGACGCTCCGAGGCCTTCATCAACTGCAAAACCAAGACGTGGAAAATATGTGAGAGCTGATCCAGAGTTACTTGTAAAACTTCAAAGACCAACGGGCAATCAATCCAAGGATATAATACAGAACGGCAGTTTGCTGCCACCACAAATAGTGAATAAGAAGAAAATACACTTCACTAACACCTGTTCATTCGACAGTATAGCTGAGATAACAGCACCTTCTTACTGCAATGTGCAAACATTCCGAAATTTCATAGACGGCGGATGTCAAACAGATAGTAGAGACCTGGCATCATTCATCAAACTGGTCAAACAATATTCAATCCATGGAGTAAATAAAGATTTATACAAACGTCGTGCACATATATTATACCCCAGAATGCCCTGCAAAGACAATATTGTTGATTGTGATACCAATGTTGGTCGGCTTTTTGAACGAATTATGCAAGAGTATCCATGTACTGTAGAAAGTCTTACCTGCGGCAATGAGGAGTGTATGTGGAGTAATGAGGCACGAATGCCGACCTTAGAAGTAGAGTCTGGTCCCATTTGGCGAGAAGGAATTCGCTGTTTGGAAAAAGAAATTAATAATGCAGTACAACCTGGCATGCGTTACTGTTCAGAATGTAATCAGAAAACGGCGAAACGGAAAATGGTATTGGGACCTTACCTAGCCATCGACACGGATTTTATTCTCCAAGAATCACATTTGGCCATGTCCTATGGCATAATAGATATGCGAAGTTGTATGAAGGATATTCCTGTACACGTGAATGTTGGGAGAAAAAAATACCTATTCTGTGGGGCAGTAAAATATGTCAAACCAGCGGTCTCAGACGGACTCGGGCATTATATTGCATATTGTCGATCTGCTACAGGAACATGGCAGATACGAAATGATTTACACAAAAGGGCTGTAGTTGCAGATGTCAATAAGATGGAAAAAATGAAAATTGCTTTGATCTTGTACGTAGACATCACGGATAATTCTTAACTACTACTCCGAAACTAGTAACTCCGAGCTGCTCCGAGCTCAGTTCTTACAAATTAAGATTTCAATATTTTTTACAGATCATAAAACTAATTTATGTCATTTGATGCCTAATATTGTATACGTATCCTAATATCTACCTAGTATTTTCAGGCCTTACCTGGTAAAAAAAACTTGGCGTCTGTATGAAAAACTGTTTTCATTAAACTTATAAAACAATCACTCAAGTTAATAAAACCTATATGATATAAATCGTAGTTAAAATAATTCTTCACACCATAAACTTTCACTTTGATCCACATTTCTCGTATATATCCAATAAAAGTATACTTCATTATCGAAAATCTCAAAAATACGACGCTGCTCCGAAACACTAATTTCCTTGATGGCGGCGACAAGCTGGATTTGGACTTGAATGGAAAGCAAAATGGCGCGCTCATTCTTCATCGCTTGGTCGTAAGGGCGAATCTCCATCCAATCACTGGCCTAACGGCGTACTTCATGGGTTTGTCGAGCTACATTTTTCGTATACTTCCAGCGACTATTAATAGTTAGACAGTCTTGAGGGCTCCATCGCTTCTCGTCGGACCGATTATTGATTGACTCGATTCCTACTGATTTCATATTTAGATTTAAGCAAAGACTTTCAACACGCATGCGATAATCATGGAGACTAATAGGGAGCAATGAGAAGAAAGGGTGAAGCAACTGATTCATGATTTTTTCAGCATTTATCGTCAACTTAATCGATGTCTCCGTGTAACTCGAAATGAGCTGTCATATGATAGAGAGGTTATGTCGGCTGAACTCGTACCTCATTATTCAATTTACTTAAAAACTAAAAGAGAGCAATTGAAAAAAAGGGTGGAGCAATTGAGAGCAGACGAGGAGCAATTGATTCATGATTTTTTCAGCATTTATCGTCAACTTAATCGATGTCTCCGTGTAACTCGAAATGAGCTGTCATATGATAGAGAGGTAATTATGTCAGCTGAACTCGTACCTTATTATTTAATTTACTTAAAAACTAAAAGAGAGCACCTGAAAAAAAGGGAGGAGCAATTAAGAGGATCAGGGGAGCATTTTTTCAGTTCCATGTAGAACGTCGTATCTTCATCCGTTTGGTCGAAACCTAGATTTGAATTTGGCCGGCATTTTAACATAGTAGATCCGCATTTCGTTTTTTTTTTTTTTCCTCGGAAACTAGACTGGAGCAATTAACGAAATTAGCGGAGCAATAAAGAGCAATTAAGGAGCAATTGTTTGGTATATAAAAAATCGAAAAATAATTAAGTTACCGGCTAACTTTACATAGGTCCAGATGGCTGGAATGGCTGCAATTTTTCGCTGTGCGATGGCGCCACTACCGATTCGCTTTCGGATCATGGTAACGATTTTATCGACTCCCGATCCCAGATGGCTGGAATGGCTGCAATTTTTCGCTGTGCGATGGCGCCACTACCGATGCGCTTCTGGTTCGTGGTAACGATTATCGACAAGAGATCCAGGATCGCTGGAATTCCGAATTCTTAGCTTATATATATATATATTCCCATTGCACTAGCTGAAATGTTTAAAGGGTGGCCGGGTGTTACACGCAAGCAATAACGCGGATCATCTGTTCATACTTTTTTATTAGCTATTTCCTAAATCTACCTTTTTCTAAAAATGACAATTTTACCTAAACCTAACCTAAGCTATATGATATTTCACTATTAGCTATTTCTTAGGTCCAAGGTTCACGCGTATCTGAAACATACATGTATTGCACTAACCGAACGGAATGCAATGAAAATGAGATTAACTTACCAAACAAAAGAGAGAAATTTTCAGTCCGAGTCATATTCCCGCTCGAGTGGAATTACTCTTGGCGGTGGTGGTATATCGGGGGATGAAGATCTCGACAACGATGGTGATGGCGATCTTGGTCCCGATTCTGAATACCTAGATAAGACCGATGCGGATGATGGTGATCGGCTCCTTTCCCCATTTATGCGCACTGTCTCAGCATCTGAATTCATCGCATCTTCTTGTATGGAAGATGTTATTTCCATGCATTGGATGACCGATGGTGTAGAATTTCCAGCAGCGGCTGCACGCACTACCCAATGGTCATTCATCTGGTATTGGCGGGTGATGTTCTCGATGATTTCATAGTGAATGCTCGCGGTTTCGTTCACGAAACCCTCATCCACATGGTTGTTACGCAAAATATGCAACACCGCCTGCGCATTCCGAAGGAATCGCCTCCTCAACTCAGCCCTCCGTCGTAGCTGAGCTGCCCGCTGCGTAACTCCACCATGAACCGGATTCATCTTGAAAATTTAGTCTTCTCCTTCGTATCAAAGACCAACGGGCAATCAATCCAAGGATATAATACAGAACGGCAGTTTGCTGCCACCACAAATAGTGAATAAGAAGAAAATACACTTCACTAACACCTGTTCATTCGACAGTATAGCTGAGATAACAGCACCTTCTTACTGCAATGTGCAAACATTCCGAAATTTCATAGACGGCGGATGTCAAACAGATAGTAGAGACCTGGCATCATTCATCAAACTGGTCAAACAATATTCAATCCATGGAGTAAATAAAGATTTATACAAACGGATTCATCTTGAAAATTTAGTCTTCTCCTTCGTATTGATGTATTTTTCTGATTCTATGAACTTTCACTATCCGCCGATGTTTTCAAACCAAACATTGATGGGCTGCATATTACCCCCACCCAAAATAATGTCGAGCCTAACCAGCCCGAGAACAGCCCTCAAAAGACTTCGCCTCGACTAATAGAAATAGACAAGTTTCAAAGGACACCGTAATAAATACCATCCCAAAGTTTTTCGCTATACACTCGTTTTCAAACTAGACATTGATGGGCTGCACATCACCCCCACCCAAAATAACGTCAAGCCCAACCAGTTCGAGAACAGCCCTCAAAAGACTTCGCCTCGACTAATTAAAATAGACAAGTTTCAAAGGACACCGTAATAAATATCATCCCAAAGTTTTTCGCTATACACTCGCCACTCGAAGACGCTAGGGTTTTTGCAGCACGAAGATCGTAATCACAAGACACCCCCGCAGCCAGTAAAAGCCAGTAAGCCCGCGTGGGATCAAGCAATAAATATCACTCAGAGGTTTCTCACACCCTTTTCAGGTATCATCTGCACACCTGCACGCATACCGATCCCATGCAATAAATCAACAACTCAGTCAACTTTCGACGCTGCTTGACAGTGCACACACGACTGTTAATATGGAGCTAATATTGGACCTACAGGGTTTTGGGCGATTCGGTGAAAAATTTGTAATAAAAGAGCTGGCTGCAATAAGCATTCGCGCGCATGATGAATATCAGCAGGGTATCACACGCATCCTTTTTAAAGCACCATGCTCCTGGGTGACTCTCTCACGAGAGTATAAAAATCTTAATTCATGGCTAACATGGCATCATTATGGAATACCCTGGATTGCTGGAGAAACACCGTATAGAGATGTAGTGAAAACTGTGAGAAAAATTGTGCAAGATGCAAGTTGCATTTATGTGAAGGGGTTGGAGAAGAAACGCTGGATCGAAGAAATCCTCAATGACGACTCGAAACCGGTGATTGATTTGGATGTGTTGAGATGTCCGAATCTTCGAATACTGCGATTGGAATCGCATGTATTTCTTTGGCATGGAGATTGCTATGACGTTGTACCTGGAGGTTACCAATGTGCTTTCGAGAACGTTCAGCGTTTGAAAAACTGGTATTTAGGGGAGGGGCATAAAAAACCCTCTCCACATGCCTTGGTGGCAGGGGGTGATGGTTTAAAAACCCCGAGCTCGCAGGAGGATCCACTCGTGCATCACGACTTCTCGCCATCAACGCATCTTCCTCATTTATTCGAACTCGCAAACTCTCTCGAACAAGGTAAGAATTCTATTACACGATAATTATATTCAATTCTGTTATAAAACTAATTCCGAATTATTCATTCATTTCGTGCAGACGGACTTCAGCAGCCTAAACAGCACCAGCCGTATGGATAATAACATGCCGATGAAAAAGATGACGGAGCTGGAGATTGGTCAAAAGTATGACATCACAAAACTGAGGCTTGTGAAAACGAAATTTGGTTGTAGAATTATCGCAACGATTGCCGATGAATACACCGTGTTCCTGCCTGCAAGAATCGGAAAGGCTCTAGAGAACGATTCCACCCAGCTGGATCAGCTGAACAACGAGGCTGATCAGAAACGTCTGCAGATACTCTATCTTGGAGGACCATATAATAAATTCGAATTCTCTGGTAAAATCTGATTACACACACGCGCGCATATATGTCATGGGGATGGGATAGGGTTGGATAAATAACAATGAAATTGCAATCACTTTAATTTATTTATTTAATGTTCCTCTAGAATAAGCTTAATGTATAGTTCTCAAGCATGCAGAATCCTTGAAATGTGGCTAATTTTTGACTGTGCCGCTGATGGGGTTGTATTCGACAATGCGATCGTGTATAATCATACAATAGGCTGAAGTATTTACTGGAAATGCAACGCTCGTTTCGAATTCCAAACGAATATCCACCGGCCCACTCTTTAATGATTCATTTTGCTTGGAACAGTCGATAGTAATGAGTGGGGCTCTCCCCAAAAAATCTCTCTCTGACAAAAGAGGCTCGGATTCCTTATCATAGTATGAAATTTGAAAGTTTGTGTACATATTGTAGAGAATGGCATATTGATTGCGAGCAATATCAAGATTCAAATTTCCATAGGGATAGCACTGCGAGTTTAGGGAAAGTTTCACATCTCTAATCGTACAATGATCGAATTGACTGGCATTTTTCTTCGAATCGTTTCGTCGTGCGGTTTGGAATCCTAGTATGACGTGTCTTGGTTTCTCTAGCTGTGTGGAGGTCTTGACAACCCATACATGTCTCGTTGTTGTAGGCAGCATTGGGTACTCGTACATTTCCCACGAACGAAAACTCATAGCTACAGCCGGGTCTTTGGCGATATAGTTGAGCATCTTGATTTTTGCAGGATCTGACAGTCTGATGTATGGCAATAACCATTCAATTTTCTCTAGCGAAATCTTGATCACATCGTCGGTGGTTTGATGTATGGCATTCAAATCATTATTTGATCGCGTCAAAATTAGCTCATGTTTTGCATTGACGATGATTCTATTATAATCTTCGGCGAATCCGAACAAAAAATTCAGCGGTATAACAACGTCAAAGTATCCATCGCTGTTGGCTAGTTTATTATTATCATCCACCAGCCAACCTGTGTTCTCCAGGAGATGCTGTTGTCCTGGAGTAAGTGATAAGTACCCTTTCATAATACTCGTAATGCCAACATTCTTATTCTGATCAATCTCGTGACCATTCAACTCGTAACGCATATCACCAAACATGTGACACACAGCCATATTGACGAATTTCGTGCTTGCGTGGACAGCGGTGCCATCTGATTTTGTAATCCGACCGTAGATGTGGAGCGAACTTTTACTGGGTAATACACAAGCATCTTGGTTCTGCACAGCTATGCGGATCTCGTCGTTATTTCTGAATGTAGACGCTGCATACGGTTGATGCGCATGTGTTTCACAGTGGGCAATCGACTCGTCGAAGGTTACAGGTGTTTGAATTTTTATCATTTTCGTGATGGGCATATGCAGATATAGCAGCGAATTCTTATTTTCCACCACAACGAAGTCGAAGTCCTAGGCTCTGGAGAAACTGAGCGTTCTGATGTGTCACTCGAATCAGAGCTGCTCGATGACTGATGATGCTTGGGCATGTTATCGGGCTTTTATAACTACAACCAGATTTTCTTGTCCTCTCAAACACAATACCCATATTATCTTAAAGTTTTCACATGTAATCGTATAGTTACAGTTTCACCTCGAAAATTGATCAATTCTCCGTCCTGATCAACTATTCTCAATTGTATATCGCGTATTGACTGCACGGTGATTGGATGGTAAATGACATTTGTCGGCACTTCCACGATCTTATATCCTGGTGGTACGGTTGGAAAAAATTGATGAATCGTATGTGCTCGATGCTTGTTTATGTATGCGCCTGTGGTAATATTACACTCAACTCGCAAAGCGTTGACTTTGAGTATGCGAACGGGTAACTTGGACTTGTGGGTAATACCACCTTCTTGAACACTGGGGATGAAACCGAGCAATCGGCCGATAGAATCTTTTGGTCTGAAGTCCACAGAATGACTACATCTAATTTCACAGACTAGCTCATTGTTATTAGCTTTCAGATTGATATTATAATCCTCAGGTAGTACGTTATCCAGATAATTTGCGATATCTTCAATTTCATAGCTCCCAGTGGGTATTGTAATTATTGTGTTGGGCGATGTATGAAACTTATTACACCCCACATCTATATTGGGGATTGCGTTGAATGTCAGGAGCTCTATGAGTCCGAGAACACATGTCTTTGTTGGTGATAGCTCGATGGGTGGAAAATATTGAGCCCTCAATACCGACGATTCCCCGGAGAGTGTCAACGTGAACGAATCAGCCATGACTAATAACGGATCAACGATATGCGTACATTTTATAATTGTCCGCAGAGAAACTCGAGACACAAATGACCGCAAATAATTGTGTTATACTCTTGATATCTCTCATCATTATATTTTACGATACCAACACCGAGATATTTCAGTAGATCTCTAGGTGGTTGTAAATCGCCGAAACTGTCGAAATACACCGCTTCGTTGCCGTTTTTCGTATATGCAACCCAATGCGTTCCCGGACCGTTTTTATCATCAAGATTGATAATTGCAGATTCACGCTTTCTAGGTCCTGAACTAGGTAAATCATTTCGCATAAAAACACCCCGGAAATGTGGAATTTTCATAGCTTTTGCATAGTTGAGCAAATCGGCATCTGTGAGGGCTCGGTGTGGTAGCTTTATCAGTTTTTTGTAGGCATCAAATACAGCCCCATACCTGTCTTATATGGTTTCAGGTATAAACCCTTCCCCATAGCGATCGCCTCCATTGTAGCATTGTGACGCTTGGATTCTTGTAACTGGTGCTTGTTTGCCTTAGCCTCGTTAACAGCTTTTGCTATACCCGCAGCACCGCCCGCTAGGGCACCTGTGGCGCTAAGGGCTGCAAAGATTGGTATAAGAAACGGTAGTAAACCACCAATTTTCTTAGGGATGGGTAAGATACGAGGCGTGTACACTTTTCCTTTTCCTTTAGATACAATCGAACGGGCACCCGCCAACGCCGACTCAATAGCTTTGGAGCCTGGCTTCATAGATTTCTTTGCTGCTCGTATAATAAATTTCAGCGTTCTTTTCTTGTTCTTGCGCGGTGTTTGTGTCATGCGCATCCCCATACCCATACCCAGTTTAGATTTTGCTTTCATTGTGTTGGTAACCGCCCAAGCGATGGCTTTTTCAGCCACACTTGCGTCTCTAGCCAAAACCCGATTCCAAGCCCTTTCGGCAAGCACTCTATCAGCTTTATGACGCTCAGCGATATTATCCTGATTCTTGGAGTATGCAATATCGTGCTGCTTGCATGCAGCGTCTAGAGCATTGATACCTCGATCACCTCGAACTAACCTCTTTACCAATTTTGTACCAGGCCCGCAGTACTGATAGATAAAAAGTGATACAAACAATATCTGACGTTAGCGTCCTACCCGGCCCTATCTCAGTTTCATTAATATCAAGTAAAATTGAAACATCAACTATCAGTCACTCTATTTAAATTCGGTGAAAAAAATGTCTCATAAGTTATAATATTATAGACCTCTCTACGACCAGATAAATTATCATGAACTGACTCAGGGTATTTCTTGTCCCTCGATACATTCATACACAAAGGTACAAAGAACCTATTTGCCAGTTTGAAAAAAAAAATTATTATTTACATCAAGTGCATTTCTACAGAGCAAGAAAATATGATCTTGCTTTTTTTATTTTCGCTCAATACGTCCACTTGGAAAGTGAGGTTAGGCTACAACAACGCCTTACTTCAGTTAATAAAAACCGTAAAAACTACAAAATTTACTTATTATATATTATATATATTGAGAGATTATTATCTTCGTTGATATGCTGCTTCGTATACTGTAAGAAAAGCTTTTCTGCAACTTAAAGTTGTATCATCCAGCAAAAGCCGGTGCTCCACGTGCGAATCACGTTGCGTTACCCGCTCAATTTTCGGTCCGAGACGTCACGTGACCAACAAACCTACCGCGTAAGGTTGACCGCGAAACTACCATATTATAAAAACTATCTTATTGTAAACTACTTCTTAAACTATCGCAGCAATGCCTAAAGTTTATCTAACATATTATTGTGAAATCATATGTTACTTACATAACAATTATAAGTCAAGTATCAAAATAAATTACAAATAAACCAGGTATAATTGATAAAAGAAAAAATGTTTAAAAATAATGCCACTATGTTATGATCAAATTTGAAATTCAGACTTTACCAGTATGTAGAAGGGGCATGATAAATTTTTTTTCAGTTCGAGATAGCAATGTTTGCCTTGGTAATGCTAAAAGCACCATTTTATGTTGGATATTATGAATATTACAGCTAAGCTTGGTCGACGAAGGCCTATTAGTAAGTTCCCATATTTTTAAATGCTTTCAGTTAAATGGAAAGGTATAATAAATTGGTTGCTTAATTTTCCAAACAAGTCCCTCAATTGTGACATCATCTAGGTCATCAATTGGGCAATACAGTTTAGATATTTCTAATATCTCACCAGTCCTAAGGTATACTTTATTGTTTGGAGTGACAGTTGTCAATATAAATCCTTTCTTTTTAATCACTTTTTTTTTATGAAATCATAATCTCATATTTTTTTCTGATTTAGCTTCAATATTTATTACTGCAAATTGTCGTCGATCAAGGGCTCTCTAAAAATATCGTCTCAATTCTAAAAGTCATGTTCACGCGAGATGTAGCGATGGAATTCACCGCAGTCAAAAAAGTAAAAGATAAACATATTATCAAAGAAACAATATTTGCCATGTGCTTCTATGGTGAATTCCATATACTGAAACCGTCTCTTGAAACAGCTCGCTTGAAGCGCGCGCGATTTAAGTTGCGTCATTCTGATTGGCTACTGGCAAGTCTTAGCCAATCAGAATGAGGCAAATTGAATCGGGCGCGCTTCGAGCGAGATGTTTCAAGAGACACAGTAGATTGTATAAGATATTTATATTTTTTAGTAATTGTTATACAACTTTGATGTCTGTCGGTGCTCTAATTCACAGATACGATATGTAAGCGAAGGCTGGAGCATAATATAAAGACTTCGGAGAAAGAATTTTATTCTGCGCTAGGGATTCAACTAACCAATTCAAAGGATTGGGACGGTCATTGTAGCAAAAGACGAGAAGTAACCACCAAAAAACCTGCAATTACCAATGTACAGCCTAAACATAAAGACAATAATGATTCTGACATCACTAAGGAAGATAATGAAGCTGCTGTGGTGGATGATTCATATGGCGATAATAATAACAGAAATGGGGGTGATGATGGGGATGACGGAAGTAATGATGATGACGGAAATGACAGAGATAACGGAAGTAATGATGATGATGGAAGTGACAGAGATGGCGGAAGTAATGATGATAATGGAAATGACAGTGATGATGGAAGTAATTATGAGGATGAACATGGTGATGAAGATGAGCAAAATACTCGAGAAAATACTAACACTAACCAGGACCATGAGAATTTTGAAGTTAATAATGACGATTCTCAAAAACAAGATATGCAAAATAACATGGACAGTGAACAGCTTGGTCTGTATTACCTCATTGCAAAACCTTTTTAATTTTAAAAACAATTGTCTAATTATTTCAAAAGTCGTTGAATAATATAATATATTAATATAATATAATAATATAGTCGTAGAATAGTTTTTATGCAGTAATAAGGACTCCAAAGATATTTTTTAGGATGATCCACGAATAACTGACAAACTTAATAATTTATCGTCAGACATCGTGCTAAATGTTACTGGACTTTTTTGTTTCACAATTTACTTTTATCCAAGTTTATTTTGATATTTTATCGGTATTATTAGTTACGTTGAAAATTAATCATTTTCGTGAATGTAACACCGCTTACGTAGAATAAGTTTTCCTATGATAAAATAATTCAATTAAGAAATATAAAAAATATTGTTACTCATACTATAAAACAATTCGTGATCATTTTTGTGATAATAAGAGCTGTGCAAAAGGAAAGGTTACTCAACATAAAATAAGCCAAGATATTATATTATATTACTCGATATTATGAATTTGAACAGACAGTAATAAAATTGAGAGAAAAAATGTGTCTTTATAATTGCAAAAATTTCACCGAAAATATCCTGAAATTGAGAAACGGGACTGCTCAGATCAGGCTAGAACTACAAAGATGCAGCCTGTCAGTACTAGATTGCTGCTAGATAGCATTGCTATATTGCATCTAGAGGGGACAAGCGTTACATTTCTGCTCAGGCACCTGTACAGTTTTACTAGACTGGCCTGGACATCAGTCCTGCGGATCTATAGAGGCCTAGACAGGATACTGGACAAATTTCCACCAGGGTTTGCAATCGTCAGATGTAGACAAATGGTTGGATGCAATTAACGATGAATTAGACGCTTTAGATAAAAATCAAACTTGGACTATTGTGTCTAGACCCAAGAACAGAAATGTTATCAAAAATCGATGGGTATTTAAAAGAAAATACAAAACGAATGGAGACATCGATAAATATAAGGCTCGACTCGTAGTCAAAGGTTATTCACAAAAACATGGTATCGATTATGAGGAGACGTTTTCTCCCGTTGCCAGATACGAATCTGTTCGATTAATATTGTCAATTGCAGCAGCATTAAACCTAAAAATGCTTCAATTTGATGTAAAGACAGCCTTTTTGCACGGCGATTTAAGTGAAACAATATACATGGAGCAGCCGTATGGTTTTGCACACGATGAAAATGTAGTTTGTCTACTAAAACACAGCCTCTACGGTTTAAAACAGGCTTCGCGTCAATGGAACATAAGAATCGTAACGTTTCTAACCAGTCGTAAATTCGAACAGTCACACACGGATCCATGCCGAGTCTAATATAATCACGTATATATCAGTATATGTAGACGACGGGCTGATATGCGGAAATGATATCAATTTCATTATGAACACGTTGAAAGATTTACAATGTAATTTTGAAATAATTTATGGCGAAGCTCACGGTTATGTTGGTTTACAGATCGATAGGATTGAAGGTGGTACAAAAATTAAAATTCACCAAGAGACGTATGCTAAACGCATCTTAGAAAAATTTCAACATGATAATTGCTACCCAGTCTCTACTCCTATCGAAACTGGAAACTCATTGTGCAATGTAAATGAAAATGAGCACACCGATCAACCGAATTTTCCATATCGACAAGCAATAGGCTCCTTGATGTTCTACATGGTAGCCAGTAGACCAGATTTGGCATTTGCAATAAGTATTCTTAGCAGATTTATGCAAAATCCGTCATATGTCCATTAGATTGCCGTAAAACGAATTTTGCGATACATTAAAGGCACATTATCTTATGGAATAACATACGGTGTAAGCACCAATAAAGTCGAAATTACAGCCTTTAGTGATGCCGATTGGGCAAACGACATATTGACGAGACGAAGCATAACTGGATGGGTTAGTTTCTGCAATAATGGCCCAGTTGCATGGAGTTCCAAGAGGCAAACTCTTGTAGCTACGTCGACAACTGAATCCGAATTTATTGCTCTTTGTGCTGTCACTAAAGAGGTTGTCTGGTTCAAGCAAATCCTTAAAGAACTTTATTTTCCACAAATTCCTCCGACAAAGGTATATTGTGATAATCAAAGAGCAATATCAATCGTAATCAACCCGCATTGTACAAAACGAACTAAACACATCGATGTACAATTCTTCTGTTCATCTGAAAAACAAGAGGAAAAACAAATAGATGTAACTTACGTTCCGTCTTCCAAACAACTTGCTGATATGTTAACCAAACCCTCGCCGAAAAAAAAAAAATAAACATGTTTGTAAAGGAATATGGCATGTAATAAATTATGTATTATGTGTTAAATTATGTAAATTATAATGCGAGAGGAAGTGTTGGAATATGTGATGTTTGTATATACGCCTTATAATTTGGGATACAAAGTGGGGCGTGTAAGCACGCGCTATATATTATTATTATTTGCTTCCTTCGTTTTCAAATTCTAACTCCGTTAGAATTAGTCTCGAGCGAGCTGTTGCTCGAAGTACAACGTACTCTAATAAACATACATCTATACTCGTGTCGTATCTATATACGTTTTCTTTTATCCGCAACCCAAACCTCAACACAAGGGCAACTTTCTCCTCCTTCGCGATGGCGTCATCAAACTCCACGGTCAACGAGGGCGCGTCAGCCATGCGACCTCCCGATCCCGATAACGCACTACACCTGACGCTGTACCGACTGCTACAATCCACGGATGCCGCAACGATGGTCGAAAAGGGCTGTGTGAAAATACCAAAGTAACACATTGTAGCCTCCCGTCGCTGATAACTTATCGACCTGGGGTCGGACCGACCAACTCCACCGACTTCCCTGGAATCATCACACCTCCGAGGTTACCCAGGCAAGGTCCCGGCAGGAAGAAATTGCTACCACGTGAAGCAGGTCTTTGGGTTTCTACCTTTCCACGACGTACATGGGGGAGGCTAGGTGCAGATCCGCGATGGGGCACCGATCCCCCGCCAGATCCTCTGGCTGGTCCGATATTTCTCGTAAATACGAATCCAGGGTGCATTTTCGCTAGACGATTGCCAGGGAGTCCACTACCGGGAGTCCAAGCAGTTGAGCGTAACGCCCGTCACGTCATACGAAGCAAATAATGAGTACAGACAGCGACTTTTCATTCAGCGTGAACGCTAGACAACCGCCTGATAACGAGGAAGGAGTAAGACGAGCCCCCCCCCCCCCCCCCCACTAGCCAATAAGAGTCCACCTTTACGTACGCTACGCATCAAAGGACAAAATCGTCAAAGAAGAGACGACGCTCAGACAACACCGAGGTGATAAAACTAGGAGCGACGCTGGACTCAACCTACTTCTACGCTCATCCGTCATGCCGAGAAGATTCCGAAAACGGCAAAAACATTTTCAATGTAAAAAATTCCGCCAAGTACAAAAATTCATAAGCGGCGAGAACATTGAGCCCGAATCACAAGTCGTGAAATGAAAAATGAATACTAAGTCCAGCCATAAACAATTCAAAAACTTCCGCTCGTCTAGGTAGTGAAATCAAACGAATCGCCAAGTACTAATGAATTACTCAAAAGTTTACATTATACGACATCCGCAAAAAATATCTTCAATGTTCGAAGAGGAATGAAATCTTAGCACTAGTTTTCGTAGCTAAATCGAAACAACCCGAGTCCTGAAACTTTTACGATAGCGTAATACGTTTGCTGACGAAAAAACGCGAACTTACAGGCAACGAGGTATCGTGATTAGTGCGAACTGCTACCACCATAAGAATGCCTGAACCCATCCCATTACCAGAAAACATACTTGGCGGGCACATTCCTTCCGCCCAGTCCACTCCAATGCAAGATTATTAATATCCAACTATATCGATTGTGTGTGACTGATATTTATATATGTATAACATTATATATAGAACACATTTATATAGTACGGAGATGGCAGCACTGTCTGCATAGCAACTGTGCGTGAGCATGGTTGTATAAGGAAGAGCGCCAGAGAGAAAACGCTGAGCGTAGATGTACGAACGCCGTGTGGCTTGAAAACGCGAAGCATCGCATCGATATCTATTGAGTCATATATACTTTATCATAGGCAATGAAGCCGAAATTCATTTATCATTTATAAAGTGTGTCTTTCCCGTCATTATCCACGTCCTAACAGTTATATTGTTATTATTGCGGTCATTAATCTCATGTCAGTAGGCAGGTAATTGCTAGCTATATGGTAAAATGAAGGGAGAGAGCTCGTTGAATTGTTGATATTGTATATGAAATATTGTCGAATCATTTGATCTGAGATTCTGTGTTAACCGCATATCCAGAAACTTTGTACATACATTGAAATGCAAATTCACAGGTATTATTCGAAAGCCTGTCTGATCCCGTTTATGTATACATACAAGACGCATAATCTCAGCTACATGGTCGACAATTATAGATCGATGCTCTCTTTCAGTGAATGCCTGATTTTTGGAGGACAGCAATGCGTCACAATATTATTGATAACGTAACTAACGTTTAGGCTTCTAGCTGCCGGCGTACAGGGCGCATAATTTATCAGCCATTCATCCGTGCTTGAAATCACGATACCTGCACTTTTTAAATATATTTTATATCTATTCGAAGGCTTCATGAGAGAATTCATATTCAAAGCTCTCCGCAGGAAAAAATGAAGATAAAACAAAATAAAACAATAATAAGTAGTTGTCGCCTAAAGTGACTTCCCCGGATTCTCCCTAGGCAGTCACATCCACGTGCGTGGATTTCGTCAGCGGGGTGGAAATTCCAAACAAGTGTCGCCCGATGGTTTGACACCGAGTCGACGAGTCGGTAGGCGTCGCGTCGGTAGGCTTCGGGCGTCGTCCTTTCTCGACGATTTCCGCGGGTGTCACGGGGTCGGCGGTGCGGAGTGGGCGCTGTCCATGCCGCGTGACTCGCCTGCCACCGCAGCTGGTCGGGAATAATCGATTGGGGAAAATTTCCCTCGGCTTCAGCGGTGCGCGCGCCGTCAAGCGATCTTCCTTGCGGTTCGCGCCTAGGGTACGGTTGTAAAGGGATGGTAGTGGGTAGCGGAAACGCGATTGCCCGTTCATGCCGCTAGTCGACGCCACCGCCGTAATGCTTCTGCGCCTTTCGTTAGGGGCGGGTTTGAATTCCGTTCGCCCTTCCTTTACCCCCAACCTTGCGCAGAACTATGCAGCCAATTTCACATCGGAAGGCTATTTCCAGTGATTCAAATTACGAAAGGTCCGAGGGTATGGTACCGGTGAGTCTTGGCGGATGCCCACGTATTTCTTCAATTGAAATACTCACCTGAAAATCACCCGACGTTGTATCCTCTTACGGGAGAGATTGTTAGTGGTGCGGAGGAAAACTAAGAGATCAAACGACAGAGAATATCTGATTCCTCGTCATCCACGAAGAATGGGTTGAGAATTTGGTACTGGACGAGGGATAAGTGAGTGTCCAATTGAAACCGTTTGGCGCGCGCATTGCCGCTAAACGATTCGAGTCTCGATCGCGTAGGAATCCATAATGCGCGTCGCGTAGTTGGGCCGGCGGGGCATGCGGGTGGCTGTAGAAGGGGTTGGCGAGGGGCAGATCGAGGAAGAGTATTCGCGGTGGAGTGGATGTGGGGTGTGTGGGGCAGTGGGTGCTGTGTCGGGTTACCCGGGCGGGGAGCGGCAAAACTAAGATGGCGGACTTCCCGACGCCCGACTACTGACGGTTGAAAAGGGACGAGATAGGATACCCGCGTGTCTCGGGAGATCGCGCGTCTTCGGTTCCCAGCGGCTCAATCGGTCGCGCGCGTTCATCACGAGACGTAACGCGGGGGATCTTGTTCTGTCGGTCCTTAAATATCGCAAGACCCGAATAAGACCGGCGGGGCGTCCTCTTCTGACATTCCCTCGTTAACGCACATATCCCCATGTCACCGGGGACTATTGTCGCCACGAAGTGTGTCTTCCGCCCGTGATGCATGTGTGGGTGTGTGTTCCAAAGAGTGGACGTCCTTTACCCGCGAAATAAAACGAACCTTGTGAAAAATACCTGTGTCTGGGATCCACCGTCATTTTTCTTATCTACTGATTCCACATAGTCATAGAAAAAACGTATAGTAGTATACGCACATACATACACACCTGCCTACTTGGATTGCGTGTACATATACACCTCTAATGAAGCCGTCGGCCCCTCTGCATCAAATTGTCATCTTCGATATTATACGGTACATAGTGTCATTACCGTCATCCCTGCCAATATCGATATTATCATTATCATAATAATTATTGCTGTTGTTATTATTATAATTATTATCGTGATCATTATAACCGCGGTCGTGCCACGGTCGGCATTGCAGCTTATGTCGCCGTGTCGGGGTGTAGGGGTGGGTGCGGAGAGCCGCGCGTTCAATCCCTACGGGAAATAAAAACATAATTGTCAGCGCGTGCAGAACACACAGATATATATTTATAGACGTATATGTCGATTGTAAAGGTGTATGATATCCCTAAAGTGAGAGACTGCCGTTCGGGGGGTGTATCGTGTGTCGCGAGAAGACGTGTGCAGTGTGACTTTACGAGTGTTTCTTCCACGGGGTGATCAACTAATGTCGAAGGGCGTCTCGATCCGCTGGATAAAAGTATTACAGCTATAATCTTGACTCATTGTAGCGAGGGGCGCGCGTCAGACACATGCGTACAGCTGTGGTGTCCGTGTGAGAGTGGATGAAATTACGTAGTACACACGATGAATAAAAAAACGTATCACGTAGCGCTAGTACGAATAGAAGAGTATAGTGAGAAGAAGAAGAGAGGGAGTGTTGTGGTGACTATGAGTTTTCTGTAAAAACTTGATCGAGCTTCTGGGTGACGCGCTGGGAACATATCAAAGTTAACGATCAGTTCTCCATGGTTCCATAGAAAATTACTCAAACACCAGACGCAGCCATCAAAGACTAATGGTCGGTATCCGTTGAAGCGAAGAAGATGTCAAGTGTGAGTGGAGCGGAGTGCGCGCGGAACGCATCGGCTCGTCGCTCGACATAGACAGAGGAAGACAGATAGATAGATACTTACGCCCTCATCTATTTTCACCTACGTACCCCGCATACGAGCGTATGCACAGAGGAAGATAAGGGAAAAAAGGAAACGGGACGGTGGATGGTCAAGATGATTTGAAGGAGGCTCAGTCACGAGTGTGTTCTTCGGGGTGTGTCCCCTGGTGTGTGTCCCCTAATTGTGCGATTTGTGACGTGTGGTACAAAGTAGACGGGTATAACCTTTCATTAAAAGATCGGGAGAAACGACGAGGATAATAATAACAAGGACTGGAAACAGAAAGAAGAGGGAGGGGGGGGGGGGGCGTCCGGGGGAGGGGAGAAGGTGGGGGCGCGGAGAGAGCAGCGTGTTTTCAACGCGGGGCCAGAATGCAGCATGAACGGCAGAGTCCTGGTGCTGTCTTGCAGGGTGCTTGGTATCAGCCACAGCGGAAGGATATAAAGGGCAAGGTCGAGTTTGGCCGAAGTGGCGAGGAGAAGGGGTTCCGCGAGCTCTTGGCTCAGAGAAATTTTGTATCGAAAGAGGAAGCGTCCCGCGGAAGGCGCCCCGGGAGTGTCGTGGCGGGGAGATTGTTGTCATCGGTGCAGCCACACCATCAGCGATCTACTACCGTGGGGAATATCCTCGCCCACGGGAACTTCTATAAGGGCCCCGCCTCGGGTCGTCCAGGCCCCTCCAGGGCTCGCCGGCCCAGGAGACGATCGAGCGGGGCAGACGCTCTCAACAGAAGCAGGCGAGGGCTGCCGCGATACGGTATTAAGGCTCCTCGAGGAGGCGGAGGCGGAATACCTACGCGGTCACGTGGAGGCCGCGCGGAAAAGTCTCGCGCAGCCAGGGTCATCCTTTGCGGCGGTGGTCGACGAAGCCGCTGCTCAATCTTTCGCCAGGGAAGAACTATCGGCCATAGCCACTCGGCTAATACACAAAAATACGGACGGAAAAGTATCACAATCGACGTTAGCGTCATCGTTGCCGTTTCCCTTGTTCTTTTTATTAACTGGCGGAAGAAGCGGGGCAAAGGAAAAAGAATCCCCCACCTCGTCCGTCCCCCAAAGCTATCCGCACAAAGGTCGACCTTCATCCGCGTGGCGAGGACTCGGAGCCGGAGGTGGGCGCAAATGTGCAGCCCCTTTTCCCTTGGATCTCGTGTAGTCGTCGTCGGTGCTGCCAGCGTCGTCGCCGCCAGTTCCTGCATCTTTGCCCTCCGCCACCTTCGTTTTCGCTTTCATTTTCGATTGCTATTACGCTTTTGCCCTTGTCACGTTTCCGGGCCCGAGTACCAGGTCAACCGAGTCGCCGTCGACGACGCGAGTACAACGAGCCACGGGCAGCAGCAGCGGCAGCAACGGCAGTACTCAGCAGCAGAGACGTACGCGGGCGTCGACCGGAGGGCCCGGATCCTCGTGACCGCGATGCAGGGCCCCTTGCAGCCCGGTTTACGCGAATGCACTACGCACTCGTCGTCCATCATTTGCCTCGATCATTACCACGCACCACATCATCGGCGACGCCTGCCTTGCACCGCTGTCACCACAACTACCGGCACCCAACAACACCAACAACAACGCCAACATCAATATCATTATCAACGCCAACATCGCCACCAGCGCTGCCGCTACCACCATCATCGTCATTATCATCGACTCCGCCGACGTCAAGAAATCTGTGTCAGTCGCGTAGAGACATTCAGCACCACGTCGTTTCTATTGGCAGTCGCAAAGGGGTGCCTGCCACGTCGGGACGCTAAAGTCCCGGTTTCCATGCTTACGCGACCTGCGCCGCCCCAAGCCACGGGACCATCATCAAATATCCATAAATCTACAAGTCTACGGAGCCGTTTGAGCCAAATCCACAAATAATCTCCAAGTCTACGGAGCCATACGAGCTAAATTCACAAATAATCTACGGAGCCAAACGAGCTAAATCTACAAACAATTCACAAATCCTGAGGAGTCAACAGAAACTAACGGAGATTTACAAGGTCGCTGGCAACGAACCATTAAAAACGAAGAGGAGCCGAGCATTGTGCATACATTCGATCATGCAGTCAGTGCGGATAATCTTGATAACATCAATTATATTGTGAGTCTCTACTACCTCACACTTAGGTTAAGAATCATTATCATACAAGATGCCGGATTTCGAAGGTGACTATTCCGCAAGCAGCCTGTATTTACCGATGCAAGCAGCGATCAGTCTAGTACCTACGTTTAACGGTACGAACATGCCAATGAATTCACTCATTAGGAAGGTAGAACAAGTTTAAAGCGTGATTCATCCACGAGACATACCAGTGTTCACAACGTTAGTATCCACGGAAATCGAAGGTCCGGCGGAAAATTATGTACGAAGAGGTAGCTTAGATTCATTATCCAAGTTATTCGAGGATTTAAAGCGCGCCTACTCTCCAAAGCAACTTCTGCCAGATATACAAACTCAAATTTCACAATCTCTACAAAAACAAAACGAGAGTGCGCTGGAATTCGGAATAAGAATTGAAAGGCTCGTTGAAACGGCGTGCGAAGTGTCAATCGCTTCTAACAACCCAGAGCAAACTACCATATTAAATAAATTCATAAAAGATACAGCCACGCGTTCGTTCATGAAAGGTCTCACAAACGAACTAGAGTACAGAGTAGCTAGCGAAAAGCCTTGCACACTACGCGAGGCAATGGATATAGCTACTCGGGTCGAGAAACTTGTATCAGAAATAAAATTGTTGGAATCATCCCACGACGCCGCATCATCGAGCCAAAGTGAAGTAAAATGTTAGATTTGTAAGCAAACAGACCATATAGATAGATACTGTCCAAAACAAAGGTCAAGACTAGTAGATCAGTCCTCACTAAATTGTAGGTAAGTAGATAAGCAAGGCGGTTTCCAGGCCATTTCTGGACCAACTCTGGGGTCAGCCATCTTGGATTCTGAGATGGCGGCAAATTCAAAATGGCGCTCGCAGGCGCCATCTTGTGACGCACGGTCGCCATCACGGTCTTAGACACAGGTCTGGGGACTCTAAACCCCTTACCATAGAATGTCGAATGCCAAAACTGTAATTACTTTGTTAACCACATTCCGGTGCGCTGCGATCTTCTAGGCCGGTGTGCGATAAAGATAGGCATACAATAGCTCTACGCTATGACAGGCCCATTAGTAACTAGAGACCTCATATGGTAGAAAATGAAAGTATAATACTGGCCTCAGATCCGGCACGGATTTCTTGTCGAAGTGCCCAGACCTGTGTATAAGACCGTGGTCGCCATGCTGTGACGCACGACCGTCATCTTGCGGCTACCATCCTGTGACGCGCAGCAGCCATCTTGCGGGCGCCATCTTGTGACGCACGGCTGTTATTTTACGGCCGGCGTCTTGTGATTCTAACGTCACATGCCGATCAAAACTGGCGACGCGGTCGCATCAGACACGCTTCTGCAGGTCAGACCAGCGCGATGAACGTATCGCAATATACCTACTCTCGAGAGAAACTGCTCTAATACAAACGTCATCCGGTGTATGATCAAAGGATGGGGAACGGGGAAATTGAAAGACACTATATATTAGCGAATTATTTTCCATCTGATTTATTGATTATAAAAATCAAATTCCTCAACTCTGGAATATAAAATCTGATGCGTAGACAGTATACATGGAAAATCGCACTCTAACAGCTTCCATTTTTCAAATATAAATGCCTTAGAACTCGATCATACCTGATATGACAATATTACTTAATTGGCCTAATTAATATAAAATTTCAGTTTCGTAATTCTAAAATATAAAATCTGATTCGCGGACAGTGCATGAAAAATTGTACCTCAGTAGCTTCTATTTTCAAGTAGAAATCCTTTGAAACTCTAGAATATAAAATCTAATGCGCAGACAGTATATGAAAAATCGCACTCCAACGGCTTCCATTTTCAAATAGATTGAAAGACACTATATTAGCCAATTATTTTCTTCATCTGGTTTATTGATAAATAAAAATAGTTGAGTATCATGGAATTCTATCATGCAATTCTAAGCAATCCTTAACCATAGGTATAGATCTAGCATCATTTGGACTATGTATTCGACATGTGAGACAGCTCGCGATATCCTTATCCTTTTTCACAGCCTCTGATAATTTCTCCCACACCTCGTCGATGATGGCGGAACCGTAGATGAGGATAAAATCTTTGGTCAAGAATGCAATATCCTCCGCTCTCATTCGTTTCAGCCTCCCGACTTGCATATTGTAACTTTCGTCGTTATGGTCACGAACCGGGGTGCGTGACTAACACAGTTATTGTGAGTTGTTTGCTCAGATAAATCAAAGAAGGATGGTTTGTGAATTTATCATTAAAAGGAACTCTCTAAAGGGGTACGAGATCTACCGCGTGCGTTGCCATAACTCATTACCATATCCCGATCGGAGTGGTTACCACCAAGAAAATCTACAAACCGTGTTCACTCACCGCTGTGTCATAGAATTCGGATAGACGTTTCACAACCAGAGCCTTCCACACCGGGGATCGCTAGACAGTTTTTTTGTTGTTCTCACTCAAGCTTGCTAACCGCTATGTCATAGGATTCGGATAGGTGTTGCACTACCAGAACCTTCCACATAGAGGGTCGTTAGCCAGGGCTGTGCCTATTCTTTTAATTTGGTTGGAATTCATTCACAGGCGATAGGAACAGGTAATCGGACAACAGAGTGATGTCTCTTACTGGAAAGTCATATATAACTCGGGTTAACGAAACTATATGGATTTATTAATTGACTCAACAATTCTGTTTATCGTAATTATAACACACGGTAACAACAACAAGGGAAAACCAAAATGCTTGACATCTTCTTATTACTATAAATAAAAGTAATACCGCTTAATTATTTTACTCCGGATACGCTTGATACGACTAAGTCGAGCGATTTGACATTACATTGATATCTCGCTATAATTTTAATATTTGTCTCGGATCCAGAAATCTTTTATGTTTGTTGAAAAACTGTAAAGAATTTATGTTTGTTAAAAATTTAGAAATTGTATGTTTGTTTTAATTTCTAAAAGAGAAATTTTATGTTTGTTCAAATTGAGAAATTATATGTTTGATTTATTTGCTGAAAGAGAATTTTTATGTTTGTTGGACATCGGATGACTGGTGTACAATTTGAGCTACACTGTTTTCTTATTTGATTGTTCAGAGTGATAGTCTCGACTCACTCTGACGCCGAGCTAATCAATTCTTCATAAAGCTTATGATAAATTGCCGCTCTGGCTAAATTTTCTAAGTCTTTACTTCTACGTTATGTTTACCGTACTAGCGAAGGCTGCTAGCCGATATTCCCTATTCCTATTGAACGACGGGTGCTCTACCGCATTCGCCCAAAGCGTGATGGTTTCGAGTCGACGGGTGCTTTGCCTCAATCGCTGGTCTCTTCGGCGCGCAGCCCCTTTTTCTATCTTTCTCGCTTCCCGCTTCATCGCAGTTCCCTCTTCGCAATGCGCGGTGCGCGCGTCGAGTTGCGCGTTTGTGCTGCGCGTTGGTTATGACGTCAGCTGAATACGTTACAATATATATGCGCAATGATTTCTGAAGAGATGGTACACAGTTTTTAAAATACCAAGTTTTCATTTGTTGAACGTTCTCAAATGCACATCGATAGTTGGTAACGTTCCCATGATGATCTTGATGCCAATGAATCACTTTGAAAAGTTGCAGCGTTCGTAAATTTGGACAACCCAACTCCGCCAGATCGATTACAAGTTTCAAATCGTCGTAAATCATTCTTCGGACCCACCGTTTTTTCTCTAACCCCTTCACATAGATATAATCGGCATATTCGACAACTTTCATGATCACTTTCGGTACGTCGTTATAGAGCATGGTTCCCGCGTTCCACGGTATTCCATGAAGATTTCGTGTCAACCAAGCGTTGGTCACGCTGTATTTGATAGGTAAGCTTTCCCAAGCGCATGGTGGTTTGAAGATGATGCGAGCCACACCTTCCTTGCCTTCTTCATCCGTTTGAATTGTGATCACACTGAGCTCCGTCAGTACGAATCTGTTATCAGGTTGTTCAAAACCTTGCACGTCCAATATCATATCCATTATAACGATTCTTTGGGGATGGTACGCTGTGTATACGAGGAGACGTTAGAAGTCGACTGATTTGAACGGTATTCCATTTAACTCTTATATAGTTCTATCTAGGTGACGTCATTTCTTTTACCCACATTTGCTTGGTCAAAGGTAGGGTAAATTGATGATTTTCATGAAATATGGGATCGGAGAAACGAGATATTTCTCGATAGCTATATATTTATTCCTAATAATCCTAGTAGGATACAAAAAATACAGTTTTAATATATCATTTAACAGTAAACGCATACGGAAAATAGATCTCCTCAGGTTAATTTAGAAAAATAGATCTCCTCACAGCACCGCTGATTGGATTGTACTCTACAATGCAATCGTGTAGAATCATACAATAGGCTGGGGTTCATGGGGGAAAAGGATACGCTGACTCGAATTCGAGGCGAATATCCACAGGTCCCGATTTCAACGAATCATTTCACTTAGAACAATCTATAACGATCAGAAGTGCGTTTTTCAGAAATTCAACTCTGTTTAACAACGGTTCGAACTCCTCAACGTAGTACAAAGTTTGAAAGTTTGAATACATATCGTAAAGTAGTGCGTATTGGTTACGAGCAAGATCGAGATTTCGATTTCCATAAGGAAAACTCTGCGAGTTGAGAAAGAACTTGACATCTCGAATATTGCAATGATCGAAATTACTCGCATTTTCGGCAGCATCGTTTTTCCGTCCCGTCTGAAAACCCCGCACGATATATCACGGTTTTTCCAACTGAGTGGAAGTTTTCACAACCCAGACGTGCTTCGAGGTAGCGGGTAGTAGCGGATACTCGTACAATTCCCACGTACGAAAGCTGATGGAAATGGGTGTATCTTTAGCAATATAGTTCAACAACTTAATTTTTCGTTGATCCGAGACCTTGACGTATGGAATCATTCATTCAAGTTTTAGCGAAGCAATTTTGAATTGCTCCGCAGCTCCATCGATCATTGTCTGTACCACAGCGTTCGTGTCAGTATTCGCTTTCGTGAGAATCAACTCGTGCTTGGCATTTACGACAACTCGACGATAGTCCTCATCGAAACCTAGCAACAGACTCAGCGGTATGGAGACGCCAAAGTAGCCGTTCTCGTCGGTTATGTCATTGTCATTGTCTATCCAACCAGCGTTCTCCAGCATAGACCTCTGTCCAGGACTCTGTAAAATGCAGTTCTTCATAAGCGTTGTGAGCCCAACGTTTCTATTTCGATCGATCTCAACAGCATTTAGTTCATAGCGTATAGCCTCAAACAGATGACAGACGGTATTGTTAACTAGCTTTGTAGCGGTAACGGGCGTTCGCCCATCAGCCTTGGTCAATCTACCGGACACGTGTAGCGATCTCAGCTGCTCGGCAGTAGACACAAATCCTGATGCTGAACGGCGATGCGAATTTCATCGTTATTTTCATAGCTTGTGGATGCGAACGGTTGATGCGCATGAGTCTCATAGTGCGCAACGGACTCGTCAAAGACAATTGGTCTTTGTATTGTTAGGATTTCCTTCATGGTACGAGGCAGGCGACTACGACGCAGCAGAAATTCACTCTTACTCTCCGGAAATTACTCTTCCAAGAACTCTGAGGTTCAGAATCTTCAGGGACCGAATATTTTGAGGTTTTAGCTCCTCGAGAGGTGTGTGGCGACTGTACGTTTCTCGGCATGCCAACCCTCTTTTATAACTCTGGCCAACTTTGGTTTCGAAAACAATACCCATCACGATTTCACATGCAGTCTTATTGTTACCATTTCACCATGAAAATTGATCAATCGTCCGTCTTGATCGACCATCCTGAGCTGCAGATGATCTATTACTTGAACGGCGATTGGAAGGTAAATTACGTTTGTGGGTACTTCGATGAACTTATGTCCGGGCGGAACGATGGGGAAAAATTCGTGAATGGTGTGGACTCGTTGTTGGTCAACGTACGCACCCGCAGTGATGTTGCACTCGACTCTTAGAGAGTTAACTTTGAGAATGGAAACCGGCAAGTCGGATATGTGAGTGAGATTGGCTTCGAGGATGCGTGGGGTGAATCCGAAGAGGCGACCGATAGAGTCAGCGGGTGCGAAAATCTATCCGACAATCGCACTCGATTTTGCTGCACAGAGTATTGTTGTTCGCACGTAGACTAATTGATGTAGTCCGCTCGGACATTACTTTCTGTAGATAACTTTTGATATCCTCGATTTCGTAGCTCCCGGTGGGTATTGTGATAGTTTCGCTCTCCTCGATGTAAAGCTTGGTGTTTCCCTCGTCGATGTTGGGAATCGAGTTGAAGGTTTGCAATAGGACGAGTCCCAATGTATAATTTCTAAAGGGTGATAGCTCAATGGAAGGAAAATAATGAGCGTTCAGTACGGATGATGTTCCGGATAGCGTTAATGTAAAAGAATCGCTCATGGTGGTGTTCGATGCTTGACTAGCGTTCCACATGATACGGAGCACATTTTATGACAATCCGCTTAGGAATTTCAGGCACAGATGCCCTCATACCACCGTTTCGTAGTCTTGATATTGTTCGTGATTATACAAAACAATGCTACCAACACCGAGATATTTCATCAGATCTTCAGTCGGTTGTAGATTACCAAAGCTATCAAAGTAAATGACTTCGCTGTTCTTCTTCCTGCAGGGAACCCAGTGTGTACCGGGGCCATCTTTATCATCGAGATTCACAATAGCAGCTTCGTACTTTCTAGGTCCACCCTTGGGCATATCGTTTCACATATTAACTCCTCGAAAGTGTGGAATTTTCATGATCCTCGCATACTTGAGAAGATCGACATCGGTGAGTGCTCGGTGTGGTAGCTTCACACGGTTTTCGAGCCAAACGCAGACCTAGACCCTTCTTGTACGGTTTCAAGTACAGCCCCTTTCCCAAAGCAATCGCCTCCATGGTTTCATTGTAACGTTGGCGTTCCTGTAATTCACGTTTCACAGCATTGGCATCGTTCACAGCTTTTGCGATACCAGCTGCGCCCCCTGATAGAGCTCCGATGGCGCTCAATCCGGCGAACATAGGTATTAGAAAGGGTAAGAAACCACCGATTCTAGCTGGTACAGACAGAATGCGTGGAGTTTGCACTTCGCTTCGACCTCCCAGTTTTCACTGCTTCGCGTGCCCCTCTGAGAGCTCATTTAACGGGATCGGTACCGCTCGATCGCATGGCATTTCTTGCTGCCTTCACTATTCGCTTCAGTGAGACTTTTTTCTCTCCAGCACCTTTGGGACGTTTAGTTGTAGTTTTCTTCTTCCTTGACATACCCATACCAAGTTTTCTTTCCACCTTCATTGCGTTAGTCACACCCCAGGCGACACCTCAGCAATACTCACGTCTTTGGCAAAGACGCGCTGCCAAGCTTTCTCTGCGAGTACTTTATCCGCGTCGTGTCGAGCAGCAAGATTATCTCGATCTCTCGAATAGCGATATCGTGCTCTTTGCACCCAGCGTTGAGAGGATTGATGCCCCGATCTCCGCGTGCGAGTCGCTTCTTCGGTTTTGTTCCAGGACCACAATACTGGTAACCAGGTACATGTAATTCCACAGGAAGTTTGCTGATGATTGTGTTGATGAGCCCTCCACCACGCTGCTGTCGTCATCGTCGTTCTCGCTCACGTCTGTGTACGATCATGATTTCATGACTAACTGGAATCTTATAAATAGGGGGCATTTATAGATTCTTGCTGCAGTCTTTCACCGTACGTTCAGCTCCAACAATATGGATTTCAAGGAACAAAGCACCAAATTACCGGTAATCAATTTTGACGAGCTAGCACAAAGAAATATGAAGAAGCGGGAGAAGCGTCACGGTGCTCTACTACCAGCCCGTGCAGAAATTGGAGAACGGCTGCACGCTGGGCTGATATTGGTAGCCGCTCATAGTCAAGTGGCCCGAGATTGTCAATACGTGTTGGGCCGATATTGTTATGTAACACCGTGCCAAGTCCTGCCATTATCGGCGAGCATACCATGGCCCAAGCTTGGTTGACATTGTCAGGCCGACATTCCAACGCTATAACGGCCCGATATTGCACAATGAGACCCAGCCACGCTCTGATTGCAATATTGGACCGATATTGTCATGTAACGCCGTGCCAAGTCCTGCCATTATTGGCAAGCGTACGATGGGCCGAATTTGGCTGACATTGTCGGGCCGACTTCTCAATCATATAACGGTCCAAAACTGCAAAACGTCAGCCGGCCAAGCTTTGATTGAAATATTGGGCCGTTATTGCCGTGCATTACCGGTCCCAGATCTGTCCGTCTATATGTCACCAATAACGGGCCTGATTGACTCGCCGAATCTGGACCAGCACTACCGGCCGAAAGAGATCAATAATGACATAGACCACATAAATGTCATAGGCGGTATTTTCAAGATTAGAAAAATTATGGTTTTACGAATGCTTCAGAAGTCAATCATATCAATCCACATCAACAAAGAATCACTAATTGGTTGTGATTCGATGACCCATTATATTTCCACAAGTAATTGAATTCATGCCAGTTATTCGTAAAAAATATTATATGCGCTCGAAATAGGTTCGATTCCATCAGTTATCAAATAATAGGAAAGGAGAACGTCTTGCAGAGTGTAATCGGTATACATAGTACGATAGAATTAGCAACGAACGGGATAAATTGTCGGAAAATTGTGAGGGTAAAGCTCGAAATCAGTTGATTATATGTATGGGTATACCGGTGTTATAATAGGCATAGGTTATATTATAGATTTAGCTATTACATAATTACATGTTTTTTTTTTTTTTTTTTTTTTTATCAAATGGTGGAACAGGCTAAACATTGCCTTCACCGGCGTTGGTTACGTTCGGCAGCGGAGCGCTGATCGTGGCGTTTGGCACCGTTTTGGCAGATTCCCTACATTTTCGACCTCCTTTTCGATCGTCCGCTCGTGCGAGCCATTTCGTCGTGGCTCGTTGCACGTCAATATTGGTGCAGTTTATTTCGGTCAAACGGTCCAAAATCGTAACTGTCGGAAAATTATAGATTAAAATCAGATTGAGTTATTTAGGGATGAGATTTACACTTTAAAACTTTGTTCCGTAAGTTATCGAAAACATGTTTGTGACTAGCGATTTTTTGTATCCCTAACAATTAAATAACACTTGGAATAACGAAAAAGTTCAACAGCTGTGAATTATAAATAATACCTATACTTGATAAAAATGTTAATATACATGATATACATATTCACAGTGGGCAAAACTTCCAGTTTTTCTAAATATTACTCATTTGTCACAAGTAAGGCTCAATTTGAAAATTCTTTCATAAGTCCGTCGTCAAATTGATGGTTTTTCGGGCTGTGAGAACATATTTTTCCTGGTATTATCTACACATTAATATTTAGAATGCACGCATGGCGAACACAATAGTATATTTCACAGTTAGCGTACTAAGGTAGCCATTATGTGGCCGGGGCAATGTTTTCAGCACGAATCGTAGGAGGACATTTACGGGCCGAAGGCCCGGAAATGTGCTCCGGACATGAGTGCTAAAAAAATTGCCCCGGCCGGATAATGACTACCTCAGTGCGCTACTGTGAACTATATTTTATTCAACAATTGCCCGATTCTAACGATTTCTCACGACCTGCGAAGAAAAGCCCGTGGCTGTTTAGCGACACGGCGCAAACGTCGGAATTAATTTGAAAATTGATAGAGTAAGATTAGTTCAAATAACATTCAAATGATTTATTGAAAAGTTTTAACTAATTATTTTTCGATAATAATTACACGAAAATTTCATGCACAAATAATTATATACCTTTAAATATTTCAAATTAAACTGATTACTTAAATCGTTTGAGCACTCGATGACACCGCATGTATTTAATATGAATCACTGTACTAACCGTTCAACAAATATTTCCAATAAAATTCACGAGGAATTGAATTTGCTTATATGGTAATTGTAGAGCGCAAGTAACCGACTATCTCCATTATAAGACCCGCGTAAATTTAAAAATTGTTCCTACTGCCCCTATAATGGCCCCATTATAGGACCCCGGTAGAAAACGATGAAATCTGTTTTAACCTCTTAATGTTATTAAGCGCCGGTCGATAAACAGCCACTTAGGGGTTTGCTTCGCAGGCATGAGAAAGCGCCAGAATCGGGCATGAGTTGAATAAAACATATTATTTTCTTCATGTCAATCAAACATCATTTATCAGAGTTTCCGAAATAGGAACACAAAATGTTTATTATTTTTTCATTGTTGAATGTGCGCCAAAATAAATGTTTACTGTAATACTCACGGCACATACAGTTAAAACATCGTGTGGCGGAGAAATTTTTCTTCCCCCCGAACTTTTCTCTCTTACCAACCCCGCTGAACAGTAATTGGACATCTTTGTCCAAGAGTCGGGAAAGTATGCTGGCAACAGCATCTCCTACGTTTGTCGATGAACACCATGTAATCATTAAATGAATCTGAATTTAAAATAAGGATAATATAAATAACACCATTTCGAGCAGCGAATGAATATTGAAAAAGAGCTGTTCGTCAATTTATCAAGCTGATACACATTTATCTGGTCAGTACTATTACGATATAAAACAGGTTGCGTGGATAATGTTGTTTTTCAATGAGAATTATCAAGAGTTTGTCACTATTTCAAGTACTTTTCCAACGAAATAGTTGGCATTTGCCTATGTATTATCACTACACAGAATAACGTACACAAGTATGATATGATTTACTCACCATTCATTTTTCGCGAGATTCGTCCCCCAAACTGTCATCCAGCTGTACAAATTTGTCATAGGTGTTTATTGGAAACTCGGTTGCTAATTCTCGCTTTGGATTGACCACAGGTTTAATGCCAGCTTCATCCAAGCGTTCTAGCAGCAGGGTTTTCATTTCCTGGAATCCTTTCCTGATGTCATATGCGAGGCTTCGCCGAGCGCTCGCAATTTTTTCTGATATCGCTTTTTCAAGCGCCAGTAAACTTGGATTGTCAATATCAATCCCCAAAAAATTTCAAATGAATCGATATTATTATACTAATTTACAATCGTATTATTGCTAAAGATACAAGTCTCCCGAACTAGTGTAACTGTTGTCGGAATTGTAATGGCAGAGTATTGAAGGTTATCGAGAAAGGTTCCGCTAAATCCAAGACAGAGGATCAATATGTTCAAGACATTGTTGAATTATGCTAAAAACTTTCATTCCAGTTACGATTTGAGAATGTGTACTTATTTTATATTTTTATGTATTGAATATTATGCAGTTATATGAATATGTAATTATTGGATATAACTTCCCCTCTCATACGTGATACTGAATAGGTGTATGCAACTAATTTACCTGATACAATACTATAACGTGGTGTACCCGGTACAACTGGAGATCTCTCATGTAGCGAGAAACTATTTGCTGCAGACGATCCAGAGCTTGCTGTATTTTTACTCTGATAACAGCTTCTAGAAACGGATGGAGTTTTATCATTTTGAGATTTCTGACTCTGAGAAAGCGATGCTATAACATGTCTCTTGCGTATAGGTGATGCAGGAATCACTTCATCATCAGTACACGATCCATTCGTTCCATCGGACGACCTTGGATCGGGAGATTTAGGCCTTTTTCGTTTGATCGTCGAAGATTTTGCACTTCTGGTAGACACCGGTGTCAATATATTATGTGAGGATTTCTCCTGGGGTGAATCGTGTCTTCCTCCTTTTGGTGTCATCAGGGTACTCATATGATCAGGTGTCAGCACCTTTGCTGTTTTATCGGCAGCTTTCTCCTCAATGTTCGGTGACTCCCGTCCCAAAGTTCGTTTTGGTGTCAGAGTAGAGTCTGCATCAGATTCTGAATCTGAAAGAGTTGGTGTCTTGTAGTATTTCGTATCAGTTTTCTCTTCATTAATTATTGATATTCTTCATTCTATTTTCGTTATGGATCAGATCCTATATGCTCGTGAGTCGAGGTTTCAAGAACTATAAAGCATCTTATAAATTCAATAGACGAAAATAAGTTTCCGGAGCCTATTGAATTAACTATTTAATCTGCTGACCTGAACTTCCCGAGGCGCTCACATACTGTACTCCTGGTAAATGGGTTATTCGAAATAACTCATCTTCATCAGTGGCAGTGAGTGGAACCAGAGTCTGTTTATTGGGGTTGGAGTTCTCGTCATCCGTACTAGCAACAGCAACATCGCTAGTTTGAAGTCTTTCGAGGCGCCTAAAGCCTTGTTTGTGATCAGCTGTAAGGATTGGTTGTGTTATTAATCACAGCAGCCCCCCTTCGCAAGGTGAAGAGATATAAATGAAAGCGGTAATGCAAGAATACCGATACACTTGAATAGGTTCTAGTTCATTGAGGACGCATAGAGTTGTTACGTGTTCAAAAATATTCCTCACATGCAGTCTGCAGGATTTTGATTTCGTAGTGATTCCACACTTCCTTCGGTGGGTCAAGTCTTCGAATCATCTGTCCCAGCAGCTTGTATTCGTTTTTTTCCGGGTATTTGATCAACATCTTGTTTTTTATGCTCATCACCCATGAGCTAGGAACCAACTCAATCAGTTTCGGTTCATGATTTCCGATAAATTCTATAATTGAGTAGGTGTATTTGATCGGTTTCGGTGTCATATTGCGCGCTTGTCGATTGTGAGTATGACTGCTAAAAATAATAAACATGTATACAGCATATAATCAGCATGTATTTTAGGATGCGCCGTAGAACACTTTATTTCGTGTAATTTCAAAGTATCTGCCCTTCGAAAGTCGTAATTGGCATGAAAAAAAAAAAATTATTCTCAACATTACTGGATTTTGTACGGCAAAGTTTTTACGCTGTTCCAATGAAAGGCCCTAGGGGTATAAGTATGGTGAATCTGCCCCCCGGAAGATATTTAAATGACACTTAAAGGATATGTAGGTGGGTGATTCTACAGAAAATGGAATTTTTTCCGTTCCTCGATTTTATAGGTATTTGAAACATGAAATCAATTTTTTTTTGTACTGAGGCGAAGGAGTCCAAACTGAGCTACGTAGGTAATGAAAAAAAATTGTGGAATTTCATATTTTTCTTCGTGAAAATCACTCGTATTTGGCCAAAATCTCAGTCCCCTGGCATGTCACCAACGCAAAACGCAGATAACTAAACGTATTCACTAGCATAAGATTACATTTTCACTTATTTTTGTTCTTGATATCCACACTACGTAGATTGTGGATGATGATTATGATATTGTTCGCGGTTTTTGTTGCTGTTTTTTATATAAAAACTGATCGTGAACTTTGTCACCACTTTCGAGACTTCAGTCCCCTGGCTTCAAACAAATTCAAATATTTCGATATTCTTCACCCCAGAGAACCAAGTGCTTCCACCTAAGAATAATCTTCAAACTCAAGTTAGCGAAAATGTGCCGTGTGTTCAAATGTATCGGTTTTGCTCAGTAGCAATTGCGACTCAATCGATGGAAGACGTGGTGGTGCCAGTGAATTTATCAATCCCCTGGTAAGTATTATTGTTTGAATTTTCATATTTATTCCATGTTTATTAAATAAAATGAAATTATAAATTCGGTCCTGAATTGTGTATACAATGATGAACGTTAATAGTAATTTAGTTTTGAGTTATTTACATTGTTCGTAAAGAATCTCAGTCCCCTGCAACAAATTGTTGCAGGGGATTGAGAATTTTTCCAGGGGACTGATAAAGCTGTGCAACAAATCCCTTTTTCGTCCCTTACTGACCACCTACATTTATACAAATTCTATTTCTAAATACGTTCAACAAATATACGAAGATTATGATTATCTAATGTGTATATTCACAGTCAGAAGCGAAATAAGCATGGCACCGACTCAGAAACAGCGACTGAGCAGAGAGGAACGGCTGGAAAAAAAGAGAGTCGCTGAAAAAGCCAGGTATGAAAAAATTAAGAATGATCCGGTTAGACAAGCTGAACGAAAAGAAAAAGAAAAACTTAAATATTTGAAAAAGAAGGAAAAAGGCAGTAGAAAATCTGTGTCTGAAATGACACCTCGACAGCAGAGAGCAACACGGAGAAAATGGAGGACTCACTCTAAATCCTATTATGCAAGACTGATCATGACGAAAAACACAAATACTTTCCTTAAAGAAACTACACCCCCAACCTCTGGTGATGATATGGAAGAAAATCGTGGACCTTTGGCAGCAGTAGAAAATAATCTACGAGCCAATTCACATGCAGCTGCAGCACGAAAACGGGCGCAAAAGCAGCGGAAAAGACGTTGCAAAGAAATCAGGAAAAAAGAAGCCATCATTGCAAAATTGAAGACTAAATTGAATTGTTATAAACAAAAGGTTTCCCGTTTGCGAAAGTCAAAGGAATTGACACCGAGAACCAAACTCCAAAAAATGATTGAAAATCCCGGCACAAGAAGAGAAGTAGGAAAGAAGGCTTTATTTGGTCAAATGATGGAAGAACAAATAACAGAAATCTATTCTAAAGCTAAATCCTACAAAGAGAAACAGATGATAGACAAGGCACTTTTAGGAGAGAAAATAAGGAAACATAAAATGTGGAAAATTAATAGTGCAATACCTTACAAAAGAGTTTGGTCATCAAAACAGAAATCCGTGCACAAAAAATCTATACTTTCTGTTAATAACACCGTAGTAGCGTTCTATGAAGATGATAACAGCAGTAGATTAGGTGCCGGAAAAAAGGAATGTATCATGAGAAATAAAATAAAGAAACAGAAACGTTACCTACAAGACACGATGAAGAATCTACATAGGAAGTTCTTGAATTCTACCGACATAATCATCAGCTACTCTTTATTTTGTCGTCTACGACCCTTTTGGGTTGTTTTACCTAAAGTCGCGGATCGCGACACATGCCAATGCATGACGCACGCCAATATACAATTGATATTGGCAGCTTTATGCACTGCAAAGATATTGTGCTTTAGTACATACCAAACGTTGCTGCAAACACTTTGCTGCGATAGATATAACGAACAATGTTTGGCAAGAAGTTGCAAAACTTGCTGTGATAAGACTTTGCCGTTTCATGAATTTGATAACGAGAAGAAAACTTCTTACAAACAATGGGTTTCGTCTAAAGAAGGCATCGTCGATCCAAAGACTAAAAAAATTCGATACGTGCAAAAGCAGAAACAACAGCACTTTGAGCTGTCACCGCGGGATCTCATTTTGAAATTGGAGAATGATCTAGTCAAATTCTTTCAACATGAATTAAACATTGTCCATCAATATCAAACACTTAAGAGCTTAAAGGAAAGTCTGACAGAAAAAGACACAGTGATACACATGGACTTTTCTGAAAATTACGCAACCAAATATAATGAAGAAGTCCAGGCTTTTCACTTTGGAGGGTCGCGGACACAACTAAGCTTACACACTGTCGTGGTCTATACCCAAGAATCAGTCACGTGCTACTGTACGATGTCTTCCAACTTATCTCACAGCCCACCTGCAATTTGGGCTCATTTGAAACCGATTTTAAGAACTCTACCTCCATCGATTGAGAACATCCACTTTTTGAGCGACGGGCCTGTCACCCAATATCGCAACAAAACAATGTTTTACGTACTGGGATGTAAGCTGGTTGAGTTATACCCGAAAATAGTCAACTTTTCATGGAATTACCACGAGGCTGGGCATGGAAAAGGCGCTCCAGATGGAGATGGCTGTCTGCAAACGAACAGCAGATCAAGTGGTTGCTCATGGCGGTAGTGTCACTAACTTGGAAAATTTCGTCAAATGGATACAAGAAAAATGTCAGGGGATAACGGTGTTCACTGTGAATGATCGCGAAATAGAAGTGATGAATGAGATCATTATGCGAAGTCAACCAAATTTTGTATCTTTTACGGGAACGCTTATGGTTCATCAAGTGACAGGAAGCATTTATTTTCCACGACAGTTGTTCATGAAATCCTTGAGCTGCTTTTGCCAAACAGGATGCTGCGATCATTTTAAATTGGGTTCCATAAAATATCAACCGACTGCAGAGAAATTAAATGTCGATAGCGTATTCACTGATTCAGAATCTGAATCTGAGGAGGCAAGTCCGTCAGCGAATGTTTCTATTGAGGCCGAACCGAAATCACCTTTTACTAATGGCGAATACGTTCTTGTTAAGTTTGCTACGAAAAAAAAAGAATTCCGATACGTAGCTGTCTGTACTGAAATTTTTGTAGCAGATAGTGAAATCAAGGCAACTTTTCTAAAGGTCTGTAACAAGGAGCGTACCCTTTTTAGAGTAGATGAGAAAGATGTAGGTGTCTTAGCTTTCGACCAAGTCATGGAAAAAGTTCCCATGCCTGAATTGCAAGTTAAAGGTGACAGGATTTTTTACAAATTCCCACATCCAATCGATGGTTTGGAAAAATGAGTACGAGTCCTGGTCAGAATTCATTGAATATAAAAATGAGTACAAACAAACTTAAGTGAGACATATCTAAGTTGAATAAGAATACTAAATACTATAGTGGGTATAGGCAAAATGTGTGAGCAACAAAGACTGTGAAATTTGATTCACTATATATATTATGAGAAAAGTTACCGTATAAGAAAGACTGTAATATTTAATAAGACTACGTAAAAAGTACTATACTACAAGAAGTCACTTAGAAATAAAACGTACAACATACATATTTAAGTAAATAATTGGTATGTGATAATAATTTTTAATTTTCCGATTAAAAAAAATGTTATTTTAGTTTTCATATTGATAAATGTAATATTTCGTTGATCCGTTATTTTTTTATTTCAATAAAATATTCGTTCTATTCGGACTTCGTATTGATTTCTCAGTCCCCTGTACACCTTATCAATCCCCTGGAAGCATTTTTTCGAAAAACGCTAATAAAAGCTGAAATACTTATCAAATTTACTGGCCCTTTCCGCAGCAGTAATAATTCATTATCTGCCACGAGAAAAGTGAATTCATGTTTCATATTTATAAAAAAAAGTATCTTAACATCTTTTAGGCCAAAAAATTCCGCTTTCTGTAGAATCACCCAGGTACTAATAAAATGATAAGGTCCTGAAAGTTTCAGATCCCTAACTGAATCGATTTTTGAGAAGAAGCAAAATATGCAAAATAAAAATCTTCTCAGGATTGACTGAACCGATTGATCTATATTTTCAATATATTTTGGGGGCTGATAATAGCTCCTAGAACAAAAATCAAGAGCTATATATAGCTTCATAAGATCCTTGAAAAAAAAAAAATTGTTTATCTTTTGATTTCGATTTATAACCATGATACAATTTTGGCATAATTATGAAACAGTTTTATTTCAAATCTGATACATTTCCCTATAACACTATGATTTAAAAATTTTGTTTAAAAAGGTACGCCATAGTAGAAAGGATTAAAAACCACTTTTTGGTCCGAATAATGAATTTATTTATATGCTCTAGGATTTAATTTTTTTATTTCAATGCATTTTTACATAATTTGTATCCATTAAAAGTAATATTTCATATTCAAAACAACAAGAATCATTTTAAAAACTGTTTTTGATGTCATAATTATATTTTACAGTATGTCTATCTAATCAGTCTTCAAAAAATCCTTTTGTTAGTGTGAGCTGTTGCGGGTTTATTAATTAATAGAAAAAAAAAAGAACAATAAATAAACGAAATAAAATTTAAATTTGTTTGAAAGTTTAGATTTGTTCAGAAAGAAAATGTTCTCGTCTTTCATTAATTTGGTAATTTTTGGTTATATCTATGTCTCAAGTTTATGAAAATATATGAATAATCGAGTTTTATAAGAAAAAGTTGTTCCTGAAAATATTTGTTAAATTAACTATAAAATTGATTATTGATATTTAACGGTTTTCAATTTTTGACTTTGGCAAAAAAAATTATTGTTGTTGTTTTGAATATGAAATATTATTTTCAATAGATAAAAATTATGTAAAAATGCGTTGAAGTAAAAAAATTAAAGCGCAAAGCATACAAATAAATTCATTATTCAGACCAAAAAGTGGTTTTTATTTTTTTCTGCTATGGCGCACCTTTTTAAAAATTTTCAAAAACTCATAGTGTTATAGGGAAATGTATAAGATTTGAAATAAAAATAGTTTCATAACTGTGCCAAAATTGTATCATGGATATAAATTGAAATTAAAAGAAAAACAATTTTATTTTTTCAAGGATCTTATGAAGCTATATATAGCTCTTGATTTTTTTTCTAGGAGCTATTATCAGCCCTTAAAACATATTAAAAATGTAGATCAATCGGTTCAGTCAATCCTGAGATTTTTTTTTTTTTCACATCTTCTGCTTTTTCTCAAAAACCGATTCAGTTAGGGATCTGAAACTTTTAGGATCTTATTATTTTATCAGTACCTATAGATCCTCTAAGTACCACTTAAATATCTTTCGGGGGCAAATTTACCATACTTATACCCCTAGGGCGTGTAGTTCCATAAAATCAGGAATGTTCTCCTAGTTCAGATATTAGTCGCTCGGGAATTTTGAAAATAATTATTTTCATAGAAAATTGATAAAAATTTTTAATTTAAACAATTTTCACGCACTTCCCAATTTTTTTCCAATTGTGCCTAGGTAGCAAACGGCTAAAGAAACATGAAAAGAAAATTGAGTGGTCAGACCAACAAAAAAGCAGGAATACTTGTCAAAAAATAGTCACTTAAATGTGTGTATTACGTATCATAATTCTACTTTTACGTATATACTCCTCAATTTCACTGATAGAAGAGTTTATTTTGTAATTAATAAACGTTGTAACGTGGCATGTTATTGTCTTGTTACTGACCCTCGTCTCTATTCAGGACGATTTCATTACATTGTATGCACGTTACGCAGCAACCAAATGGAATGATACTCGCCACACCGTTCGTCATACCGCTCGTTTTAATATAATAACAGTAATTTCGCTACAGTGTGATAACAGTAATTTCGATACGCATTGTTCTGCTTAGATGAAATCAAATTTTACGCGAACTGCATCCAAAAATATCGTTCGCAACATGAGCGTAATACTTTACACCCTTGTGTGATGCCGTAATCGCACGGCAATCACACGCGGGTATAAAATTTTACATTCTTGTTACTTTCCGAACAAAGATTACACGGAGAAAACAAAATTATTACAATTACTATCTGGTTATGGTAGAATTTTCTAAGGTCAACTCGATAGTAGAGAATACTACTTAGATCATTGTATAAATCATCAGGATTGTATAAATCATCTAAGTGTATTCACTACTATCGAGTTGACTTTGGAAAATTCGACCATAACCAGATAGTAATTGTAATCATTTTTTTTTCGCCGTGTATGTACCTTCATGCATGGAAAACTCGAAATAATATTAATTGAACGTATTATATGATTTCACTTACCCAGATTTCTTCGTCGTATCCAGTACCCGCAGCAACCTATCCTTGCAGCTTCCGTTAACTTTGTCACGGCTGACTTCGAGCATTCAACACTATTAACTGATTTGCGAGAACAAGCATAACTCGTGTGTTCCACTAAAGTTCATTCGGAGGGTAGGGGATATTTTCAACCAATTTACGAGATGCAATAGCAAGCAAGTAGCGTCACGATGAGCCGCGTGGAGTTTTCACGGTTGAAGGTCCTACCGCCGTTCTTGCGCCGTTCTTCCGCGGTTCTAACGCCAGTCTACGCAGTTCTCATGCCGTTTCAATGCCGTTCAAATGCCGTTCTAACAACGTAACTGGATTGTAGTGCATTTTCATGATCGCGTATTATATACAATTGGAAATGATTCAGGTCTATCGTATTACACATGAAGCATACTTGCTGCGTACTCCACATTACGTTTCGTTTGCAATTTCACCAGCTTGTTCGCGACTTGAGAGCATCGATATTTCGAAGTACTATTGGACCGGTTCCCTAGTTTTACAATACCCACATCAAAAGATCTGAGTGGATATTTGAATAGTTCTTCTACAACTTCTCGCCGATGTCCTTCGATGAACGCCCTATCTCCGTTACTGTCATTTTTACGCGTCAATCGTGTGATTTTAATGATCTCGATAATCGTGCCACACTTCAAAATCACTAAATTATTTGGCGATGAACAGCTTAGGGTCATATTTCTCACTCGAACCTTTTTGTATTTCACTTCGGCGTCCTCTTGATCACATCCTGTTACTTCGTCATTTCGTGAAAATGTTATTTCGGGGTTCGGCTTGATGAAATCAAACTCTTGGGATTCTTGCTCAGACAAGCGTCGACATACCTGAGCAAAAGGTTTATTAGGTGTTCTTATCAGCTTTTTTATAGCTCCCAGGTAACTTTCATATAGAAATGCTGCATATTTATTTAAAGGTACTTTCATGTTTTCTGCGTCATCACACACATGAATTAGGTTATGAAAATTCATGATTTGTGAATCATTTCCATACAAGTGAGGTAAAAGTAAGAAAAATTTCTTCAAGAATATCCTCGCAAATTCAATTTTGGTAAGTACAGCCTCAGGGTGGTGAAGGATTCTGGCAGCAGTGTGTAAAAGTAGAAAATGTTTGTATATTTTGGTTGGCAGCAGACCTTTAAAAACAACCGGACCACCATATAACAAAAAAAACCTTAATTCGGTAGCTTTCCAGCGGCTCAAATCTTGCAGGCCTCGAGGTTTCCGCTGAAATTCAACAGGTACATGCTTTCGTAGACCTACTAGTCTATCAGAGATTAGCTGACGTGTATGGGCACTGCAGATAGCCCTTGAACGGTTAGTCCCAGTAATCATTTTTTGTAGCAAAGTCTTCATGACTCCACCAAACAAATGCATGGCCTCTAATACGAATAGATGTACGAGCCCCAGTGTGGTAATGTTTTCAAGCAAGGATTTTCCAACATGATGCTCATTTTGCCGTCTTTCCCGAAAGGATTCTTCAGTACGAAGTGGGCAGTCTGCGTTAGAGTAAACTCTTTTATTACCAACTGTTTCACCTTTTATTGTGCATCTTTCGCATGCGAAGAAACCTCCATGGCCCTTCGTGCATTTAAGAAAGGATCGAGCAGGTGTGTCACACACGAATGCCTTGATGTGTACCGAGAAAAGCTTATTTCTTATGGTGATACCATCTTCAAGCAAACTCTTGAGTTCTCGGACGAATTCTCGCAAAAATTCATTGACATCGCCAGGCTTCGAATCGCCGCAATACGGACCAACGATGAACGGCTTACAATTATAATGGTGATGGTAAACCATACATAATATTGGCCAAAATTCCAAAGAGGAACTTTTATAAACTGGCATCCCATCGATATTGAACATTAAATGAATTTCACTTTCCGTGAAATAATCTGGAGAGATTATTTTCTGCAACCTTTGTCCTATACCGAAGTAAGCGAATTCTCCCAGTGAACCTCTGTGAGTAAGCATGGGCTCAACGGATTCTTTGTCCAGACTCTTAGTTCCCAGTAACGTGACTGCACATTTAGGTAGCTCAGTGTGCCCCTCGCTTTGCAAAAGAACTAGAAGATGCGAAACTGCATCATTTGTAACTACGTGATTATATTTTAGACTCCAATCACGAATTTTTGTTGTTATGTTACATTCCGGTAATGCAGGGGACTCTGGCTCATCCGGCATCTCATCACTAAGGAAACTACTGCTAGAATTGTGAGTATAATCAGCCTGCTCAGGACTTTTCTCGGCACTGGTCCTACATTCATCATTTTCGTCTTCCACATTCGAAAATATAACTTGGTACTCCTGACTGTCACTGGCTTTATCATCAGATTCTTCATCACTGGAAATACGTTTTTGTCCGAGCTGCTCGATATCTCTAGTTTTACGTAAATCCCGATACTTTCGAACACGTTTTCTCGAAATCAACGATCGCTTCATTGCACAACAGGCTTGGTGCTCAACAGGTTCAAGACTGCGGAGCAATCGTGTATAGACTGTGAACTAGAATAACGGGGCAACGCGAACACGATAGTACATGCAGTGGCAGTTTCAGTTGGGTACTCGAGGTTAACAATGTGTGTTACCAATGACCCTCGCTCATCATATCAGACTCACAAAGGACGCTGACGTACGACCAACCGATATGGCACGAATGAATGATTTCAACCTTTACCCGTTGCAACGATACTCGTCCCTTGACCGATATCGGACGAACAAACGACGCCGATGTGTGGCCGCTGCAACGGTCGCCGTTGATAACCCGATACCGGGCAAATGCACGGCTTCAACGTTTGGCCATCGCAACGATACTCGTCCCTTGACCGATATCGGACGAACAAACGACGCCGATGTGTGGCCGCTGCAACGGTCGCCGTTGATAACCCGATACCGGGCAAATGCACGACTTTGACGTTAAGCCGTTGCAACGGTACTCGTCTGTTGACCAATATCGGGCGAACGAACGACGTCAATGTGTGGCCGCTGCAACGGTCGCCGTTGATAACCCGATACCGGGCAAATGCACGGCTTCAACGTTTGGCCATCGCAACGGTACTCGTCCCTTGACCGATATCGGACGAACAAACGACGCCGATGTGTGGCCGCTGCAACGGTCGCCGTTGATAACCCGATACCGGGCAAATGCACGACTTTGACGTTAAGCCGTTGCAACGGTACTCGTCTGTTGACCAATATCGGGCGAACGAACGACGTCAATGTGTGGCCGCTGCAACGGTCGCCGTTGATAACCCGATACCGGGCAAATGCACGGCTTCAACGTTTGGCCATCGCAACGGTACTCGTCCGTTGACCAATATCGGCCGAACGAACGACGCCAATATGCGGCCGCTACAGCGGCTGCCGTTCATAACCTGATATGGGGCGAATAAACAACGCCAACGTGCTGCCGTTGTAACAATTGCCGTCTGTCAACCAATAATGGATGAGCAAACGACACCGATGTACAGCCGTTATATTAGTTGCCGATCTTAAACTAATAACAGGCCAACATCGCATGCCGATCCTCAACCGCTGCATTGATAGCCAATATTGTTCCAACGTTGGCCCCGTACAAACTCGCAATGAACGGCCATTGTATTGGGCAGCCAATATTCTACCAATGATGGCCCGTTTTTGTAGAAAGTCTGCCGTTCTAGGCTTTCTGCACGGGAGACAGCGTGCGCGCAGTGATTTGTGGACCATCCAATGGTGGAAAGACCAGCGCCCTTCTATCTCTGATAACGCACCCTAATGGTCTGAGATTTGAAAATATCTACGCTTATTCAAAATCGCTCGATCTATCCAAGTATAAATTTCTCAAAGAGTTGCTTGATTCGATCAAGGGTGTTGGATATTTCCCGTTCAACGATCACAAGCAAGTGGTCAGTCCTGAAGATGCGTGACCGAACTCTCTCATGATTTTTTATGACGTGGCCTGCGAGAAGCAGGATAACATTAGAGCCTTTTTTGTATGGGAAGACACAACAAAGTTGACTGCTTCTATATCTGCCAAACTGACGCTCGTATCCCCAAACACCTCGTACGCGACAATACCAATGTTTTAATACTTTTTCAACGAGACGAGATGAATTTGAAGCATATATATGATGATCACGTGAATACCGACGTGTCGTACACACAATTTAGGGACCTGTGTGCAGCCTGCTGGAAAAATAATAGATACGGTTTCATTGTGATCAACAAGGACAGTAATCTCGTAGAGGGTAGGTACCGGAGGGGCTTCGACTGCTTCATATCCATAAATAGTTGACAAATCACGTGATGAGGGCAGTAATATTTTGAACTTACAAGCATCAACATGCGGAGTGTCGAATTGCAACAGCAGAGAGATGTACTGCATCAAATCGCAGAGGCTACCGATGCGATACGAGACAAACACGAAATGCTAAAGTTAGGACGGGATACGAACGATAAGGCTATGAATGGAGTTTTCAAACCTGTGGTGACACCTCTCCAAAAGCTGTTGGATCAATCGATCAAATCGGAGTCTATCAAGAAAGAAGTTCGAGAGTCACCTGTGGTAGAAGAACCCTCGCAGGCGGGCGAGAATAAGTTTGATAATTCTTTCATAACGGCTGAGGAAGATTCGGATGATGAAGCCGATCCCATTACCGCTAGTAGACAAGATTCTTCTGTGAAGCGCGACTCTTCCTCCGAGGAAGCTCCCACTGTCAACGATTATTCGCCTCGATCTGACCTTCGAATGTTCAGTACGAAAGAAGTAAAAGAGTTGGATACTACGTACGGAGTTCGTAGGTTTAAGGATATTTTGAAGATCGGTGACTCTGCGGTAACTTTCGAGAATAACGTTATTCATATTGGAGATAAGAGTTATGAACCAACACAAGGCTGACTGCTCGAACTATTGTTGAAAAAGTCACCGAACCGTGGCACTGTCAGTCAGGCTGATTTACAGAATTATGGTGAAATCCTCATCGCTACAAACGCACATCGAAAACACTATCGCAGTAATGCAGCGATTCGTCGAAAGAATAACGATAAATTCTGAAATATTATTTCGCTAACTATTGGTTCTCCGAAACGGAAGACAGGCAAAGCCTTACCGCGCTACAAGATCGCCAGAGGTAAGCAGAGGCGAATGGATTACGTGTACTCGGACGATCCCAATGCTGGTCGATCGACTTTGGTTGCTCCACGCATCCCAGGCGGCTGGTAACACGAGCCATTCCGATGAAATTATTTCAATCATCGAGGAGTTGCGAAAAGCTGGAATCATACATTAGATTTCTTTAGCGATTGTCGGCGCTTAGTTTCACAATCAGCGTTGACGTTTTCGGTAGGCAATTGACAAGAGCGAAGGGTAGCCAACTACCAGATATTGATGCAAGAATCCGAACTCTCGAAAATCAAATTCATCATATTGCAAGGACTCCGCGTGCGGACAGCGATACGGTACAAGCTTTTGTATCCCATACCTCCCATCTGATTGCGAGCATGGAAGAAAAACTGAGAGCATTGGAAAGAATCAGCGACAGTGAGAACAATTTCATGATCAAAGGCCTCGAATCGAGCATGAAGGAAGATCTACAACGTCTTGGAAGAGATTGCGAGACCCGACAAGAACTGGTGATTCATAGTTCTAAAATAATCGTGCAATTGGACGAGCGGTTAACCAGACTGGAGCATGGAAGACAAGAAGGCGGCATTGGTGGAGGAACTTCATAGACCTGCGCAAAAGAATTATCCTCGTCGCGTTGAGATGCGAGGATTGGATGAGACCTGGCAGGCTGATCTCGTGCATATGAATGCTTACGCGAAATCTGACAGTGACTATAAAGATCTGCTAACGATCATAGATATTTTCTCAAAATATGCCTGGGCCGTACCGATCAAGGCCAAGAGTGGTGAGGATGTAACGAAAGCTATGAGCCTCATCTTCAAGAAGGGTCGCATACCGAAGAAATTGCACGTCGATCGTGGGAAAGAATTTTACAACACCGACTTCAAGGCTCTGATGCAGCGACACGGTATCGTGCTGTACTCCACCTTCAGCAACTTAAAAGTCTTCATTTGCGAACGATTCAATCGTACGCTGAAAAGTAAAATGTGGAAGCAGCTTTCTCTCCGAGGCAATCACAAGTGGATAGATATTGTACCTGACCTGGTGCTGACTTATAACAACACGAAGCATCGCACCATCGGAAAGAAGCCGAAAGGGGTTACAGCTCAGAATGAAAAGACTCTCCTCCGGAATGCCTATGGCAAATTCCCAGTTAATCGAACGGAGAAAAAAAAATTGCAAGTTGGTGAAAAAGTTCGAGTTAGGAAGAATAAGCATATATTTGAAACAAGTTATACACCGAACTGGACAACTGAAATATTCACCGTAAGTGAGATAGAGAATACTGATCCGATAACCTACAAGTTGGTAGACTATCAAGACAAACCGTTCGAAGGTGGCTTTTACAAAGAGGAACTCTCCAAAGTCAAGTATTCTGATGTATACTTGATTGCAAGAGTACTGCGGAAGCGTGGGAGTAAACTGCTCGTGAAATGGTTAGGTTCCGATAATTCACAGAATAGTTGGATTAATTATATGATTGAACGAACTTACCTAAGTGATGTTCAATCAGGATTGTATGAGCGCCTCTTCCGAAGTGATCAACTGTAGTACCCTCAACTTACACCGATGTCGCCACCATTGTTTAAAGTAAAAATTTACGATGGCTGCCTGTCTAGGCATTACGTTAGCTCATTCTCTTTAAAGCTATGCTGTAACTTTTTAGGGATCCTAAGTGCGTTTAGGATTGGGAATTACAGGGTGGGATTTGATCACTTCGCAAGAGGCGCTCATACAATCCTGATTGAACATCACTTAGGTAAGTTCGTTCAATCATATAATTGTATTTCGCGCCTCTTCCTCATGATCAACTGTAGGTGTTTAAAGCTAGTTACAGCATAAAAAACTATAATAAAGTAGGAAAAGCTTTATTATCAAGGACACGTATTGTTCTTTTACAACGGATTTGAAGAATCCAACTGGACCTTCTGACCTTAAGCGTTAAGATAATATATGAATAAAGGCCCAAGGCCAAGGTTTTGCTTATTCTAATATGGCATTTGCAAAGGTAGAACTATCTGCTATAATCTTTCTGTCATAAAACTTAGCAAACGTTGCTGATGACTCTGTCCAACCAGCAGTTTTTCTAATAAGACCTATATCTACTCCTCACCGTTTTGCTGCTGACGTAGCAGCATGGCGTGTACTATAAGCAGTGAACACGTTAGTATCCACGCCACCTCTGCTTATAGTTTCCTTAACCCAGCGACTTAGAGTTTGACTTGAAATCGCTCGGAAGGGTTTCTTTAGAGAGATGAAAAGTTGAGTTATGCTACCACGTAACAATCTCGTTTTTTCCAAATAAGTTTTTAAAGTAGATGCTACGCAAATCTTTCTATTGATATTGTATGTAGGTAAAAACAGGCATGGCTGTTTTTTGTTTGGTCCGGATGTCTTAATCCTATCAGGAACTTTGATTTCGATAACCTCTGGAGTCTCACGAATATTTCTAATGTCTATTGGTGAAAATGTCTGTAATCTGTGACCCGTAACTAGAGCAAGAAGTGTTATAAGTTTCATAGAGAGATCCTTTTGGCTCACTTGATCATCTGCAGGCCATGACAAGAAAAGATCTAAGACGGTTTTAGGATCCCAAGTCGACTCATACCGAGGTCTTGATGGTCTCAAGTTATAAATCCCTTTAAAAAATCGTCTGAGTTTTGGATCATTTGATATTTCGGTGTCGATTATTAGAGAGATCGCGGATCGAAGACAATTTAATGATCCATGCGATGCTCCCTTCTCGAATTCTTGTGTTAAGCACGTAAGAATGTCAGGAACTGACTTAGTAAAAGGGTTGATCCCTCTCTGCTTACAAAACGTCCACCATTTCTTCAGGGAAGAATTATACTGGTTCAAGGATGATTCGCTTAATGAAGAAATCATCACCTCGATTGACGATTCAGGAATATTCTTTAACTCGTACGATCTCCTGATAATCTGCCTCCCACCAGGGTAAGACTCCGTTAAAGGGGATGTGGTTCTCTATTACAAGAAATTAGTAGGTTATAGTCAGGTTTAAAATAAATAGGTCCGGAAACGAGCATCGAATGGAAAAGCGGAAACCAGGGTTGGGCAGGCCATTCGGGGACCACTACAATTCCCTCAGCCTTTTCATCTCTAAATTTTCGTAACACTTTTAGAATAATCGCGAATGGTGGAAAAGCGTAGAAATAAAAAGGTTACCACGAGATTGTAAATGCATCTGAAGCCAGGGCATCTGGGTGTTTGTACCAAGAAATATATCTTTTGCACTTTGTATTGACTCTACTTGCAAACAAGTCAATTTCCGGACATTCGAAAACTCGTATGATTTTTTCGAACGCCGTATCCGCTATTTCGAATTCTGTCTCTGACTTGACCCTCCGAGATTCTGCATCTGCGACAGCATTTTCTATAGAGCTTATATATGACGCGAAAATCCATAAACCTCGATCCTCACACCATCTCCAAATCTCTTTGGTGATGTGGTTCAGTTTTACAAATTGAATGCCACCCATTCTATTTATATACGAAATAGCCGTAGTATTATCTATTCGTAGTAATACATCGCAATTTCGTAATGAGTTAGCAAACCATTTCAACCCGAGAAAGGCTGCTTTCAGCTCTAAATAATTAATATGGTGTGTGCGTTCGTTCTCATGCCAATGACCATGAGTCTTTTCTTTACCACAAACAGCGCCCCAACCGGACAGCGATGCGTCTGTGAAGATTTCTATGCAAAAATGAATATTTTTGATTGGATTAAAAGATGATACTATGGACGATCTCCACCAACAGAGATCCTCTTGCAATTTATCGCTCAGTGGCATTACTTTATCGTAATCGCCCCTACTTTTTTCGAGAGCCAAATACTTTTTTCTTTCAAATACCTTTGTATGACTCCATCCGTATCTCACCACAGGGCAGCAAGATACCAACAGACCAACCAGACTTGCAAATTCCCTTATTTTACACATTTCTAGAGAACTAAACTTCTCTATCTGTTTTCTTATTTGTTCTCTTTTCTTTTGGGGCAGTTTAATTATCATTTGATCTGAGTCAAAGACAAAACCCAGAAATTTACACTTCATCGATGGAATAGCTTGGCTTTTTTCATCATTAATTATGAATCCGAGACTATGTAAAAATTGTCGAGTCTCCGCAACATTAGCTAAACACTCTTTATACGATTTTCCCAATAACAAAAAATCATCCAAGTAAACTACTGAAAGATAACCTAAACTTCTTAATGAAGTTGCCACTGGCTTCAGAAGCTTGGTAAAGACAAAAGGAGCCGTGCAAAGTCCAAAAGGTAGGCAAGTAAATTCAAATAAACTATTTTCAAACCTAAATCTTAAGTATTTTCTATCAGACTCAGCAATTGGTATCAAATAATAAGCGTCTTTTAGATCTAACGTCGCCATATACCATTTCTCGTTAATTAAATTTATCGCTGTCCTATAGTCCTCTAATTTGAAATGTTGAGTCTGAATGAAATTGTTTAATTTTTTAAGATTTAAAATCAGTCTACTAGTTCCATCAGGCTTTGGGACTAGAAATATATTTGAGATATATTGGTCTTGGCATGGGTTGCATTGTACTATTGCCCCCTTTTCTAGTGAAGCAGAGATTTGTAAGTGAATTTGACATCTTTCCTTTTTCGACCAGGTTGGGCATTTAGGAGGTATCAATTGCACCACTTTAGATGCGAAAGGTATTTTATATCCTCGAATCCAGGACATAATCTTCGGATCAGGTGTGAGGGTTTTCCATTTTCTCTTGAACAACCTTAGTCTACCAGCTATTTGACTTACAGGGCTTAGTATCGTTTCTTTCCGTAACTGGAGTTGTCCTTCCGCTGCGCTGTTCTCTGAGATTGTTGTGGGCGTGATGCCCTGCCTGCTGATGTTTGATATTTTTGCCCGCTCGTTGTGGTCTGAGGATTTTTGGGTCGTTGTTGACGGAGCGGGCCCTTGTAGTTTTTTGACTGCTTAAATGTTTGGGGCTTTCCTGCCGGTTTGAAATCCTTAGCTGAGTTTTCAACCAGCTTTGCTGCCTTAACATTTTCTGCTAATTCTTTACCAAACAGCCACTCATCTATTGGCGTGGCACTGAGTGTATTCTTCAGATTTGTATTGATGTTTGACAACGATAAACTCCTCCCGATGACAGTTTCATCATGCTGTAAATCCGCCAAGAGGCGGCTTGTATCGCCTAAGCATTCAATCAAAAGCAGATTTTCTTCGCTATATCCATTTTTGAAAAGTATGGAGAGCGTTTTCCCAATTGCCCCCAGGCATGCTGTCAACTTTTCTTGTTTTGATAAAATACGTCCGTCTCTCTTTAAAATTGCTTCCTGTAGTGAAGACTTGACCTCTAAATTGAGCTTCGGTGGGTCGATTAAGGTACAGTTACTCGGGGGTGGATATTTTTTAATAATAGCCACCCTGTCTTCTGATGGCAGTCCGAGCTTAAGGATTTCCTCCCATCTAGATGCCATATCTTTATGAATGGCTGGAGCGAGGACTCTGCCCTCTGCGAAGCGCTTTCCTATAGCATTCAAAACTTCCTCTCCCAGTGGGTCATCAACTGGCTCGGAAGATTTTTCCCCATCAGGTTGGGCTTCTTTTGGATTAGCGTCCAACAAGGCTTGCGCCTGGATTGTTTCACTTGTCTTGTTATTCTCATCTCCACCTGTAATTATCAGAATAACCCTATGGAAAACCATTTCCACTTGATTCAACTGAGTAACATAAGCTCAAGTGTCAAAATTTCTGATAGGTTAGGGCCTGAGCAAGTCAAAAAATTTCTCTCTCGGGTTAGAGCCCGATTGAGTATTCCAGAAAATCGAGTAACGATTTCAGCATTACAGGTTACAGGTTACTGAACAATTCGAACAGATTAGTGTCTGTCGAAAAAGACTACCAGCGCCATTCGGCACGAAGCAGCCACGTGGCGAGGGACGCATATCCCTAGTACCGGTTAGAGCTGGTACATATATTTACTACTATCATCTTTAATGACTTACGTATTTGACTAGTTTCATGCCTCGAAACGTCTTCAGAATCCGACCCTGAATGCATCCGGATTTGTCGTTGATTAGTGTCAGACGACAATGAATTCGCAGATTTCGATGGCGTGTAATCATGGCGTCCTTGTTTGTCGATCGCTATCGAAGATTCAGAATCTGATGAATGTTTACGACGATGCTGTCTTTTCTTCTTATGCTTGAGTTTTCTCTCCAGTCTTCGAATCCTCTTCATTACTGCAGATTCCTTATTTTCTTTACCTGAGCTATCACTGTGTGAACTGTGTCTTCTTTTTCGTCCCATTTCTGTGCGTTGTGGTCTCATCGGCACCAAGAAGAAGAATGAGCTAACGTAATGCCTAGACAGGCAGCCATCGTAAATTTTTACTTCAAACAATGGTGGCGACATCGGTGTAAGTTGAGGGTACTACAGTTGATCATGAGGAAGAGGCGCGAAATACAATGAATCTGATGTATAATAGTTTCATTCAATAAAAAATACATAAACGTTCAATATGTATATAATTTGTTCATTCACAATGACTCCATGGTACGGTATCGGTTGTATCGGAAAGGATAATTCTCTAATCATCGCACCAACTAAGCGCTAATTTTTTCTGTAACACAGTACGAACCTCATGGCTTCTACTTTGGATTAAATATTGAGCTTTCACTGAATTTTTATGTAGCAGAAGACATTTTTCGTAATCGTCAAACGTGATTGTTCTCAACGTCGCTGCTTTAATGCCCTTGGCTCGCTTCTTTTCTTTATCTTTACCAAAAACTTTGAAGGTGTACAATTTTGCTCTTAATCCTATAAATTCTTGTATAATCTTGCCATTACATTCATCCTTCATTGAACCTACGACTTTCTTATTCGCTAATGGAATTTTGTAGATGTTATCACTTGGATAATCAGAAGTATCGAATTTATGTAAATCACGTTTGATGTAGTCGTATATATATCAGGAACAGTGAAATGATATAAAAGGCTGTCCGTGTCGGTATACAGTAACTTTGACCTATCTCCACGCGTGCTCTTCACATAATTGTAATGAAAATCATAAATGTAGATCTTCGATAAATCGAGAATCGAGAATCCAACGTGAAAGGGTTTATTGAAGTGAACCCAAACGCGATTCAGCTCAACAATTATCATGTTATTATCAAATATGGTACAACCATGAAAATTAGGTTTTGCGATGAGTGCTTTTGCCCCGTACCTCCCCTCCCATCTTGTTACCAATTTTACGTCTTTCTGCTTTCTCACGTTTTCCATAGTTTTGCCGAATACAGCGTTATTCATCAACGTGAAGGAATTTTTTTCGAATTCGTTATTAGATTTTCTTCTCAATCCTGTGTTCAAATCGATATATAATTTGAGCCATGGAGCTTGATTAAATTCCAAGATTCTATGATTTTCAGGCAATTTCATTCCCAGACTTGGATATTGCTTCAAATTTCGATAATGAATAACATACTTATTTTCAGGGAAAAGGGTCGTCATTAATCTAGAATTTTTACCATGCAAGGGTACATAGTGCTCAGGGCATGAGGGTAGATCTCTATGTAACTCGTGAAGATCTACGGGATACTCCAAATCCACTTCGAGGATGTACCTTGTGGGATGATCGTCAGGGATGTTACGAATATCGATCGACTCATGTTCCCACTCGAAAGAGCCACGTAGTAGGTACTGACTCATCGCTCCGCCGTATAGATTGTTTACATCAAAGTACATCAGGTAAGATTCTTCTTTGTTAGGATCAAATTCTGTACCCATATACCTATTATTACTTCTGGCATGACGGTTAGAACACTGAGCAACGCCACCTCGAATACCTTTTTCAACGAATAACAGCTTTTCCACATCGGTGAGGAGTTCGAGCTTGACACGCGTACACTTGAGCATCGCATCGAAAGCGAGTCCGGGTGCAGTATAATAGTGCTGCAAAGGATCCAGATAGTACGTGGAGTGACAATTTCGCCGAAAATTTTCAAAAATATCTGCTAGGAGTAGAACGTCGGTTTTTAGGTATAAATCAGAATATTCGCCCAACGTGCCGATGTTAAATGTTCTCCAAACTTTCGTCGCATGTACGTAATCCTCATTAGAAACGTCGGTGCCACACAATTTTGAATAGAATTTCGCAATAGGAGGTAAGTCTTTTTCCTCAAGCCTCACCCGGCTATCTACATATTCATAAGGAAATACTCCTTTCCTCGTCTGCACTATTACAGTTTTTGCGGGTAATAACTTAATCATCATCATTCAAGTATGATGCTAATTTATCCAAGCTACTCGCCATAAACCGGAATGAATTGATGAATCGTAAGCATACTTTTGTACCCACGAATTTTTTTGTGAAGGAAATGTATCGTTCTTTGTTAACTGGAAGAATGTTGAATTTACTATGATATAACGTTGCCAATGCTTTAATCAAAAAGTGTGAGTCATAACCGAAAAGATTGTGGAAAACTACTGGAATAACATATGTATTTTCATAATTTACATTACACTCCGGATGTGCTGCACCGCGATATTTGCCAGTAAAATGACAATGATCGCGATGCTTCGCATCTCTTGACACCAAAGGTTCCTCGCAAATGTGACCTACTTCAGCATTATGGAAATTTTGGGATTGTTCGCTAGTGAGCTGCATCGGCACGTTTCTATTTGGGTAAAAATCAACTCAAGTCACTAATTCTTTGAGTTGGTCGACGAACCAGTGAATACAATCAGGATGACGATGGATTCTGAATTTCGATATGGAATTGTCAAAGGTGCAATGTATGTAATAAGTTGCACTATGTGGAACGTGCTTTTCGCACACGGTATCGTTTTCTGTTGGCTCGAGGATAGACTCTAGATCGGCGTATACGACAAACGATACAAGCTCTTTAAATCTATAGTTTCCAAAACTAAAAATATTGTCTTGTTTCGTAGGTAGAATCATTTTACATTCATTTAGTTTCGCGCAGTCTTGCTGATATTTTTCGAATGAAGTTTGAATTTGAAAATGACACAAGCATCTATCACACAAGAAAATAGTACTCTCATGCCTTGATAGTTGCGAGCTTAACAACCTAGAAAGATTTTTGATCCAAGCAAAGTGGAAAACGATTTGATGACCAAGCTTCACATCGCTATTCACCGCAAGAAGATGAATTGTATTGAATTGTTTATCAGATTTATTTTTACCTGAATGAAGAGTTACTATTTCATCAGGCTTATTCTTAACGCGTTCTAAACCGTGAACATTAATTGTTAGACTATTTTTTCTCTCGAATTTTGAAATATTTTTCAACGTGATGGGAAAATGAATACCCTTGTAATCAAGAACTGAACTATAGTGGGAGTACGAGTTAGTTCTATCGACATGTTCTTCAGCAGGATGGAGAGCTGCAATAACGGGCCACATGAAGCAAAATTTATCACTATTCTTGATATTAACCACTGCTTTCTTCTTCAGTATATCTTGTGGTAGTTGTACGTATGTAGCTAAACCTCCGCGCAGTAGTTCATACTGATTAATGTTAATCATAAGGTTGACAATCGCAATTAAAGTTCCACCCGATTCCCGTTCTTGGGAATCTTCAACCTTTGTCAGTATTGGATCAATCAGATTTTCACCACACCACCTCACAATATCGGTTTCAGGGAGAATAACTCCGGTTTTCGTGTTGAAAAGTAATCCAATGGTTTCATCGTTTCGCAGGATGGAAAACTTGCAGGCTAATGTACCGTTCACGTTCAAATTTCCTCTTTGCTGTAAAGAATTTGTTAGTCGTCTGGTAGTAATTGTTTTGGAATCTTGCAGAAAAGATCTGAGATCTTTGTGACGGAGATTCACAATAACACCGGTGCGTACTCGACCTTTGAATACGGATTCTAAGTCTTTCCAATGAACTCGATCTTTTATCCTTCTTCTCGATGGTCCAACTTCTTCGCCACATCGTTGTTGATTTTTGAACTTTTCGCCAAACGATTGAAGTAAAGAAACCGTGGTAACGATTCGATGTCTTCCGCCACAGTTAGAGTCACTTTCCTCAAAATTCTATTTAAGAGTTTAATATTCCTGGTACACAGATTTTTCCATCGCTCGAGTTGATGAATTGACGCATTGTTCAGTAATTTATACGCACTTTCCACCCCATTTAATAATTCTAGGCAAGTTTCACTATCCATTTCTCAAATTTGAGCGTTGAACAGAACAAAAATAATTATTATAGTCGGATGATTTCCTAAATATTCTTCTTGAAAGCGGAGAAAGTCTATTTTCTTAAATCATACCATGAGGTAAAGTCTGACTAAAATGTGGTATAAGTTTTCTTTATATATATCTTCATATATGTGTGTATGAATCCTTCATACCACATACTTGAACATAAATGAATTCACATGGATTAAATTTGCCTCTCAAGTAGCGCAGACGTAGATGACTTTCAGTAGCAGCAGATTCATACTGCTTTAGCTGTTCTTGATCATTATTGAACGCCTTCGATATCCACGCTGGTAGGAACATTGTGAAATTATCTGCAATCACAACTACAGTTCTCACACCGAACTTGGTAGTGACTGACTTGAACGATGGAATTTTATAATCCTTCCCAGTCTCTAGCTCCGAAATTTTCTTGGTGGGTAAAAAATCATCCATACGACTAACTTTATTGATTTTTTCGTAATCCTTTTTATCACACTGTATGCTCAAATTTCTCTGATGCTCAATTTAACTCAAGAAAAATTTCTTGTCTGCACAAAGTTTCTTTTTGAATGTAAGTGTTCACTATCGTGGTTCGAACTCGAATGTACGATACGTGGTAAAGACGCCGTTCTAGAGCAGAAAATCGTGTACATAAATTTATATATTATCCTTCTGAAATGCGGGGGATTTTTATACTCACGAGCTTGAAACTCGATAGATTTCTCAGCTTGGAAGTCTATGAGGATAAGCGCATATTTTTTTATTTTTTTATGATGTGTCAGTTACTGCCAATTGTTGTAGTACTATAATTCTTATAGTCCAATAGGCTTTGACGTCACCTCGAATGAATGTGTTGTAATATGAATTTTTTTTTCCCCAATACCATTGTGGTGTACGAGCTATAGAATTATTAAGAATATCCAATAATTCGCTACTGCCTACGTGGTCTCAGCCACATTCCTCAATTTCTTAGTCATACGACGGGCTTTATGCTACAGGTTTCAATATCGTTCATATAAGCAACTGCTCACAATACTTCTACGGTGTTATACACATCAACAAAACTGCTGGGCTGCGTACGTATACATGTATGTTTAGTCTAATTCTTGATTATATGCACCGCAGTGCGGCAGCTCATCGGGCTATTCTGCTGACATTCGATATGTCATTATCGCACTCTTGCTATGGTATTCTTCTACATCGATGCTTGGCTTGATAAAATAATCTAGGTGAGTATCCATTTCATTTTATAGTTTCTGCTCATGACTTCGCGGGGGTTTGAACAGAGAGATTTCAGACCAACGTCAGTCACGATTCAGATCGTCGAACAAGTTAGCGTCTTGATAAAATATACATGTATCTCAAAAGTGTAAAAAAAAAATCCTGGTGTAACCGTGAAAAGGAAAGAATGTGTAAGTATGGTGAATCTTTTATGATAATCACTCTTCTGGTGACTTACTGAATTCTGAAAAGCTATTGCGAGTGTGACTTGAAAATTTATTTTTTACTTTTTGTATTTCAGCGCTACCTAACGTATTCTCAACGCCAGTGATGAGGTTGGTGGTGAGTGTGATGAAGAGTTTAGCGATCACACCTGCAGCAGATTGGGAGACGCAACAAACTACGCTCAGAGCTTCATTTGAGATTTACGTGCGCTGCTACCTCAGTGTACATTGCACAGATAGCACTGGTCAAGGTCTATTCTGTTCACTATGTGTGCGACAGACGATGGGACCATGGCAGGTTGAGGTAAATCCTACCCTCAATGTGTGTAATTCTCCACCGATGCTGGTGTTCTGCGAGAAGTGTGGGGTGTGCCGCTGTTACGTCTTCGATGTTAGGTTAATCAGACAGCTCTATTGCAATTTCGACGTGGGTTTGTCAACCACTACTAAGCGTAGTTGAAATAATTAATGTGTTGTTATGTTTGAATAATATCAGGTTTATTGTAGGTTTTTTGTTGATCTCTGATCAGTTAGATTATTTAACAGGCTGATCAAAGTTATTGCACTAAGATTTTATAATGTTAGATACAGTGGTTTTGAAAACACACCTAAACTCTTTAAGTTCTGGAGACGAGAGTAATTGTTTAGGTGTTGATTCTTGAATTTCTGAAGTAGTAAGTGTGGAGTTTGCTCTGTTTCTTAAAAAGGAAAGTTCGGATTCTGGAAAAAAGGGATGATCTTAGTTTGGCAGGATGTTGAAGGTGGTGATCTCATTGGTTGACTATTCTAGGGTTTTTTAGGATTCGTTTAGGATTTTTATGATGCGCGTCGATTGGATGAGAGGTCCAACGACGAAGCAGTGAAGGGAGGTCTTAGGTTTTAGGGGATGGTTCTTCTCGTTTTGATGTGATAAACATTTTTGTTTCCAGAACTTGCTGAGTTTAAGTTTACAAAAGGAATAATGTTATTTCTATATAAAAGTATGAAATTGATGAAAGAATTGGAAAAAATTATGTCTACTGGTGAATTGGTTTCTTCTAATTACATATTTCATATTAATGGAAGTGATGGATCGGATGTAGGTGAGGTAGACATTTGTTAGGATACTGTTGAATAGGGGATGTAGGTACAGTAGAATGCATAGGCTAGTGGCAACCGCATGTCGGTAAATATGAACGTCTGTGGTTGCTGATTGGGATGTCACACCGCATCAAGGTCAACTGGAAGAAGTGTAACCATTGCCTGAAGGAATTCGGGTCTCATTTGATTTCCTATCGAGGACATTATTACGATGCTGATGGTGATCTAAAATCGCCAGCATCGCCAACAACCGCACCAACATCAATAGCAACACCTGAAACGATGATGGAAAAATGAAACACGTGTTATCGAGTAATATAAGGTAAAGAAACTTCATCTTTTTCACGGATATAAAATTTGCATTCGTAGCATTCTAATCTAGTATAATTTTAGTGGGAAAAAAAGGAAACGTGATTTGTTATACACACCCGGGATGTGGAATTTGTTGAATTCGCAATAGATATTCTACATTACACATAGTTTCAAATTCTCTCAATGAGACTATTCGTTGCTCAATACTGCGTTCAGCGAGAGAACGAGATGCTTTCAACGATTGTGATAGCGATAGCACGATCGAGGCTGAGTGAAAGAGACGACGGAGCTCGTTCTCTCGGTGATCGGAGTATATAGATATTTGATTTTTTATATCTTCATTATGACTTCCATCTATTAATTCTGTCCAAACATCTACTGGAAGGAATTTGATATCAAATTTAACCATAAAAACTCTAGATCGATATTTCACGTTTCTGACTGAATATTTTCAAACCATTTTGAGAATATCTGATAATCGTAGATACATTTTTTCCTCGTACAGCAGCTGCTCAATCGACGCAACCAGTTGAAGGAAGAATACACAGATGCAGAGCATAACTGATCGTCAAACCCTTTTCAACATTTTCAAAGCTATTGGGGTGGGATCTTTCATTTACTGTTCACGTATTAGAAACGGTTGATAGGTCGCGATTAATTTATTATTCCCATTGAGGCTACTCTGGCCTATCAACCGATTTTGGGGTCAATTCTGAAAATCAAATCTATTGGGGTGCAATCTTCCGTGTGCTGTCAGCGTATTTGATTTCATATTTTAGAGTTACGAAACTGGAATTTTATAGCAATTATACCAATTAGGTAATATTGTTGTACCAAGTATAATCGAGTTCTAAGGAATTGCTATTTGAGAATGGAAGCTGTTAGAGTGCGATTTTCCATGTACTGTCCGCGAATCAGATTTTATATTTTAGAATTACGAAACTGAGATTTTATATCAATTAGGCCAATTAAGTAATATTGTCATATCAGGTATGATCGAGTTCTGAGGCATTTCTTTTTGAAAAATGGAAGCTGTCAGAGTGCGATTTTTCATGTACTGTCTACGCATCAGATTTTATATTCTAGAGTTAAGGAATTTGATTTTTATAATCAATAAATCAGATGAAAAATAATTTGCTAATATGTAGTGTCATTCAATTTCCCCGTTCCCCATCCTTTGATCATACACCGGATGACGTTTGTATTAGAGCAGTTTCTTCTGATAGTAGGTATATTGCGATACGTTCATCGCGTTGGTCTGTCCTGCAGAAGCGTGTCTGATGCGATCGCGTCGCCAGTGTGGGGATCGGCATGTGACGTCAGAATCACAAGACGCCGGCCGTAAGACGGCAGCCGCGCGTCATAAGACGGCGACCGTGAAATAACAGCCGTGCGTCACAAGATAGCGCCCGCAAGATAGCAGCCGTGCGTCACAGGATGGTAGCCGCAAGATGACGGTCGTGCGTCACAGCATGGCGACCGTGCGTCACAAGATGGCGCCTGTGAGCGCCATTTTGAATTTTCCGCCATCTTAAAATCCAAGATGGCTGACTCTAGAGTTGGTCCAGAAATAGTCTAAAACCCGCTTTGCTAATCTACTGTCGTCGGAAGCATTTCTAATAATGATTAGTTTTAATGATGCTTAAAATCCATATAGGCTGAGACGCCAAGATCGGACCAACCGATTACTTTATCAATTCGATATTGATTACCTACTCCGACCTGCTGTGACCTCAGATCGGACGTTCGTGAATGCTACTAGCACATGACTACCAGCAACATCGCACAGAGGGCCAAATATTTAAAAAAACCTGGCCAATAGTCTGGATTTACGTAATGTCATATAAGTACTGCAATCTAGCATTTTTCGACTGATATTTATCTTCACTCCAAGCGCCTGAAATATTTGTTATGAGTATTTTTTTTAAGGCTATAACTAACGTGCGAAGTCGATGTTATTAATTTATTTATTTAAATAAACATTTATTTTATTAATAAATTTCCTAATGTTTATGTATATTACTATTTTTTAACTCTAATAATCTTTTAATAGTGAAGCAACATTAGTGGAAAAAAAGTAAATTAACTATATAGCAATCATTAAAAATGATACAGTCGATTAAAGTATTAAATTATTGTCAATAATGTATTCTTTGTCTTTTTTCAATTCTTCTGTAAATTGCTCCGTGTTCCTCCGCGCGCTATCTCACTCAATAACTTTCTCGTTAGGACCTAAACACTGAATTCAGGCTGGAAAACCTTGCGGATAGTTGCGCAATTTGTAATAAATGCGTATGAAAAAAATTGGGATTTTTTAATTTTTTAATTTTTTTTGCTACATTTCCGAAATTCTCCTATCAAAATTTGCTCCAAAATTTGTGGCTACTTTTTTCGATCCGCTAAGTAAAATAAAAGTATAAAGATTCAAGTTTCGGATATTGTACCTTTAAGGTCGAAAGGTCAAAATTATTATTGCTTTTGAGGTAAAAAACGTGAATAAATCACTTGCTCCAAACTCAAGCAAATCACTTTGAACGTTGACTCAATTTGTCTAATTCGGTCTGGGTATTGTATGTTAATAAATATTTGTTCTTCAACTTCTTGATTTAATGTGTTTGTTGTTAAAGTATATTCAAAATGAGTTTTACCGCAACTAAAAAGCAGTTGTTTGAGGTCTTGCACGAGAAAAAGAAATTGAATCGAGAATCACAACAGTCTCATCTATTAGAATTTGTGTGTGGAAAATTGGGTGTAAGTAGAAGCGAAGGAGAGGCAAGAAATGATCTACTAAAGAGTGTCCGCCGTTTCTGCAGTGAAGCGTACGCTAGATTTGACAAGACAAATCGCCATGTCAAAGTGTTTTTCAGTAAATATGGTTCTTGGCTTGCAAACAACCTAACAATGGATAAACCTACCATCGATTCGTCAGTTCCAGCATCGTCTTCATCGTCGATCGGAAGAGGAAGAACAAAAGGCCGTCGAAGTCAAGCATTTGCGAAGTCGTCGGAGCGTTCGAAACGAAGAAAAACAGAAGACTTGCGGAAAAGCACAGAGACCGATACACTTGTATATGCCACTCAAATGAAATTACGCAGCCAAGGACAGAACGCAGCAGCAAAAGTTGTTCAGAAAATATCCAGTATCCCTCAAAAGACAACCGAGCACATTGTAAAGATATTGAAAGACTCTGAGTCTTCACAGCCGCAATCTACTATTGAAGCTTACACCGCAAATGAGGCGGTTTCAATGATTACGAGTAATAAACTCACGAAGCACCACTACTTAAGTATTAGAAGCGGCGCAAAAGAAAGAGGAGTTGATTTATATCCTTCGTATCACAGAATAAGGGAAGCAAAGGATTTGTGTTATCCAGGTTTAATGAATATTACAGTCAATGATCGAATGGCGGAAGTGAAGTTGCAAGGCTTATCAAATCACACAGCTGAACGGTTGATTGAGATATGTGACCCTGTTCTTTCTACTATTTCTGAGTATAGCCCACAAAATCTTGTTTTGATCTGTGAATTGGGATTTGATGGAAGTTCGGGTCAGTCTCAATACAAACAAAGAATTTCAAATGCTACTGAAGATTTCGATGACAGCAACCTTTTAGTAACTTCGATGGTTCCTCTACAACTGTTTGCAAAGATTGAAAACTATTCGGAGAAAGTGATCGTTTGGCAAAATCCACGTCCATCGTCAACAAGATACTGCAGACCTATTCGCTTTCAATTCACAAAAGAAACTACTGACATTTCAAAGAACGAGCATATGTATGTTCAGGATCAAGTTGACAAACTTCGTGCAGCAGAGTGTGCATGTCAAGCAGGTTTAGTCAGTGTTTCCTATGAAATGGTATTAACTATGATTGATGGAAAAGTGTGCAATGCAATTACGTTGACAGCTTTTGCACAAACTTGTTATGTTTGTGGTGCAAAGCCAAAGCAGATGAATGATTTGGAAAACGTCAGTAAAAGAAGAGTAGACGAAACGAGGTTGCAATTTGCTTTGTCACCACTTCATGCTTGGATTCGATGCTTTGAGTGCTTTCTCCATATTTCTTACACGTTTAATATTCAGAAGTGGCAAGCTCGGAGTGATGCTGATAAATCAAGTGTTGCAGAAAGAAAATCAGCGATTCAATCAAAATTCAAAAAGGAAATGGGTTTGTTAGTTGATGTACCAAAATCAGGAGGGAGTGGCACGACGAATGATGGCAATACAGCAAGAAGATTCTTTGAAAATACTTCGAAATCTGTTGAGATAACTGGAATTGACGAGACTTTGCTTAGGCGATTTCAAGTTATTCTTCAAACACTCAACATTGGGTTTGCCATTAATGTTGAAGCCTATGATTTCTATGCGCGTGAGACCGCAAAGTTGTACGTAGCCAAATATAATTGGTACAATATGCCTGCTTCGATGCATAAAATTTTATTACATGGAGCAGTCATAATTGCAAACTCAATTTTGCCGATTGGTCAACTTTCGGAAGAGGCTCAGGAGTCCAGAAACGAAGATGACAAGCAATTCAGATAAAATCACACACGAATTTTTTCACGAACAGATACGAACACAGATTTATTACATGCACATCTTGTTTCATCTGATCCGTTAATTTCAAGTTTGCAGAAACCTCCCAATAAAAAATCGAAATTGATTTCTGCTGAAGTTGTTGCACTTTTGAAATTGCCAGATCTATCTCAAAGTAGCAAAGAATCAGTGGAATCGGAAGGAGAAGATTCTGACGAAAACTAACTTGTGCGAAACAAGAAACAGTTAACAGAAGTAAAAATATAAATAAGAAACAAGAAAAATATGCAAAAAAAAAACAAACAAAAATGTAAAAGGTGAAAAAAAATTAAAACAAAAAAATAAAAAAAATAAAAATAAAAAAAAATGCGTTCCAAAGTTCCCCCACCAAACCTTCTCGTTGGTGAAATGCGTGAGTAGATTTTTTGAATCGAAACTAATTGAGTGTGGGCAAATCAAAGTATAAAATATGCTAATAATCCCAATTTTCATATCTATAGTATAGATTTTTTATGGTTTGACCTTGAAATGACCTTGAAGGACATATATCCGAGACTTAACACTATTTTTTTCGTACTCAGCGCATCAAAAAACATGAGTACACCAATTTTTGTACCACGTTTTTGATTATTGCATTTTTGGCCAGGTTTTCGGAAATCTTGGCCCACAGGCTGTGCATCGCAATGAACTACCTATACGCACAATCAGTAGTTGTGGGTCACCAATTACCGACTAAGTACTGAAGTATACTAGACAAGTTAAAAATTCAATAACACTCAGGGAATTTCCTTCATTATGGGAATTATAACGGTGTTGATTCAAGAGAAACGAATATTTTATTATTTAGGTTCGATTTGTCTGACCTCGAGAATTCTGTCGTTGACTGAAGTCGATGAAGCAAGCTCAGAATTATGAATTGGATTCTTTAATATGAAACGATAGTCATTAACACTTATATCTTCGATTTATCGATGTATTATAAGTGATAATTTATAAGCAGAATAGACATAATGGAGTAATTAGAAAGATTAAGTTTGATTTAGAAATATGCTTTGAATAAGTTCTACTAGTTGTTTTATTGAAAGACTGAGAAGTATTCTGAACAACTAGGGTGCTAAGATAAAATCACGAATATGATTCGTACTATTTTATACTTTAGAAAATATACTTCAATGGTTCCACTTTGATGTCGTCCTTTGAATCTAATCGTCAAATGTTACTCTGATAATCTTTGATATATTTTAGCACTCTGACATTACCCTGACAATCTCCGATACACTTAACACACCGATCGTCAATTGTCTTGCCTTTTTATAATTCTGTAATCTGGGCGAGGCCTGGTAATTTCTATGGTGGTGGAAGATTAGTGTCCTGTGAACTTTGTTCATTATTTTACAGAATGTTGCCTTTTGTAGATCTCAGATAGCATTTTTTATAAGAATTGCGTCAGTGGCCTCTTTTCTAATTGTGGTTATCGTTCCAGTTCATTTTATCGGACGGAAATCGTGGCTTTTTATATTGCGTACTTTCCTATCCGTAATTTCGATATTATTGCTTAACTTTTCTCATTTCACAGTTCCCGTGTTCCTTTTAATTTCCATATAAGATCAATAGTATTTTATACGAGGTCAGATATTGGATTAGGTTAATTTGTGTTTAGGGTTTTGCTCGTTTCGAGATACCTATAACATCTTAATCAAAGCATATTCTTATAGTTTATGCTAGTAGTAATCGAATCTCCTAATATATATATATATAGGTGTAAGTACATACCATGTTATATACATGTAAGCTTGTGTGTTACCAAGCGTGGCTTGGTCGCCGGTCGACGTGTGCGTGAGGGTAGTATGTAACAAGACTCCGAGCTGTTAGCATCGATGTTATCGTACGGATGTATTGTGACGTGATGGATTTTATCCACCATGGATCCACGCCGCCCCCCCATAGAACCCAGCTCCCGTATCGTTTCCTAGTATCTAGCTACCGTACCGCTATCGTTATCGTGCCGCCAGTACCTCCTCGGAACACTCCACATGCGCCTAGTTTAAGTTCACTGTCTGCCGTAAGATCCCATGTACATTGCAGGTTCGACCAGCTAGCAGCCGACAACGGACTGGATCCTCGGTCCTGGAGGACCCTCAACGCCTAGGCCGTAGTAGTCGCGGCTAGGCCCGAAAGCCCGTCCGCACGCTCGCCAAAACTCCTCCGCCAATAACCAACCGGCCTGATCACCCGGTTCGCAACGCCTCGCCAGATACGGCAGGGACCTAGCCCGGCGAAATCGCCTAGCGCCGCGAGACCTCCAGGCCAGCAACTAGAGCATCGACCGGCGGATCTAAGGAAGAAGGATTAGGCACTTACTCGAGTCACAGGCATCCTCCATTACGGACATAAAGACCCACGTGCTCGACTTCTTTTCTCGACAAACTGAAAACCAGTATACTCGCCCTCAGCTATCTTTTTTGTGACCCCCTTTCTTTCAAACTACAAATTAACAATCTGTGAGTGTGTAGTGGGTGTGCTAGCCGACCAACGACCACCCAGATTTTGCCGTGCCGTCCCGCAAACAAGGTAGGCCCGTTTCTCTAATTTTCCTCGACCGCCCGGCCATTGTTCTAACCGTTTTCGGCCCTGGGCTGACTGCGGCGTACCCTTCGGGAGGTCCTCTAGAGTCGGGTTGTCGTGGAAGGCGCCTACGCCTTGCCTATAACTTTCATTCTCTTTTTGAATTGCTGAGGGGCATAAGGGTTAACATAAGTTGAGTGTTCGAGGCAGGGAAAGATCCCGGATTGCCGTGCCGTCCTCCGTTTGAATCTTGCGCGACGCCTGATTGGTTCAGAGCGCTCGCGTAGGTGACGACCGAGCGACGAGCGAGTGTGTGTGTGTGTGTGCTGCTCCCCCCCCCCCCCCCCCCCCCCCCCCTTCCGACTACCGTCGAGAGCATCGCTGTCGCGTGTAGGAATTGTTGCGCTCGGCCGCGTGACTCGACGGAGTGAGAGAGGCGTACTCAGCGACGCGACCCGGGTTATTCCTCGTCGCTCCCGCACGAGCGCGCTCCGTCTCTGCCGTTTCGCTCTCTTCTCGTTACCGTAGCCTGTTGGCTTAAGGATAATAGATAAGCTTTCGGCGTACTTGCCGCCTTGCCGCCGAAATTGTGGAATTGTTGTATCGCCCCGATTAACTACGTCCCCCCCGACTCGCTCACCCTAATCAGTTCCGTTCCGCGACCCTAGTGGTCGGTGACCCCTATATTACGCACTTGTTTTTTTGGTCACTTGTTTTGTTCCTTGCCGACTTTCGTTGTAAGTGACGAGCGGGTGGGCGTAGCTCCGGAGTCCTCGAACTGTGAGGCTCCACAATAAAGTCGCAATCTTTCACAACCCTGATATCGCCGCGTGTTTACTTTCGCCCCCACGTTCCCCTCTCCCTGACTAGCCGAATCTGTCGCTTTCGTCCCGTGGTTACGTTTCGCTTCCGCTTACGTACCGGACGGCACCCTTGGTGCCTGGCGCTCAACTACAACCAGTATCGTTCTCGTCTTGGCTATATCTTCTCGATCTCGCTATCGATCCTAACAGTTGAGGAGCTGATCTTTGTGAGTAGGTTCGAGTCTTACCTTTCCCGGCCTTGTGCGGGGCTGGCTCGAATTTACCGTTACAAATTTGGCGCCCAACGTGGGGCCCGAGTGGACACTCGGGATACCGTATCGTATCGTCCTGACCCCTATCGTCTGTCTCGTGCCGCGCTACCGATTTTTGCGTCCCTTTTTCCGTGCCGCCTACGTTTTCGACCTCGCTACTGCCAGCGAGGATCCACCCGTGTCCGTCACGTGTCGTTTCGTCTCCCGTGCCGGCACTGATACCGTTTCGCGCTTACCGTACCGTTATCGCGCGACCTGTCCCGTGCCGTTCCGCTCGTCGACCCTGAGAGCTCTCCCCCTACTACGTTTAGGATGCGGGAAGAGGATCTGGCATGGCTGGGGGCTCATCGAGACCGCCCGCTGGACGTGTCGGAGGGGGACGAGCTGTGCGCGATCCTGGACCGCATGTCGCGGGACCAGATGATCGAGGTGCTGACCCGCCTCCGCCTCGACCGCCGGGGTCCGGCGAGCGCCCTCCGCCGCCGCCTCTGGCTATACTACCGCTCCCGGGGAAGCTTCCGCGTGGAGTGGGAGACGACTGATGATGGTTGGAGGGAGGTGATAGACGCCACCACCCCCGCACCCCCGGCCCCCGGTGCCGCGGGGGTGATGACGCCGCCCGCGACCGGCGGGCTTCTGGTCCCCTCTCGCGGGCCGCCGCCGCCCAGCGAGCCCCGGGTTCACTTCGACCCCGCTCTGCCGGAGGTCTACCCCCCGCAGGCTCTCGAGACGTCGGGTTTGTCCGGGAATACCCTGTATGACACGGCAGAGCCGGGTTCCGATTTGCTGGACTTCGGAGGGGCCCACGTACCGCCCCTACCGTCGTTACTACCCTTGCCGTCCCCGCTCGATACCCCGCTCCGGTCCTCACCTGCTCCAGGTGAGCCCTTGGGGGTTCCCCGGCGGGTTCCCGACGGTCCGTCCGCCGGCGCCGCGGCCGCTCGCGACGGGACCGGATGGGCGGAGCCGCCGGAGGGACCCGCTACCGTTCTCCAGGTCTCGGGGGGGCTGCAGGCCAGCCACACCCGGCTGTCGGCGGCCCCGACCGAGGCCCCCGACTACCGTCCCGACCCCTACTACCGCCCGGAGTCCCCTACCGCCCCAACCTCTCGTCCCGAGTATCGTGCCGTTCCCGCCCCCGAAGCTTACTACCGTGCCGCCCCTTTCGCCGAAACCCCATATCGTGTCGCCCCCTTCCCCGATTCACCATATCGTGTCGCCCCCTTCCCCGATTCACCATATCGTGTCGCCCCCTTCCCCGATTCACAATATCGTGTCGCCCCCTTCCCCGATTCACCCTATCGTGCCGCTCCCGTCCCCGAAACCCCCTATCGGACCGCCCCCGCGGCCCACCCCCCCTATTATATGGTCCCCGGGGGCGACCGGAGGTACCCTACGGTTACCGCTGCCGACCCCTGGCCACCGGCCGCTCCTGTCACGGATCCCCGGTACCGTACCGCTCCCGTTACCGATCCCTGGCACACGGCCGCGCCCGTGGCCGATCCATGGCGCACGGCCGGTCCCGTTCCCGATCCCTGGCACACGGCCGCGCCCGTGGCCGATCCCTGGCACACGGCCGCGCCGGTGGCCGATCCCTGGCCCATGGCCCGTCCCGTGACCGATCCCTGGCCTCCGGCCGGCCCCGTTGCCGCTCCCCGGCACCCGGCCGCTTCCTTTGCCGATCCCTGGCCTCCAACCGTTCCCGCGGTTGATCCATGGAACCTTCCCGCTCCCACCGCCGCTCCCCGGTGCCGCCGCGCCCCGGCGGAGTTCCCGGTCGCGTCGTCGCGGGGACCCCCGCCGAGGTCGGCGGAGCTCTACTGGGGGGCAGGGCCCCTTCTCTCCCCGATTACTGGCCCCGCTGCTCCCGCTGCCGATCCCGCAAGGCCCCGGCCGGCCCCCGCGCGTGCGTACGCGTATGCGGGCCACCCCCTGGCGACCTCCGAGAGGCGCGGGGAGGAACCGCGCGCCGCCGCACGCGGTAGCGGCCGCGACCCCCTGGAGGCGACACTCCACTGGAGGTTGACGTTTTCCGGGAAACGCGATAGCAGCGCAGAAGAATTTCTGCGTCGCGTAGAGGAGTTGCGCCAGGGGAGTCGTATTAGCAAGGAAGACGTCCTCGGAGCCCTGCCGACCTTCTTCACCGACCATGCGCTGCATTGGTTCCGCCTGGAGAGGGCCAACTGGCCCGACTGGGCGACCTTCGCAAGGGCGTTCCGCCGCCGCTTTGGGGGGGTGTACTGGTCGGTCCAAGTCCGCCAAGAGGGGTATCGGCGAACGCAGGGAGAAGGGGAGTCCATAGCGGACTTCCTGGACAACCTGCGGTTAATCTTTGAGAGGGTTACCCCCCCGATGGCGGCGGAGGAGCAGGTGGACCAGGCCTACACAAACCTACTGCCGCGCTACCGCCGCGCGATCCCCCGGAACGCTTTCGCGACTATCGCGGGGCTGATGGCGTTGGGGGAGCAATACGAGGCCGCGACGGCCCTAGACCGGCTGTACGTGCCTCCACCCGACCCCGACGCCTCGCTCCTGCCGGAATATGCCTTCCGGGGAGGGTGAAGGCCGAGGGCGTCCGCCGTGGCCGCCACAGCGGCTCCCGCGGAGGCCCCGACGGGCCCCGACCCCGCACCCCCGGGCGCTCGCAAAAGAGCACCCCGGGGAAAACGCGGGCGCGCGGGGCCTGCGACGGCCCCGACCCCTCCCGTACCGCCCCTACCGCCCCTACCTGCTGCCGCGCCGGTGGCGGCCGTGAAAACGGTACCCCGGCCTCCCGCTCCCGCACCTACGCCTCCCCCCGGAGCTCCAGCGGCAGCGACCGCGGTCCCTGTGTGGCCAGGCGGAAACTGCTGGAATTGTGATGCTCCCGGGCATCTACACCGAGACTGCACGCAGCCGCGACGGGTGCTGTGCTTCCGGTGCGGACAAGTGGGAGCGCGGGTGGGAAATTGTCCCCGTTGCACCGTGCCCGCAGTCGCGGGAAACGCGCAGGGGAATTAAGGGTGCGGGTCGCCCCTTGTTCCCCGGACCTACCGTTCTCCCTAAATGACCCGGCTGCAAAGTGCTGCCCCGTGGTTGCCCCGGGTGGAGACCCACGATACTTCCTCGCAGTGAAGGTCGACGGTCATCCTCTGCACGCACTTTTTGACCCCGGCTCAAGTCGCACCTATATCGGCAGACCCGCTCTGCCGAAGTTTGCGCGCGCGCTCGCTCAGGCTGGAGCCCGACCCCGCCCCCAGGTACTGTTACCTAACGGGGCGGTGGAGGAGACCGCCGGCGAGCTGCTGCTACCGATTACCTTTGCGTACGAGCGCCGTGAGATCTCCGTGCGGTTCGCCTCTTCGTTTGAATACGAATGCGTCCTCGGCATGGATTTCGCACGAGCGTTCGCTTTCTCGGTGAATTTCACCACCGACCGCTGGCAGCTGGCCGGAGGCGCGACGGGTGTGTTCAAAACACACCTCACGCCCGCCCGGCTGTACTCCGCGGCCGAGGGTAGGTGGGTAAGCCCCGCGATGGACCCATCGTGTGCGTGTGGGGGAGCGGACGAACGCTCTCCCCGCCCTACCCCTAACTCCGGCGAGGGAAAAATTCCCCAAGCCGAACCCTACCGTACGTCTCCGTCTACGTCTCCGGTTACCGCTCGTTGTATTTCGTCTGCCGTTCCCGTTGCCCCGTTACCGTCTTCGGTACCGATTACCGATCCCCCCATTACCGATTCCCGCTCTCCGGACCCCCCGGATCCGCCTCCGCCCCCGCGAGGGCTCAGAGTACTTAGCCCCGAGCAGGCTGGACGCCTAGAGCGCTTTCTGGCCGATACTCTGCCCCCTCCGGTCGACCGACCGGGCATTACGCCGCTTGCGGAGCACCGGATCGATGTCCAAGACCCTCCGATCAAGCAGCGGCACTACCCCGTCTCCCCCAAAGTGAGGGAGGCGATGTACCTCGAGGTAGATGCCATGCTAGAGGCCGACGTGATCGAGCCCTCCCACAGCGAGTGGTCGAGCCCCATAGTAATGATCCGGAAACCGAGCGGGAAATATCGTTTCTGTCTGGACTTCCGTAAAGTTAATGACGTCGCGAAGAAAGACGCGTACCCCCTGCCGCACATGACCAGTATACTGGACAAACTGCGCGAGGCCCGGTATATCACGACGATCGACCTGAGCCAGGCGTACTTTCAAGTACCCCTGGAGGAGTCGAGCCGCGAGATAACCGCGTTTACCGTGCCGGGGAAGGGCCTCTTTCATTTCAAGCGGATGCCGTACGGCCTCTCCGGCGCCCCCGCGACCTTCCAGCGTCTGATGGACCGCCTCATCGGCCCCGAGATGGAGCCTCACGTCTTCGTATACCTGGACGACGTAATAATCGTCACGAAGGACTTTGAGGACCACCTCGAGTGGATCCGACGAATACTGGGCGTGATCTCAGAGGCGGGATTGACCGTGAACGCGGAGAAAAGCCACTTTTGTCGTGAGGAAGTGCGTTATCTGGGCTTCCTCGTCAATGAGCGCGGGTTGCAAGCCGACCCCGAGAAAATAAGCGCGGTCGTCGACTACCCGGAACCGCGGACGCTCAAACAAGTGCGCCGCTTCCTGGGCATGGCGTCCTGGTACCGTCGCTTCATAAGCGATTTCGCGGCGCGGTCGGCTCCCCTTACCGCACTCTTGAAGAAGAGCCGCCGTTGGCAGTGGGACGCGCCCCAGCAGGAGGCCTTGGAGGACCTGAAAAGGGCCCTGGTCACCGCTCCGACTCTCACTTGCCCGGATTTTTCCGTCCCGTTCACCCTCCAGACTGACGCTAGCGACACCGGCATCGGAGCGGTGCTGACGCAGAAGACCGGGGACGAGGAACATGTGATCGCGTACGCGAGCCGCATCCTCACGAGCCCCGAGCGGAACTATACCGTCACCGAGCGCGAATGTCTGGCCGTCGTCTGGGCCATCCGGAAATTCCGCCCCTACCTGGAGGGTTACCGTTTCACGGTCGTCACGGACCATAGTAGCCTGCGGTGGCTCTATAACCTGGCGGACCCTACCGGTCGTCTGGCCCGCTGGGCGCTGGGGCTCCTGGAGTACGACTTCGAGATCGTGCACCGCAAGGGTGCGTTGCACCACGTGCCGGATGCGCTATCTCGGGTGTACGAGCCAGTGGTAGAACCCCTAGCGGCCATGAGCGACACTACCGACCCGTGGTACCTTAAGCGCCTCGCGGAGGTACCCCACCGACCCCAACAATATCCGACGTGGAAGGTGGAGGACGGTCGGTTGTACTGCCACCGAGCAGACTCCCTGGCCGACCCCCTTCTACCGGATTTGGAAGCGTGGAAATTGGTACTCCCTCCCGAACAGCGCCCTACCGCCCTCACCGAAGCTCACGCGACCCCTACCTCCGGACATCTGGGGACGGAAAAGACTTGCGCGAGGCTCGCGCTCCTTTACTATTGGCCGGGCATGCACCGGGACGCCGCCGCGTTCGTGCGCGCCTGCGAAACCTGCCAACGGTGTAAGGTCGAGCAAGCGGGGCCCCTCGGGCTGATGGGACGACGCGTAGTCGAGCAGCCATGGGTAGTCGTGGCCGCCGACATTATGGGACCGTTCCCCCCGAGTAAGCAGGGCTTTTGCTACCTGTTGGTCTTCCAGGACCTCTTCACCAAGTGGGTGGAGTTCGTTCCGTTACGGAAGGCCAACGGGGCGTCCGTCCTGAGAGCCCTGGAGGACCTAGTGGTCTTCCGATGGGGAACCCCGGAAGTCCTGCTCACGGATAACGGCACGGAGTTCGCGAACAACCTCATCGCGGCTGCGTGCTTAGAGCGGGGCATCGTCCACACTACCGTCCCTCCGTATCACGCCCAAGCAAATCCCGTCGAGCGCGTAAATCGGACGTTGAAAACGATGATCGTCGCGTTCCTGGAGGCCGACCACCGAGAGTGGGATCGGCACTTGGGCGAATTCCGTTACGCCCTGAATTCCGCGACTCACGCCTCGACCCAACTCACCCCGGCTTTCCTGAACTTCGGGAAGGAGCTGCGACCGCCCGGATCCCTCCGCCGCAAGGTGGAAGGACCCGCGAAAATCGCGCCCATCCCTCCGATGGAATGGGAAAACCGCGTGCGGCGCCTGGATGGCCTGAGGGACTGGGCCGCGAAACAGTTGGATGAGGCAGCGGAGCGGCGGTCGAGATATTACAACCGCGGCCGACGCAGCCTCGCGTTCGCTGTAGGCGACCGCGTGTGGGGCGCCGGCAGCACGTGCTGTCTTCCGCCGCGAACTACATCTCCGCGAAACTCGCCCCCAAGTTCCAGGGCCCCTACACGGTCGCCGGGATACGCTCCCCGGTCGTCTACGACCTGGTGGACGCAACCGGGCGTCCGGCGGGGAAAGCCCACGTAAAGGATTTGAAACCCTACCGCCCCATAACCGACCCCCCTGCCGTGTGTGTGCCCAGTATGTCTGAACCTACCGCCCCCCCCCCCCCCGTCTACCTCTTGTGCCGTACCGCTAACGCCCCGTCTTCCCCTCCCACAGGTGCCCGAGGATGAGCCGTGCCGGCGACCGCCGACCCCGAGGCCGATCGACGGCCCCGCCCCGGCGTCCCCCCTCTCCCGACCTGACGGCCGGGATTGAGCCAACGTCCACCTGGGATCGGGTGACGTACCCGGGGGGAATAATCAGCACGGCGGACGCCCGACGCCTCTCCCGGGGACTACCAGCCCTGAGGGAGCCTGGCGCAGGGCAATCCCGCCCCCCGGCCGTCCCCGAGGGCGTCCTAGTGGAGTTGGAGGGGGGCCTTGGAGGAGGCCATGGACGTGGCGGAGGAAGAGGAAGCCCTGCTACGGGACCCGGAGCCCCAGCCGGAAGCCCCCGAAGCCACCCCCGAGGCCGTCCCCGAGGCCGTCCCCGAGGCCGTCCCCGAGACCGTGGAGGCGCCGCCGTGCGCCCACCCGGAGGCGCCAGCCCCGACCCCGGACCCCGCTACGGCCTCCGCCAGCGGCGGACCGGAGCGTCAAGGCAGGCGTAGGCGTCGCCGAGGGAAGCGCACGCGCAAGTCTGCGGCCTCCATCCCCGCCCTATCGCCTCTCCCGAGACGACCGGCACCCTGCTGGTCAGCCCGGCCCAGGCTTTACTGGGCCTGGGGCCGATCGCAGGGCCCGCCGTTGGCGCCGGGAGGGGCTGCCGCCCCCAACCATCCGCCGTCCCGTCGTTGATGGGGCTACTCGTAGCCCCTCCGACTGCCGCCACCACCATCCCGGCTTCCCCCTACACCCGCGCTGCCGTGTCCCGCCCTCCGGCCGGGCCGGGGAGCACCCCCGACCCAATGGACCCCCTTCCGGGGACCTGTTGGAATTGCGGGCTCCCCGGGCACGAATACCGGAGGTGCGAACTACCCCGCGGAGTCCGGGGGTCGTTCTGCTACGGGTGCGGCCGCCGCGAATGCACCACCCGTAGTTGCCCGCGCTGCGGTGGGCGGTGGCGTAGGGGCGCTTTAGGGCCCCACCACCCCCGCCCCGCGCCCGTGGTGGAGCCACGGAGGTAGGCCGCTCCGGCGACCTCGGCGGCCGCCGCGCCACGGGAGGCCCCGGCCATCGCGCCGGACCACCCGCTGGTGCTGGCTGTCGTCGAGGCGCTGAGGAGGGCCATCCAAAGTGGGACCTTCCCGGCTTCGCAGTAGATCCGCGCTGCCGTTACCGTCTCGTCCCGTTCCCGTCCCGTTGCCGTCTCGTACCGTCCCCGTCCCGTTCCCGTCCCGTTACCGTTATCGTCCCGTTACCGTTACCGTTACCGTTGCCGTGCCGTTACCTTACCGTACCGCCCCCGTATGAATGCGTGACTGTACCGTACCGTTACCGTTCCCGTCCCGTTTCCCCGGAACCTCAACATCTTGACAGGCCTAGCCTTGCCCTATGCCCGCTCGCAGTCAAGAGAACACGATAGCCCGCTGCGACGAAGCCCGCCCGGTCGGTCTGGCCTTCCTCGATAGGAGAAGGGTCAGCGCCGTAGTAGCCGGGGCGCGCCGAAGACAATCGTCGGGGTGTAGTCGTAGATTGCGGAAGCGTGGCCACCTTGCAGGGCCCCCACGTTCCGTCTGGGAGGGGGTGTTGTGACGTGATGGATTTTATCCACCATGGATCCACGCCGCCCCCCCATAGAACCCAGCTCCCGTATCGTTTCCTAGTATCTAGCTACCGTACCGCTATCGTTATCGTGCCGCCAGTACCTCCTCGGAACACTCCACATGCGCCTAGTTTAAGTTCACTGTCTGCCGTAAGATCCCATGTACATTGCAGGTTCGACCAGCTAGCAGCCGACAACGGACTGGATCCTCGGTCCTGGAGGACCCTCAACGCCTAGGCCGTAGTAGTCGCGGCTAGGCCCGAAAGCCCGTCCGCACGCTCGCCAAAACTCCTCCGCCAATAACCAACCGGCCTGATCACCCGGTTCGCAACGCCTCGCCAGATACGGCAGGGACCTAGCCCGGCGAAATCGCCTAGCGCCGCGAGACCTCCAGGCCAGCAACTAGAGCATCGACCGGCGGATCTAAGGAAGAAGGATTAGGCACTTACTCGAGTCACAGGCATCCTCCATTACGGACATAAAGACCCACGTGCTCGACTTCTTTTCTCGACAAACTGAAAACCAGTATACTCGCCCTCAGCTATCTTTTTTGTGACCCCCTTTCTTTCAAACTACAAATTAACAATCTGTGAGTGTGTAGTGGGTGTGCTAGCCGACCAACGACCACCCAGATTTTGCCGTGCCGTCCCGCAAACAAGGTAGGCCCGTTTCTCTAATTTTCCTCGACCGCCCGGCCATTGTTCTAACCGTTTTCGGCCCTGGGCTGACTGCGGCGTACCCTTCAGGAGGTCCTCTAGAGTCGGGTTGTCGTGGAAGGCGCCTACGCCTTGCCTATAACTTTCATTCTCTTTTTGAATTGCTGAGGGGCATAAGGGTTAACATGAGTTGAGTGTTCGAGGCAGGGAAAGATCCCGGATTGCCGTGCCGTCCTCCGTTTGAATCTTGCGCGACGCCTGATTGGTTCAGAGCGCTCGCGTAGGTGACGACCGAGCGACGAGTGAGTGTGTGTGTGTGTGTGCTGCTCCCCCCCCCCCCCCCCCCTTCCGACTACCGTCGAGAGCATCGCTGTCGCGTGTAGGAATTGTTGCGCTCGGCCGCGTGACTCGACGGAGTGAGAGAGGCGTACTCAGCGACGCGACCCGGGTTATTCCTCGTCGCTCCCGCACGAGCGCGCTCCGTCTCTGCCGTTTCGCTCTCTTCTCGTTACCGTAGCCTGTTGGCTTAAGGATAATAGATAAGCTATCGGCGTACTTGCCGCCTTGCCGCCGAAATTGTGGAATTGTTGTATCGCCCCGATTAACTACGTCCCCCCCGACTCGCTCACCCTAATCAGTTCCGTTCCGCGACCCTAGTGGTCGGTGACCCCTATATTACGCACTTGTTTTTTTGGTCACTTGTTTTGTTCCTTGCCGACTTTCGTTGTAAGTGACGAGCGGGTGGGCGTAGCTCCGGAGTCCTCGAACTGTGAGGCTCCACAATAAAGTCGCAATCTTTCACAACCCTGATATCGCCGCGTGTTTACTTTCGCCCCCACGTTCCCCTCTCCCTGACCAGCCGAGTCTGTCGCTTTCGTCCCGTGGTTACGTTTCGCTTCCGCTTACGTACCGGACGGCACCCTTGGTGCCTGGCGCTCAACTACAACCAGTATCGTTCTCGTCTTGGCTATATCTTCTCGATCTCGCTATCGATCCTAACAGTTGAGGAGCTGATCTTTGTGAGTAGGTTCGAGTCTTACCTTTCCCGGCCTTGTGCGGGGCCGGCTCGAATTTACCGTTACAGTATATAAGGGAGCTATCGACAATTGTATTGATTCAGGTTAGTTTCAAGTTTATCCGGTTATTATAATATTCTTAGCTTTTGCTGATCTGTACATATTATAAATATTTCAGTTGATTACTACATCATGCAAGTGTTGATTTAACTCGTACCTCACTCCATTCAAGTCCCTAGAATCGTGGCTTATAAATCAATACAATGGAGAGTAAAGCAAAATTTTATTTTGTCTCGGAGGCTGGTGCAGACCCGAAAAGCACTGTGGTTAAAGTGAAAAGAATTCAGCTGCTTGGTCAAGAGGAAAGTTTTTTGTTCCCACAAGATAAGCAGACTAGTGCTCAACATAAGCAGCTTTTCGAAAATCCAAGTGTCACGAATGTCGTTAAAAGTTTAAAAGTTCGCTATAAATTTCGCAATGTTGTGTTGACCTTATCAGACGAACTTGAGAATATTTATTTGGATACAGAAGGTAATGTAGTGTTGTACGACGAATATTTGGAAGAGGACACTACAGAGCAAGAGTCAAATGTAAACAGAAAGCCAACAATAACATTTGAAAGAGAAACGAGTTCTCTGGTAAAGGACATGGTGATTGAAAAGTTCAACGGTGAAAATATCAATGCGAGTGTTTGGATTAATTTATTTGCGCAGGAGTGTGACAGAGTGGGGATTGCCCAAAATAAATACGCTGAAGTATTAAGATTGTTTTTAGAGAAATCTGCATTAGATTGGTATACTGTATTTGTAAAGCAGAACTCTTAGTTAAATTGGGAGGCATGGAATAACGCCTTTATTGACACCTTCTCTGCACAGTCTTGGACTGACATAACGCATGCTTATAACTTTAGGTTTTATAATGGCTCGCTATTAGAATATGCGTTGAAGAAAAGAAGATTATTGTTAGAAATGGACGATAGTTTGTCTATAAACACACAAATTAACATGATTGTAATTAGCTTACCAAATTTTATTCAAAACAAGTTAGATAGGAAATCTATTATAAATATAGAAAATTTAATGTCAAAATTAAAACAATTTGGTAAGTTCAACGATTCGAAAAATGATAATGTAAACAAGAGAATGCTAAGTGAAAAAAGACCATGTAGCATTTGCGATAAGTTAGGTTTCAAAAATAGATTTCATTTAGAAAGTGTATACCGTAATAAAGACAGGCAAATTAAAAATTTTCAAAATGAAAAGATCAAGGTTATAAATAATAATGAAATACAAGAAGTAGTAGCAAGTTATGAGGAGGCAAAAAACGAATAGTCCTCCCACTTATTAAAATTAAGATTCTTGCAAATGGTTGCCCAGCAATTGGTCTATATGACTCTGGATCCAATGTTTCTTTGGTTAGTAGCACATTTTTGAAAGATAAACGAAACATTAAACAAATAATAGGTGGGAGAGACACTATTAAAGGTTTAGCGGGAACGGCGAGAACAGAAGGGGTTGTAATAATAAGTATTAAAATCTGTAATTTAGAAGAAGATTTTCAGTTTTTTATTCTTAAGGAAGGTGCAATTGATTGTGAATTTCTATTAGGATTAGACGCAATAAAAAAATTCAAGCTCTGTCAGGATGAAAATTTGACTATATCACAGAAACAAGAAATAAAAATTTTGGATAAGCAAAATAATACTAGTACATATAAAACAAATAATATCAGTACTAATAGAATGGAGAATATAATTATAAAAATGAGATAATTTTTGCTAAGTCAAAGTTCGATATAGGAACAATAAAGGATTATGAAGCCACAGTAAAACTGACAGGAAATAGATACATTTCAAAGAAACCCTATAGATGCTCTTTTCAAGATAAGTTAGAAATGGAGAAACAAGTAGAGGATTTGTTAAATGCAGGTTTAATAGAGGAGTCAAGCAGTCCTTATGCAGCTCCTGTAACTATGGTTTTCAAGAGAGAAGAAGGAAAAAGATCACGCTTGTGCGTGGATTTTAAAGAGCTCAACAAAATAGTAGTGCCAGAAAGCCAGCCCTTACCAAAGATCGATGATCTCACTATACGTGCCAGAAATTGTAAGTTTTTCTCAAAGTTGGATGACAATTCGGCGTTTTGTTCGATTCCGGTGCGTGCAAAGGATAGATACAAGTTGGCTTTTGTGACTTATCATGGACACTGGCAGTGGAGATGTTTACCTTTTGGTTTGAAATCTGCTCCGGCTATTTTTCAAAGAGTTTTAGCAGGTGTGATAAGAAGAAATAAATTAGATGCTTTCACAGTAAATTATATAGACGACATATTGGTGTTCTCTAAGACTTACGATGAACATGTATATCACGTAGAGCGGGTACTGCAAGCATTATATGAACAAGGTTTCAAATTGAATAGAAATAAATGTCAGTTTGCCCAAGAAAGGATAACATATTTGGCACACGAAATTGGAAACAATATGATTAAACCAATAAATGATAATTTAGTGGCTATTAAGAAATTCCCTATACCTAAAACAAAAACACAAGTTAGACAGTTTTTAGGTAAGATCAATTTTTATCTGGAGTTTATACCAAACCACGTTGTTTTGCTGGATCCTCTGAGAAATTTATTAAGGAAAAATGTGTCTTTCGGTTGGTCTGAAAAGTGTAGGAATAGTTTTAATTCGACAAAACAATATTTGTGTGCAGTTCCTGCTTTGGCAATTTTCGATCCAGAGGCTCCAATATTTATTTTCACGGATGCAAGGGTTGAAGGAGTAGGAGCAATATTGAAGCAGCCATAGAAAAATAATTCTTTGAAGTCGGTGTTTTTCTTCTCTAGGAAGTTGACAGACGCTCAGAAGAAGAAAAAAGCTATTTTTATAGAATGTTTAGCCATTAAAGAGGCCATTCTATATTGGCAATTTCACTTGATAGGAAAGAAGTTTATTGTATTTACGGATCATAGACCATTGGAAAATGTTAATATAAAAAAAAGTAATGATGTGGAACTATTGCAAATTTTGAATTATATTTCACAATTCGATTTTGAAATTGTATATAATCCTGGTAAAGATAATATTGAAGCTGATTGTTTGTCTAGAAATCCGGTTTTGGAATCACATGAGGATACAGATAATGATTCTGTGATTAAAACTTCAAATTTATTGAAACTGAATGATATCAAAGAAAATCAGAAATTGTTAAAAGTTGATGATAAATGCATTACTAATGATGATATAATTTAGAAATGTTGAATAATAGAGAGAAAATATGGATCACTGAAGAATTTGGAAAGTCTCTTGTTAGTGATGTACATGTTGATCAGGGTCATATAGGCACAACACAGTTAATTTGGACCTGTGGCCAAAAATTCTATTTTAAAAATATGTATAAGCACATAAAATTGACTTGTAGATCCTGTGAAACTTGTAATAAAAATACATCAAGAATAGGTTGCTTTAAAGCACCTTTGTCTTAACTAGGTCCAGCAAAGGAACGGTTTGAAATAGTATCTATAGACACAATAGGAGGTTTCAGAGGTAATAAAAGTACAAAAAAATATTTACATTTGGCGGTGGATCATTTCACAAGATTCGCCTACATAATAACTTCAAAGACTCAAGTTGCAAAGGATTTCATAAATCTAATTAAGAAAGTAGAAAAAGAGGGAAGTATTAAATTAGTTTCATCAGATCAATATCGTGGTATAAATTCAGCACAATTTAAGGAACATTTAAATAAACAGAAGATAGCATTGGTCTTTACAGCAGTGGATTGTGCGTTTTCTAATGGATTAAATGAAAGGACAAATCAGACTTTGGTAAACAGAATACGATGTAAAATTTGTGAGACCGGAAATAAATCATGGTCTCAGGTAGCAGAGGAATGTGTAAAGGATTATAACAACACAATTCACAGTTCGACTGGATTTACTCCGAATTATTTGCTGACAGGATCGAACTATTCATTTTTACCTGATGAATTAAACGACAACAATCTGAAAAATTTGGTCAACAATAGAGAAATCGCTTTTAGGAAATCGAAAGAAATTCACAATCAGAACAAGGAATATTATGATAAGAATGTAAAACAGATAGATTATAAGGTAGAAGATTTAGTTTATGTACAAAGCGTTAACAAACTGAATAAAAATAAAATGGATTCAATTAGAGTAGGTCCTTTTAAAATTAAAGAGAAAATTTCTGATGTAATGTTTGTGTTAGATAGTAGATTTAGAAAAAATGAGTCAAATATTTTTCAAGCTAGTAAGCTTGTTCCTTATTCCGATGGAGTGCACCCTCGGCCTTAAGAGGGGGGGATGTAAGCTTGTGTGTTACCAAGCTTGGCTTGGTCGCCGGTCGACGTGTGCGTGAGGGTAGTATGTAACAAGACTCCGAGCTGTTAGCATCGATGTCAGCGTACGGATGTATATAAAGGAGTTATCGACAATTGTATTGATTCAGGTTAGTTTTAAGTTTATCCGGTTATTATAATATTCTCAGCTTTTGCTGATCTGTACATATTATAAATATTTCAGTTGATTACTACATCATGCAAGTGTTGATTGAACTCGTACCTCACTCCATTTAAGTCCCTAGAATTGTGGCTTATATACATAAATACACATAATTATATGCTGTTGAGAAGAGATCAACCGATAATTTGTTGAAACAAGTTGTTAATTCTCATTTGTTAAGTTATGGCTCAATTCGGTAACAAGGTATTCGACTTGATCTCCTGGAGCATATAATATTTATACGTATACATGCTGTAAATCGTAGTTGAACTTATTGGTATTTATTATATTCCAGCGGGACAATGATTGAATGTCGGTGTTCCGATGTACAAAAATTGTTTAAGGATATGGAATTTATGAGTGTGAACATTCGATCATTGGTTTGCTGTTGAATTATATTATAGAATCTATTTATGGTAACAATATGGGTTAGTAGAAGATAGTTCATCTATAATATATGTTGAGTGTGGTAGAATTCATATTATGTTGTGTTTTGAAATGAACATATAGTAGTTATCACCGAATACGCAAACGTATTACAGTGTTCTATGCATATAAAGGATTACCTTTCTATTGGTAGTATTAACGTCTGTTATCGGTAATCTATCCGTGATGCATTGAATGACTGTTGATTATATCGACAAAGTTTTGGATGTAATAACTCATATAGTAAAAGATATCTATTTTAGTGGGTAATTATCTCACGAGTATAATATTTATGATCGGAGCATGAGGATCTCTTCGGCTAGATCACCTAGAGGTAATACGTATCTAACTCGGGAAAATTTAGACTCAAAATTATATGAAGGTGAATTTGTACCGTAGGGTTATCTTTCTTGAATCATATAGTTGTTTTAGTGATTCATTGTTATTTAGTGAAAAAATGGTAGTGGTAAAACAAAACACTGACCGCCAATACGTATCGATACGAAATATCGATACAATTGGAAAATATCGCCACGACTAAGAAAAAGAATAAAGCTTCGTGAATACGATCTGGTGCGGCACGGTTTTGGGATTAAATTCCTTCGCGATCGCGCCTAGCGGTCCCGGGTCTCGTCCCGCGGATCCGTACGTCACGTAGACGGAGTTCAACTAGTGGTCATGGTAGGTGACTGGTGGCTAGTGATCCGATTACTACTCGTTGAGCGCGGCCTCCTATTCTCTCGCGGCTCCGCTTTACTTGTGCGAGCGCGTAGCCACCACGCGGCGAGAGCGGTGTACTGGATCAGTTGACTGACAGTGAGCGGTACTGGGATGTCGCTATTTGGTGACGGAATAGCTCGTAGGTAAATCAGCTGTGCGCGATTTATGAATGCCGGAGGGCTAGGACTGCTAGAAAATAATATAAGTCGGATGAAAAATTAAAAGTGACTAGTATCCGGAAATGAGTATGTATCATCTCTTTAATTTTACTGAACCATCGGCCTCATGTAGCCGTACTGAGGCGACTAGCTAACAATTGTTACGGTGTACAATGATCAAGACGTAAAAGCATCACTTTTTTCTCAAACTTTCACTTATTTCAGTGTTCACTGAGATTGGTAAGTATAATAACCCAACGTTAAACTATTCATTTAATATTCTCACTACTGATTATTAGATTCCAATTTCGATCGGAGATACCATACTTATCACACCCACTATATGCATAACGTAATGAATCATCACCTATTGAAATATAATATCTGCTTTTCGACGGGAACACAGAATATGCACCTCAAACACTACGCTTCAAAATGAAAATTATTTTTCAACTTTGCCGCTCCGTTGGGGTATTTTTTGAATTTAATAACGGTCCTGTGAGTATTCAGATTTCGTGTATTATTAGTAGAATTATTAGATATATAAACTACACATAATAATAAAATCCTATGGCTTATATCACATAGGACAAATAGCCGAATCTATACGATATGTTTCTTTCACTGCAGATTCAGGAATTTTTCTACTAATTACTAAATTGAGTAGTCTGCACCATGGATAATCCAACCATTTATTCATTCACTTCAATTTTCATTTTTTGTTCATAGAAACGGAAGGAGTTTCAATCGATAGAAACTATAGGCGATATAATTAATTGGATAGTGACGATTTTCATACACTCAAAATTCATAAACTTGAGATTAATGCTTCTGTGAATTATTTTCCCAATGTAGGGTTCGGGGTGATTCGGAGTTGGCGACGGATATTTCAAAGGGAAATTGCCCAGATAGCACAATACATTCGGGGAATTTTCAGATTAGATGCCATCATACTTTATCAGGAAATATTCACATAGAAGGTTCCAGAAACATTATGGCAATGTTACGAATATTAAGGAACGTTCAGATTAGATGCCAACTTACTTTATCAGGGAATATTCACATAGAAGATTCCAGTAACATTATGGGAATGTTACGAATATTAAATATCGATGTACGTTCTTGGAATGTTCTATGTCATCCATTATCGTATTTCCTATAAGTTTTCAAGTAATATGTTCTTTCAGTACATCGAGTTGGATGCATATATTGATGTATACAGACTTAACCAAAATATTAACACGGCCACAGTTAACAATCCAATTTCAATTGCGTATTCAACTTACCTTTTCTGTTGATTTTATAATTCTATAGCATCGGTTACAGTTAATAAAAATCATCATTAAATCATTAGGTTAACTCACGGAGGTTCGGGTGTGTGCAAAATTGCAGTTCAACGATTTATTGTATTGCGCGCCTCTTCCTCTAGATCACCATGTAGTCCCCCTACTTCACACCCATGTCACCACAATTTTCGAAGCTTTAAAAACGCGCCTTCGTCGCGCGCCATACTGTATCGTTATTCTTCCTCTTTGTGCCGTTAAGACACGACGTGAAAATTCTTTTTCATAGAAATGGGAAAGAAAAGAAGCAGAAAAACGTCGTGAGATGAAGAAAGACACGAAGATAATTTGAAGAAACGGTTGAAGCGACTAGAGAAAAAGTTAGGGAAACAAGAAAAGCGGAGACCTCACGTGAACAGACATAGTAGGTACACAAGAAACCTAACCTTACTTTCTCGTAATTGCGAAGACTAGGTCCAAAATGCCACATGGTTCGGTTCGACTGAGCCCTGGAGCTTAGTCTCAGGCATTTGTTGATACAGATCTGAATGCGCCACACGTGAAGGTCCGACCCACGTGGAACTTTGTCTCAGGCGAGCGATTAAGCAGATAATGCGATGCATCGGGTTCGACCTACGCAAAATTCTTTATTGCTCACGCGTGTCGAACATGCGGAAAAGATGCGAAATTCAGATGCAGGAAGTATGTCTGGCAGCGATGGAACAAGCACTCATAATAAGGAAAACGAGGACGACAATGCTATAATCCCAGAGTTATTAGAAGTTCCTCCGTCCAACGCTCTGCGAGTTCAATTGGATGACATTCTAGGTCGCGTTCCTATCAATGCCCCCCCCCCCCAGCATATAATGTCACGGGGTTTACTCATCCAGAGGATGAGTTGGACGATAGGGTTCTAGAACTAATGGGCTAGCGTCTTGAGGAAGAACAATGTTTCAGAGAAGACATTCAGGAAGACCTGGCCGTGCGGTGGAATGAGATCATAGTAAAGGGTATTCCAAAAGAGGAGAAAGCACAACTACGTAAAAAGTATCTCCCGCCTATGAACTGTAAGATGATGGATCCACCTAGGTTGAATCTCGAAATATAGGCATCGCTGCAGGAGACTATTATTAAAAGGGCCGATCGTATCGTTGAAAAGCAGGAGCGGATATCATCCTGTCTCTCAGCCTTAGGAAAATCATTGACAATGATTCAAAAAAAGAGCTGCCAAGAGAATCTGGAGCTGCTTCAGCAGCTCAGTGATGCTGGAAGAATTTTAGTTGACTTGCAGCATGGTGAGTCTCAAATTAGGAGAAGCCTGATCTTACAGAACATCGACGTATCATTACGGGATACACTCATTGCCACATCAATGGACGAATTTCTTTTTGTGGAAAATCTAGAAAGCCGTTCAGAAGCGGCGAAAGCTCTGGAACAGTCTAGCTAGGAACTCAAAACCATCCAAAGGATAGGCCAAGTTCAAGAAGAACCAAAAAACCGTTGACAAGCACAACTGGAGACGGCGGGCAGGCACGGACGAAGACAACCACTTTCAAACTGGGGGAACCACACGACCGGGCAGAAGCAGGCAGCCAACAGCTGGGGGAACCAGTCAGGAGGACAGAGACAGTCAGCCGACAATTGGAGACGACAGAGATCCAGACAGGAACAACCTCGTACACTCAGGAAACGATACTAGAATTTGAAAATGTAAGTAGCCTAGCGGGCAGGTTAAAAATGTTCATTGACGAATGGAAATGCATTACATCTGACCGTGTAATCTTCAACTGGGTTGTAGGTCACGACATTCCCTTGAGGTATTTTACTACTCAAAATACCCCTCCGGTTGAACCAAAAAGGTCCCGGTGCGAAATGATTCGGATTGCTGGGTCAATAACTGAATTAATTGCAAAGGGTGCGGTTCGTAGATGCACTCCCTCTATGAATGAGTTCATTTCAGATATATTTTTGGTTCCAAAGGTAGATGGATCAAATCGGTTAATTCCAGATTTAAAGAAACTCAATAACTGTATAGAGACAGAACATTTCAAACTTGAAGACAGTAGGACAGTTAAAAGATTGATGAGTGAAAATTGTTTTATGGTGACAATAGATCTCAAAGATGCTCACCATTTAGTACCAATAGCAGAATCAAGTAGGCAGTTTTTGAGATTTTGCTTCAACGGAAGATTTTGTGAGTACGTTTGCTTACCCTTTGGATCAAATACAGCACCATATGTCTTCACAAAATTTTTGAAGCCAATAGTTGCTCACTTGAGGAAAGCAGGGTTTATTTCAGTGATTTACTTGGACGACCTACTGCTCATTGGGGACACATTTTCAGAATGTGTAAAGAACTTGACAGTTACAGTAAACCTTTAACAAAGATTAGGATTTATAATCAACAACGAAAAAAGTCAGATAATCGCATCTTATAGATGCAAGTTCCTGGGATTTATATTTGATGCGAGAAAAATTACAGTTGAACTGCCTGAGAATAAGATAAAGAGAGCCTCAGAACAGGTAAATAAGTTTAGTTTCACTAGATATTGCAACATAAGAGAGTTTGCTAAATTTGTAGGGATTCTAGGGTCATGCTGCCCAGCCATGAAATATGGCTGGGTATACATGAAAAATTTTGAAAGACTGAAATATTTAGTCCTTAGGGATGATAACGATAATTTTGAGGCTTGCATGAGCATTACCAGTGAGCTTAAAGAGGATTTCGAGTGGTGGAAGACACATATTCAGTCTACAAGTAATCCAATCAAGAATTTCGAGTTTGAGGTGGAAATCTTTCCAGATGCCTCAACGTCTGGTTGGGGGGCTTGCTGTGCTAACGTAAAAACTCATGGTCACTGGAGTGACCGTGAAAAAGAGCTACACATCAATTATTTAGAGCTATTAGCTGCATTCTTGGGTTTGAAATGCTTCGCAAATGATCTCAGGGACTGTGATGTTCTGTAAAGAATTGATAACACCACGGCTAATGCAAATATCAATCAGATAGGTGGTATTCAGTTTCGAGAGTTGAGCGCATTAGCCAGAGAAATTTGGAAGTGGTGTGAACAGAGAAATGTTCGGGTATTCGCGTCATACATCTCATCTGCGGAAAATTCGGAGGCCGATTTCGAATCAAGAAAATTAGAGCCCGAAAAGGAATTTGAAGTATCAGCGAAAATATTCAGTAGAATAGCTGAGAGCTTTGGAGAGGTGGAAAAAAATCTCTTTGCAGCTAGAATAAATTCTAAGTGCGACAAATTTGTTTCATGGTTTAAAGATCCAGACGCGTTAGATGTAGATGCATTCACCATCTCATGGAAACCTTTTTTTTGAATGCATTTCCACCTTTCACATTGAGCCTACGCAGGTTACAAAAAATGAAATATGAGAGGAGCAGAGGGGTAGTAGTGGTGCCACTCTGGACAGCACAACCCTGGTTACCTCTGTTCAGAGATTTGAGTGAATCAGAAACTATTTCGTTCAAAACTGACATCAACATGTTAATCTCTTCCGACAGGGAACCACACCCCTTGTGGAGGGAAATTACTCTGCCCGCCGCGATATTATCCGGAGAGCGTACATGTTGAAGAAGATACCAACTGAGGCGATAGAAATCATGATTTCATCTTTAAGTACAACGTCATTAAAACAGGCCTCACTTTATGATAACGATCTGGGCCAGGATACCAAAGTTAGAAGATTTTTCAAAGGTGTAGTCAAGCTCAGACCATCTGAACCCAAATATGATTCGACATGGAATCCCAGAATAGTCTTAAATCATACCTCCCAATGGCCTCTCAATGACCAGACTAGCCTTGAAGGTTTACCATTGAAACTCATTACTTTACTAACACTAATAACAGGCCAAAGAATGCAGACTCTCTCTCTAATGGACATCAGAAACATAGTCAAGACGGGAGATCACATCGAAATTAAAATACCGAATTGAATGAAAACTTCAGGACCTAGAAGGCTACAACCAACTCTGATCTCGCCATTTTACGTTAAAGACGTCAACATATGTGTAGCTGCTACATTACAATACTATATTAAGAGAACAAAGAGTCTACGAAATTCAGTATATTCTCTATTTATATCGTTCAAAAAACCGCACAATGCAGTAACCACCCAGACATTAGGTCGGTGGGTTAAAACTACCCTTGCCAGAGTAGCATAGACACAGACATCTTTTCCGCCCACAGTACACGGCACGCATCGGCATCCGCTGCTAGTAGCAAAGAGGTTAATATTCATGTCATCCGAAGGGCTGCAGGATGGACTAAGAATTCATCAACCTTCGCAAAATTTTATAAACTCCAGATAATACAGGATAAAGATTTGTTTGCTAAGACAATTTTAGATAGTTAAGAAAAATGTTATTTTTGCTTCAGCTTGCCTCATATAAACCCTGAAAGAATAATAATAAAATATATTGAATCATATCGAGCTGTGACTCGTGCGCTACATGCATGCTGCCGTAACGGGCGTTAAACATCGACATGGTGATCTAGAGGAAGAGGTGCGCAATACAATTACATGATTAAACGAGCTTACTTGTGAGTGAAGTTCTCCGATACAGGCAAAATCGAGGGCTTCTTGGTCGAGCTGAAACCTACCTACAAAAAAATCGGTGAATCTATTCTCAAAAATAATAGGAGTCAATGCTTACTCGGCTGGACTACGTTTCACGTTCGATCGTGCAAGCATATTATTGTCACAGAAGCGTGTGAGCAACGACGCGGTAGGTGGCCGGTGGACGACACCACCCATCCGCAATCCCATTACAATGTTGTTCACAATTGCATTGATTCCAGTCTTTCGAGAACACGATACATTGTTTCAACGCTGCAGATATAGAAAAGGATTATTGGGAATCAAACAAGCTTACCAGTAAGTGAAGTTCGATTTAAATTATATGAAGTCCTCGCTCGATTACATTACATGGTGTAGTATCCCTTCTGTCCGCTCTAGGCAGCACACGCTTTTAGAGTCCCATCTTAAAATTGGCACGTCTCCGTGCCCCCGCCACTCGGCGCCAACTTCACTTTTTTCAGAGTATTTGCTATAGCTACTGATTAATTTCATTATTATATCTTGGGGAGGGGTTTGAGGAAAGAATTTTCAATTTTTTCCTCCTACCGGGTGGGATGTAATGTAATCGAGCGAGGACTTCATATAATTTAAATCGAACTTCACTTACTGGTAAGTTTGTTTGATTCTCAATTATATTTCGTCCTCGCTCTTATACATTACATGGTGTAGTTGTTTAGAGATGTATAGCATTAAACGTATTAATTTCTTTTCTTTATTTTAGGATAGCCCTGGCAAGGTCATAACCATTCTGAACAATAGGTTTTTTATAAAATTTAGCAAACATTTGTGATTTTTCCGACCAGCCCGCCGTAAGGCGTATTGTGTCGAAGTCAATGCCTCTTTCTGAGGCTGCCGATGTAGCGGCATGACGCGTCGAATGTGCAGTAAACATGGTTGTATCAATACCACTATTTGTTAAAACTTTTTCGACCCACTTACTAAGGGTTGCGGAGCCAATGGCCTTATAAGGTTTTCTTATAGATATGAATAGTTGGCTACAATCTTTTCTTAAGGATTTAGTTCTATCTAAATATAATTGGATAGCCGTTACAATGCATAGATTTGGTTTATCAGTAAATCTCGGCAATTTCAGACAAGGCTGGTATTTGCCAGGACCAGAGGTTTTCAACATATCCGGGACGGTTATCATTAGTCCGTCTGTGTTTTCCTTTATATTATTAATGTTTAACTTAGAAAGAGTTTGCGCTCTTTGCGCCGTGCATAATGCTAAAAGCATCACTGTTTTGTATGTTAAACTTTCTAGGTTGCTTATATCTAACTTATCTAAGTAATCGAGAACCGTGGAGACATCCCAGGTGACTGAATACTTAGGCCGTGATGGCCTAAGTTTTGAAACTCCTTTCATGAATCTGGTGACATCTGGATGCTCACCAATCTTTTTATTTGAGATCAGCGACACTGCACTTCTGCATGAATTGAGTGTCCCATAGGAAGCTCCATTAAAAAATGTTTCTGCAAGGAAGCCTAGAACTGATTCTAGCGTTACGTCGAAAAAGTCTATTCTCTTTTTATCACAGTATTCGTTCCATGATTTCAACGCACAGCCATATTGTTTAAGTGTAGCTTTACTTAATGATGCTAGCATAATGCTTATAGCCTCCTCTGGTAGTCCTCTTTTTAGTAGTGATCTCCGGACACTCTGCTCACAATCAACTTTAAGTGGTCTGACCTTGGGTGTATCTGAGACCTACAGGGTGATAGCAATAACTCTGGATTAGCGTCAATTTTTAGTGGCCTTCCCACTCTCAACTTTTCAAATAAAGGAAACCACGGTTGGTTTTTCCAGAATGGTACAACAATTATACCGTATGCTTTTTCGCGCTTTATTTTTGCAAGAGATTTTAATATTAAAGCGAATGGAGGAAAAGCGTAGAAGTAGAATTGGGACCAGGAAATTGTGAATGCATCAACATAAGAGGCTCCGTCCTCTGGCTTCCAAGATGCGAACGTTGAACATTTTGCATTAAGCCGACATGCAAAAAGGTCAATTTCTGGAAGTCCAAAGGCGGACACAATTTCCTGAAAATACTTCTCATTTAGTTCCCATTCAATGTCCACATTTCTTTTCCTTGACAAACTGTCTGCAATAACATTTTCCTTTGATGGAATATAAGAGGCTGTCAGAATAATTTTCTTGTTCTCCGCCCATTGCCAAATTTCGCGTGCCATCTCATTATAATGATCGAATCTAACTCCACTCATTTTGTTTATGTATGACAATGCAGTTGTGTTGTCTATTCTAATCAAAATTTGGCAATTATTGAGGTCTGTGGCTAATTCTTGTAACGCTAATTTTACCGTATACAATTCTAAATAGTTTATGTGATTCTGTTGTTCGATCTTCGACCAAAATCCATAAATTTGCTTGTTGTAATTGTTACATGCACCCCAGCCAGTTTTTGAGGCATCAGTATAGATGGTCATTTGGTATGAACAGTCCTTAATGTAATGTACGCTGTGCATTATATTCTCTTTCCACCAAGATAAATCCTTTTTCAGGTCTTCTTTTAAAGGCATGATGCTTTCGAAGCAGTTATCATTGATTATTAAACGAAAAATCTTTTCTTTCTCTAATTTCTTAGTATAAAGCCATCCATACTCAACTGCTGGGCAGCATGAAATCAATTTTCCAATTAGCATTGCAAACTCTCTAATCTTACAACTTTCCTTTTTTATGAAGCAATCTGCCAGGGTATAAATATTTTCTCTTTTTTCCCCTGGTAATTCAATTAAATATCTTTCTGTATCTATTATAACGCCTAAAAATTTGCACCTTTTTGATGGTTCTAATTTTGATTCATGGTAATTTATCAAAAACCCTAGCCATTCTAAAAGATTGATGGTTCCTTTGATATTATTGGAGCATCTGTCTGCTGACTTTTCGATGCATAGAATATCGTCAAGATAAATCACTGATGACAAACCCAAGCTTCTTAAGCATTTCATTACTACCTTCATTACTTTGGTAAAAATGAATGGAGCTGTACATAAACCGAAAGGCATACAAACAAATTCATATAGCGTACCATTGAACCTGAATCTAAGGTATTTTCTGCCCTTGTAATGAATTGGTATCAAGTAGTAAGCGTCCTCTAAATCAATAGATCCCAGATAAAAATCTGGGAACGTGAGCTGAACAGCTGTCTTTAAATCTTCGAGTTTAAAGTGTTGATTATTAATAAAAAGGTTCAGTTTTTTTAAGTTTAGGATAAATCTAATTTTCCCATTAGGTTTCTTAATAAGAAAGAAGGATGATACCATCTGATCCTTTCTTTCTGAGCAAGTTTTAATAGCTTTCTTTTTCAAAAGTTCATTTACACAGGCTTGAATCGACTGCTTGTCGTTATTTGAAAAAGAAGCTTCTTTTTGTTTACTGAATTGAGTATAGTTACCCTGTACAGGTATTGTATAACCTTTTATGCAGTTGAGAATGAATTTATCATCAGTAATTTCTCTCCAGTTTTTATAAAAATACCTTAATCTACCCGCTGGATGACTTACATCCGCTACTCTTTCTTTTCTTGCATCTTGTTCTGAGGTGCTTGGTACGGCTTTTGAGGCGGTGCCTGAGCCTTTTGGTTGCTGAATTGTTGCTTGTTTTTGAAAAACACCTTTCGTTTCGGATGTCCTCTGAAAGATGAAGACCCCATCTGGCCCGGACGATTCACAAATGGGGCTTTGGGGTTTAAATTTTTCTTTGAATAGTCTGCGTTCTTGGGTTGGGGAGGTTTCAAGGTCTCTCCCAGTTTACTCATAGCTTTAGCTTCCTTAAGCTTCTCTGTTAATTCCTTGCCATACAAAAACTCATCAACTTTCGTGTCTTTTAGAATTGTTCTGACTTCTTTCAATAAGCCTGGCTCGATAAAGGCCTTCCTTGTGACATTTTGCTTATGCATGAGTGCCGCCAGGATACGACCTGCGTCTGATAATGGTCTTGAGATGTTTCCAAAATCAAGACCATCCTCACCACCTTCGTACATCATGGTGATTACTGAGCCAATGATTGACATGGCTACACTAGCCATACTTTGTACCTCCACCATATGTTTGTCTCTAACAATGGCAAAGTCTTTCATTGTCACAGAAATCTGGGCATTTAGCTTTGGTGGCGCTAACTCTGTTGCTCCTTTGTATCTCGTTATGAGAGAATCCAAAGCCTCTTTTTTCATGCCCTGCTTACAAAAGAATTCCCATCTTTTGAGTAAGTCTGCGTCCATTTTTGTTTCCGATGCCTCATTCTCAGTTGGGTCGTCTCCCAACTAAACAACAAGGAATCAGGAATTAATTTTTGACTTAATATTCTTGGCAGTAGACTTTTGTTTTACCACTACAGCAAACACAAAAGTACTTTGCATATCCTTGTCTTGCAATACACGCAAGCACGGATAGCCCCATTCACATCTTTGACTTACCACTCGTGTAAGCACAGATGGAACAACCAAGCCTTTTATCTTGCCACACGGCCAAGCATAGGTTGATTTGTTTTTATTTTTTATTTATTTATTTATTTATTTTATTTTATTTTATTTATTTATTTATTTATTTATTTTTTTTTTTTTTTACTTACGATATCCAGCCATTCGTTGTCTTGTATTTGTTTTTCGTCACTTTCTTGGATTTCGCTATCCAACACAATCTGTTCTGATCGTGCTGATGTCGAATTTCTTTCTTCCTCCATTGTCTGAGTTTTTTCGACTCGAGGTTCCTGTCCATTCTCCGCCATGTGTTCTAGGTTATCTTGCTCGGCCGATTTTGGACCCTTTTCCAACATTTTTTCAAGTTTCGACACCTTTTTGCGAAGCTCTTCGAGCTCCTCTTCTCTTTCGTGACGTCTCTTCTTTAATTTACCCATTTTTTACTCGAAAAAATCTTTTTCAATTACCGGACTCTTGGTATACGTGTTGCGCTAGCGACACACGAGAAAAAAAGTGAAGTTGGCGCCGAGTGGCGGGGGCACGGAGACGTGCCAATTTTAAGATGGGACTCTAAAAGCGTGTGCTGCCTAGAGCGGACAGAAGGGATACTACACCATGTAATGTATAAGAGCGAGGACGAAATATAATTATCACAGATTGCGAGTATTTTATTTATATTGAATAATGAAATGGAATGGAAAGTCAAAAACATTCAGATTTCAATATACCGAGAGAGTTTCTTGAAACCAAATGATCGAAGCGCGCGAATTTCGACTTGCTATTTTCTGATTGCCTGACAAAATGCCAGTCAACGCGCACTAACGTACGTTAACTCCCTAGAACCGGCTGATAGGTGTCAGTTCACGAGAGGTTATGTTCGTTGCTTTGTAACGGACGTGAGACGCATGAGCTAGAGTTAGTTAAAATTAGCGTTGCTCAAATATTAAACTTGAAATGTTTATTAAAAATAAAACAATGCACATCTTTCAAGTTGTGAACTGTGCTCATTATCTCTATCTGCGAAAGATTGTGTCTTTTCATTTGGAGTCGGAGCTAATTCAAGCTAATAAAACTCATGCACATCGAAAAATGCGCCCGTTGACACATACTCATATAATCCTGATCGGTTTAAAGTGAAAAATAATGCAAGCGAAACAACAGGTTGTATTGTTTAATGAAGACTGGATGAAATTACATCAGGTAGCTTGGAACAAGTTGAATATGCGCATTTCAAGTTTATTCAGTCGAACCAAGAATTAATAGGGTGGGACATTACATTGTCATGTAAAAATTCAATAATAAGTACTAATGAACTGTCCAAACAGATTGATGAGAAGCGCCAATATTATTATCCTGCGGTCCTATTCCAGTGAAGAATAATTGTATCGATTCATTTCGTGTGGAATCTGGCGGAGCAATAACAAATTATTTCTTAACTACCGTAAATAAATTAGCAAAGACGAAGAAGATATGATGCCAATAGTTTGAGTTTGATAAACTGAATTTTGATGAACGAAATGCATTACCGATGTCAAGGGGAGACTTTTGAAGAACTTTTGACTGAAATCGACTTTCTATTTTTCAAGAGGAGACATTGTCGAGATTGGAAATTCGCAATTTTATTCTGGTTATTTTTCGATTTGATGGTAGTCTTCTTTGAAATAAGGATAATCGGACCCCCAGATTGAGAATTAAATCAGAAATATAGGAATTATTCAGTGTGAAGTGTAGAGAATTCAGAATTTTTAAATGATCCCTGCTCAACGAATACCATTCCAGGACATCCATGTTTTAGAATGATGTTCAGAACACCGAGATAAAAATTTCCAAGTGCCGGATTTAAGATTGGATCTGTGATTCCTGACCAACAGCCAAAAATCGATATTCTCAGAGTTTCCGTCAAGAATTTTCATCATTAAATCGGATTTTGGCTGTTTTTCAGGAAATAAAGGCTCAATCTTAAATCCAATACTTAAACATCTTCATCTTAGTGTTGTAAATATCAGCCTAAAACCTGAATGCCCTCCAATAATATTCGAGACCCTAAGAGTATTTTAAAATTCTTGATGTTCTACATGTGACGCAGAATGATTCCAGCATTCCTGATTTAATTTTCAATCTTGAGGTTGATATTTTCTTCGATTCAAACAGATAGTTAACATGAAATCATGGAATAATTTTGGAAGATTACAATATTCATATCACAATTAGTAGGGTCTTTCCCCAAGTGGTTAAAAATAGTTGAAACATTAACCCATTTTACAAGTTTTCAGATTATGGTAGTCTGTAAATGTAAGAATAATGCCAACTCGCTGCGATATGCAGGATTTTTGTGAAAGGTTCCTTGCGAATAAACTTTCATTTTACAGGACAGACGTTATTTTTTAATGTACATATGGCCATAATTTGAAAATTTGTGCAAGGATCTGTTTTATGTGACTATTTTTAGCCTTTTGTTTCAAATTTCAATAAAGTTTCTCCTTAACAAGAATGTCAATCGTGAGGCATTATTGTAGAAATTTATGTAGATCTTCAGACTGACCCAAATCGACTCGAAGATTTCTTTTGATGATGAGTCAAACGATTGTGGCTGTCCGATACGAAGGAGGGAGTGTTCCAAACTGATTAGGTTGATGTCAAGGCTGGTGATCCGTACGGAACTTGCATGGTGTAGCTACCCTGATGTACGGAGGGGTTAATCTCTATCTACGTTGGCACGACGGAGCCCATCTATTCAGCATTGACCGTGGAGAAAGCTGTTGTTGAAATACTGCAAGATTTCATAATGGAATTTGAATTGAATTGACTTTTACACAAATTCCACATTCGTTTTGCAAAATTCAGTATATTGATTGTCATTCATTTTTTTTTTTTTTTTTGTTTACAGTGATATTTGTTAGTTTCCAAGAAAATGAGGTTTAATGGAAGTATGATTTTTAGAAACGTTCCAAAAATTTTTGTTGATTGGATGATAATTATTACCTTGAAGCTTCAGATGCTCAGCAGCTTAAAATAAGATAGCTAGAACAGCTTAAAACCAGAAAGGATGTTTTCGACGTAAGGCACGCTAGACGATACTGCAACGGAGAACTCCGAAGCAGAGGTCAAGAACAGACGACTCGCCACAGCTCTTTCACTTCCACGAGAAGAAATGACGCACCATTTATTTGAAGTTGTTTAAGTGAAAAATCGATAGGAAGTTTTGCTGAGATTTATTGAATAAACACGAAATTGAACTAAAGAATTCATTTTCACATACCAGATTCTCCGCATCTGCTGTTTTATGTTGGATTTTAGCTTTTTCAAGTCAACTCATGGACTTTGAATACCTGACACACAGACCTGACTGAGATTTTTTATTTATTCGACTTAAGACGATTATGACAAAAAAATCAATTGTTGTCAAACTTTCAGTGACTAGATTTCTCGATCGACGGAATTGAGTTCATTTTCATTTTCAACATACTCGAAAAAACAAAAATAATCATTCTCGTTTGAACAAAAATAGCAGAGTTCACTGATTAATCGCTTCCAATTATTCGATTGATTCGTAATAACCATCAGTAGCACAATATTCAAGGGCAGCTAATTACGCTACGACAAACGTGACATAACCTCTCGGCATTTTATAGCCAGCTGTCTGCAATAGCAGACGCGATTCGCAATTCAATCATCCTAGTAACATTTTGACTAAGTTGGCCGCCTGTACAGACTCAGCGCCAGCGCAGTCTGAGCATTCTGTTTCAAGAAACTCTCTCGGTATATTGTGATGTGGTGGATTTTATCCACCGTGTATCCACGCGTCCTTCACCGAACCCAGCTTCCGTATCGCTTCCCTTTATCTATCTGCCTTTCCGTTATCGTTATTTTGCCGTTAGTACCTCCTCTGAGCGCTGAAAAATAGCGTAACGTAATTAGTATTTGTCTGCCGTAAGCCCGATTGTAAATTGCAGGTCCGACGACAACAACCAGCAGAAGACGGACTGGATCCCCGGTCCTGGAGGACCCTCAACGCCTAGGCAGTAGTAGTCACGGCTGGTCCTGAAAAATCCGCCTGCACACTCGCCCAAAATTGCCTCCGCCAATAAACACCGGCCTGGGCCACCGGTCCACAACGTACGCTAAGCTAGCCCGATCTAGTAAGGGCCTAGCCCGGCGAAATCGCCTCGCGCCGCAACACCTTCAGGCCGTAAACTAGGACATTGACCGTCGCAAATCTACCATCGATCGTCGGATCTCGCTAGATTTAAATAGGTTTGAGGTCACCTGTGGCTCAGGCTCACGCCATATTAGACGTCTGTCAAGGTTTCTTTCCTGGCTTTTTTCGATCTTTTTCACGCTCTTTATACCACTCACTTGCGGTTTTTTGTTAATTTTCTTTTGTCTTTTACCGTTCCGTTTCCCCTACCGTTTTATCGTCAACTTTGTGGTGAGTGTGGTGCGCGGCTGACGATCTCGCTAGCCGCCGCCCAGAGCCTGCCGTACCGTCCCCGTCCAAAAGGTAGGCCCGTTTTTGTATTTTACCTCGACCACCCGACTTTTGTCATAACCATTTTCGGCCCTGCGCCTATTGCGGCAAACCCGGAGGGTAGTCTTTTCGTTGACGGGTTGTCGTGGAAGGCGCCTACGCCTTTTGTCGTGGTACTATTCAGTCTCTTGTCTTGCTGGTGAGCATAGCATTCTATCTTTAGTTTGAGTGTTCGAGGCAGGGAAATATCCCCTGAGTTGCCGTTGCTGTCCTTAGTTTGAATCTCGCTGAGCAGCTGATTGGTTCTGAGCGCTCGCGTAGGTGACGACCGAGCTACGCGAGTGTGTGCGTGTGTGTGTGATTTTCTCCCATCCCGTCTAACAACGAGAGTGCCGCTGTCGCGCGCGGGAATTGTCACGCTCGACCACCGGACCCGACGAAGTGAGAGAGGCGTACTCAGCGCTGCGACTAGATTAGTTCCGTGTCGCAGCCGCGAGAGCGCGCCCCGTCTCTGCCGTGTGACGTCCTGAGCGAAACTAGTGATACTCAAGGCGTCACCTTCAAATGGATCGTGAGTCCGTTAGTCGCCAAAGTCCTAATGGACACTTCAGCGAAATAAGATTGCGAATTTACTAAACTGTTCTAATTAATATTGGTAGGATTCAATGGGATAGGCAAAGAAATGAGGTTTAAAATGAAATGGTAAACTGTATTATGATTAAATATGGGAGAGCAACTTCGACTAATTTATTCAAAGGAACAATATTTGCTTATTGTATGTACAACTTCCTTACTCGAAAGTTAGGATAGAAGTGCCCCTTCTCTGGAGGGTCTCCAAGGGTGGAGGGCCCACCGGAGCATCGACATTCACACATACTGACGTGCTTACATGTATATCTCAACGTTCTTACATTATGCATACCCTTACTCTACACGCACCATGCTGGCGGAGGGGGCAGCTACGTCAGAGCGCCCCTCCCACGCATGGAGCCCGGGCCTTACGGCCGTACTCCTCCTTGAGATGCTTTCCCGCTTTCTTTACCCGCGCGTTTACTTCGGCTCGGAGCCCGCCGGACTGTCGCCAGGTCTGGACAGCATCTGGATCTCAAGTGGTACTCGCACTTGGGGTGGTTTTTGGAAAGTTAGTGCGGGGGGAAGTATAGACAATGGGACCCAGTTTCAAGGGTCCTCTTTTATGCTTTAACATATCTGTAGTTCGAGGGTTAGATTTATGATTTCCTGTCCTGTCAGAGTGCTCTGTACCTATTTCTATTCAGCAAAGGTTTCGCGCGAAATAGCTCGACGGTAAAATAATTATTTCATATTATTTTATTGAGAATGATCGATCAAGCTGCCATTTGGATTTTAGCGCGTTGCGAGGTGGCGACATCTATCAAAAATACTAGATTACTGGCTGCGACATAACAGCCGTCTCGCTGTCTTGCCGCTACCGTTTGACTAGTGTCGCTATCTTAGTGTTTTACGCTACCGGTATGATTGTTACCGTAACTATGTAATTTCTAGTACCGTGTGTTGATATCTCGCCGCCTGTCGGCTACGTTAACTGCGTCCTCCCCACTCGCTCGCCCCTAGTCGTTCCTTTTCACGACCTGCCTATACCTGCCGGCCTCTTATTTTTAGTCACTTGCTTTTTTTTTTTTTTTTTGTTGTGTAAGTGACGAGCGGGTGGGCGTAGTCCCGGGGTCCTTAGGCTGTAATGCCCCGCAAACAAACGTTATCATTTTTTTTATCGCATTTACCGTGTCTCCGTGTGTTTGCTATCGCCCCCACGTTCCCCTCTCCCGGACTAGCCGAGTCTTGCCGATTTCGTTCCGCGCTTCTCGTTTCGTTTCTGCTCTCGTACCTGACGGCACCATCCGGTGCCTGGCGCCCAACTACTACAGGTTTCGTTATCATTTCGGCTCTATCGTACGGTTTCCGCTGTCGTTCTTAGGAGTTCAGGAGCCGAATTTTGTGCGTGGGTTCGGGCTTGACCTGTACCTCCCTATCGCTAGGGACCGGCTCGAATTAATCGTTATAATATGTATTATATATATTTATAAAATTAGATTATACCTATAAAAGATTGTTATTGTGTGAAATTTGTTTTTTCAACTTCACTTTCAACTTTTACAGAACAATCTTTCACACTAAAATTTCTTACTTTAAAAAAAATTTTTATCCGTCAAATTCTTTCGAAAAATGTCCTCGTTTCTTTTTTTTCTATCATTTGTCCGTATTAAATTTTTCTTTGGTCTACAATTAATTTATACTAGTTAGTATTAGGTTAATGTTCGATTACACAGAAGTTCTTCACTCGTTCTTCACGTGTTCTTCACTCGGTGTAAACTGGTGAGGTGAATTACATTGTTGACAAGCCACTTCCAGATAAACGAACATGTGATTTACCTCACCAGTTTACAACCAGCGAAGAACGAGTTAATAATTTATGTGTAATCGAACAAACGTATTATACATTATTTTGCGGTGAGCATAAAACAATGTTCGGTCAAGCGATGATCGAGATGACACGGAATGTCTGATATAATCAATTATATGCATAATGTGCGTACACATGTATGGTGTTCGTTCAAATTTGGCGCGTGGGGAAAGAACGAGGTCCTGGGTAACGACAGAGCGTCGAGGTCGAACGGAATCAACAGTGGACGCGCGCGCTGATGGAACATGCGTTCGTGATTTATTGCCATATTGCTGGAATTATCGTGGCTTTTTTCTCAACAAGTAAGTATATAAATGTATCATTATAATCTGTTGCAAAATGCTGTGTGAATTTCTTCTTGTACTTCTGGTTCAATTCATACGGTACATGAATAATTTGCCACTCAACCACGGGTCTACATTAACCATAATCTAAAATTTTTTGCGTCCCATTATAAAAGCAGGATCCCACCTGTAGCATTTCACATAAAATATATGAGTTATAAACCGATTGTAGATTTTGTGTAGCTCATGCTTCCACAACTTTCATTCTCTCCAAATCCAGATAGGACCCTTATTCTCAAGTAACATTCGTTTATCTTCAAAATGACTCGATCTGAGATCTCCATAGCTTATAATTATCATGGTTTCTTAATATTTTCATGTTTCGAGATTATTCTCCAGAAACGTATTATAATTACGATATGGGCCTTACATACGTGACTTTGCCAATTTTCGAAGGTACTTTTCCGGACGTGGTAAAAAAAAATGACATATATTGAATACCATTTTTTTACAGATCATTCATGCACATGATTGAGTATATGTAAAAAAAAAAATCAGAAATATCAACAAATGGCGGAGATATAACATAACAAAGCAATGTATTTTTTTTGCGCGCGCGTTGATGGTGAAAGTTCTCGGCATCGATGTGGGTGTTTGAAAACAAAATTGACATATTTATAATTGCATAATGAATGTATCTTAAGTGTGAACCAACAATATTATACAAAAAATTATTATAATAAAAATTGGAAACTTAAGATTTTTTTACGGAATTTTCTATCGGTATTTTATTTTTTTGTGTTATTGAAATTTTGGTTTCTCCGGTTCACACAATAGGTGATCATACTAAGAATATGTTGTGAAAATTTCAAAGCGATCTGAACCTTCGTTCAAGAGTTAGAACTTTCACAAAAAATACATTGCTTTATTAATAATTATGTTATATCTCCGCCATTTACTAATATTTCTGATCTTTTTTATTTACATATATACTCACCCATGTGCATAAATGATCTGTAAAAAAATGTTGTCAATATATGCGTCATTTTTTTGTAACCGCGTCTAGACAAGTACCTTAAAAAATCGGCGAAATCGCGTATATAAGACCTTAAGTAATGATATTTTATTGAATTAAATCTGATATCAAGATTCGCGGTAGCGAATCGCCGCCAAGTACAAAAAAAGACGAGGAACGTGGGACAACGGCGGGCGCTAGCCGAGAATCATTTACTCTAGGGGTCTTTTATACCTGTAAGCAGAGGCCTATAACTCCGAAACGAGTAAATAGTTTAGGACGAATTTTACATGGCTGGAAGACCCCGCCGATATGTCCCTACTGGATGGATTTTTACGAAACCGATTGAGTAATCACCGAAATATTAGCCCCCAAAGTTGATGAAAAATCACAATCTTCGTCTTCTTCTTCTTCTCCTCCTCCTCCTCCTCCCCCTCCTCCCTCCGCCCCCCCCCCCCCCTCCTCCTCCTCCCTCCTCCTCCTGCTCCTCCTCGTCTTCTTCTTCTTCTTCTTCTTCTTCTTCTTCTTCTTCTTCTTCTTCTTCTTCTTCTTCTTCTTCTTCTTCTTCTTCTTCTTCTTCTTCTTCTTCTTCTTCTTCTTCTTCTTCTTCTTCTTCTTCTTCTTCTTCTTCTTCTTCTTCTTCTTCTCCAGCCCGTGCAGTTGAGAATTTTTGAGATACGAAACCTATTTTTTATAATTCATTTGGTGGTGACAAAGATACGATAAAAATTCGCATTCAACCCTCAGTACAGTGAAAGTACGAAAATTGAATGGCGTATATCTCGTGAACAGTGAGTCTCAGAGGGATGAGACGTAGTGAACTTTCCAATCTAAGAGCCCACCATGAAACGTATAAATTTCAGTCAGACCAATTCTTTGACTTCCCGTTCATTAGTTGATAATTGGTGGACTTGCCCATAAACATTTATATAAAATGTGTACTTACCTTAAAATATAAACATTTATATGAAATGTGTTCTTACCTTATAATATAAACATTTATATAAAATGTGTACTTACCTTATAATATCAACATATATACTATTTCAATTTGGTTTTCCAACTTACACAATGGTATTAAATGGTAATTGTTATCTAAAAGCAGAGTTTCCAAGAATAAATGTATATTTTTCAAGGGTAACATACACCTTAGAATCAAAAAATTCGTTTTTTTTTTTTTTTATTTCATTTTTCGAATGCCTGTGATCTAATCTACCTGCAAAAAAATTGGTATAGTTACAGTCAATCTTCACAATTCTCAGAAATTTAGTTTTGAAATTTCAAAATTATTGAAAATTCTTATCTGTCCGGTAATGTTGGTATGAAAAAGGACCACCACGGTATTTAAAAATTTTTTTTGATCGTACAGAAATGATTCATTTTATTGACTCTCATTATTAACGGCTAACTTGTGAATTACTATGGATCTTTTTCGATGACTTTGTTTCATGTTCTCATCTGGCACTATATGACTATTATATGGTAGAAGTCGGCGAAAAGTTTTACGGGTTTTACGCGAGATGATGCAGCGCCATTGGCAAAATAAACTCGCTGTCATTGAAATCTTTTTGAGGTTGGGTTTTACTATTTCCTCAATTTTCGTGCTTATTACGAATTCAAACCACTAGTAACTCTCATGACTATAAAAATTCTTCGGTTTGAGAGTTACTGTTTTGAAAGAGAAAAAAATGAGAAAATTTTCTGTTTTGTTTTACGTGTTATTTAAATCAAAAATGGAAATAATAAAATAGGCACGTCCTAACATCAATATTGAGAGCTCATATTTCGCTTATCGTGAGATATGTTGTGTCAGATACTTTACCGAAATTTTGATGCGCGTTTGAAAATGAAAAAAATTTTTTTTTTTAATTACCCTAATGTACCCCCTTAAGTTTTGGAAAATTGGGAAACAGATAATTGATCTATTGAATCGCAGGTAAAAAAATGAAATAAGACGGCTTCATAGCATGGTGGCACTTGACGCCATTGTGTTTAACAAATCATCGATTTTGATGTAATCATGATCAAGATTCGCGGTAGCGAATCGCCGCCAAGTACAAAAAAGGACGAGGAACGTGTGACAACGGCGGGCGCTATCCGAGAATCATTTACTCTAGGGGACTTTTATACCTGTAAGCAGAGGCCTATAACTCCGAAACGAGTAAATATTTTGAGACGAAATTTATATGGCTGGAAGACCCCGACGATATGTCCCTACTGGATGAATTTAAAAAAAATAGATTAATTAATCACCGAGATATTAGCACCCAAAGTTGATGAAAAATCACAATCTTCTTCTTCTTCTTCTTCTTCTTCTTCTTTTTCTTCTCCAGCCCATGCTGCTTGGGACCTCGATATCTGTCGAACCGTTGCATGGATTGACTTGAAATATTGATTGTGGATATTTTCAACTTGAATCTCGCCCCCTATTGTTTTTGGGTTTCATTTATACACTAATTCAGCACACAGATTTTATTAAGATATCAAAGTGGCCTAATGGCCGCCCGGACCTCCGTGACGCTATCGTAACGAACAATCGATTTGTGTAGCAGTAGTCGCATGACGATGATTTGAAACACAATAATCGATCGTGGACGACAAGAAAAAAGATAGCTATACGCATGGCCTGTCAGAAGAGCTGCAACCGTACGTGTCAAACTACGAGTCCAGTAATATTATTGAATAAATTATCGCACTGTGTTACTTCCGTGGAAAGATTCGTGTAATAAAATTTGGATAACATTGTTGAGTGAATATCAGTGACACGACCGATGATTTGATTGCCTTATAAAATTGTAGCCTACACAAACGTGATTTTACAGGTAGGTTAGCTTCACCCGGAATGTGGTGCTGTTTTTATGATATTATTATTTCATACTACCCTGTGAAAAAATAAGAATAGGTGTATATGAAAAGATACGTTTGGGTAAGATTAACCATTATAATTTTTAATAAACGAACTTTTCATACACACTCACCTGACTCAGAGTTTTAATACGTAAAAAATTTATTGATATTTTTATGAATTTTATATAATAAATATTATGGCGTTCGAAGATAAATTCATTTATATGTACTTATGTTTACTGTACAGAAGTCGCCAACCTCAATCAGTGATAATACACAGTGAAAGACTTGTAATGTCGGGATGAATTTTACTCCGTAGAGTGAAGCTCAGGAAGGAAAGGAGAAAAGTAAGAAGCATGGAATTAAAAAATATGGGATACAAAATTGAGAAAATGTTTAGCACACTGTAGAGCGGCGAACGGAGAGGAGACTCTAAATGTGAAACTCAAAAACGGTACGGTACTCGAAAATTATTATTATAATTTATCACGGTTAAATTAACCTAATGTATGCGCCACATAACGAAATTTAGATAAACTAGTTTAATTAAAATGAATAATGAGAATATTCAATTATTAGTACATTTTAATGAAAGTATCATTATAAACTTATCAACCTACCGCTAATCTTTATGTTATTGGGTGCGCAGAAAACCGAGAAGTAATTACTCTTGTTTACATGCTTTTATTGATGCTGTGAGAAGCAGAAGAATGGACACAACACAAGACGACCATATAGAGAGACAAGACGATAGCATGATTTTTGTTATAAAGGAAATGACAAGACCAAGCGACGATCAACGCACTATATGCTGTATGAGGTGTATAGGACAGAAAAAATGTTAAACGATACATATACATATAATGACCATAATGGAGGGAATTAATCATCAAATATGGGACATAGAAGGAAATTTTATATAATTATTTTACTATAAAAATGTGGACTAAACCTGGGCTATTAAGCTAAGAATGCGCTAAGTATATATCATTCAAATTGTTTATGCTTATATGTAATGAAAGTGCATTAAGTTTATGGATAAAATTAAAATTATAGACTGTAATTGATGTGTTGATCGCATCTGAGATAATTCAATATTTATATGCGTATCTCATCAATGTACAGTAAATACATCATGAGATGGTAGTTTAATGGGACAAAATGTTGGGTTCGGGTGCAAACGTCATAGTTGCGTAAGAAGTTTTGTAGAAAATTAGTTAAAATTTGTAATTTCACTGTGAATATGAGTTGAATGGGGATTTTTTAATTGAAAATTGTTGTACAGGCATATTGGTACTATATTCGTCAAAGTTGGAAGAGGCTTAATCTATGTATTGAAGATTTGTAAATCGCGCTGGGGTACTTCAATTGATGAAATTAATGTATTAATTTTAAATATATTTTGATTATTTTAAAATAAATAAACTGTTTTAGGATGTTTGTCTATCGATATGCCATTATTGGTTGTAATTAAAATTAGCACGAGCGAATCGCCGACAAGTATAAGAATAAAAATAACATTTTTTGTTAGGGTCATGTATATATTACAAATTTATGAAATAAATGCATTTATTTTATTAATGCATTTTTGAAAGTATTATCTACGAACACGTCGTTCATACCTCAGGATCCGCTGCTCTATCAGGGTATACATTGGTACAAACGAGTTGAAGACGAGAAAGATATACAAATATCTTGCGGCGGAGATATAGAAAAAAAAAAATTTAATTTTTTTAAATTTAGTTTCTTAAATTCCGTTTAAAAAATTAATTAATTCTGTAAAAAAACGAACAATAGAATGAAGTGTATTGTAATTGATTCTAATAAGTAAATCGTGATATTCATTTTTATGAATGTGCCCGGCAAGTAGGTTCGATTAATAAAAATATTCTTTGTGAATGTCGTATAATGTAAACTTTTGAGTGATTCGTTAGTACTTGGCGATTTGTTTGATCTCCCTACCTAGACGTGCGGAAATTTTTGAGTTGATTATGGCTTGACTTAGTCATCTTTTATCATTCCACGACTTTGGTCGTACTCAGTTTTCGTCTTTTTTTTTCAATTTGCCGAATTTTTTACATTAAAAATGTGTTTGCCGTTTATTCCACTTTCTTTTTGGAAGATTACGATTTACTGATTAGAATTAATCACAATACACTTTATTCGATGGATCGTTTATGTACAGAATGAATGGATTTTCGAAGCGGAGTCCCAATAATCTGATTTGTAATGTGGTTATAGTTGTTGTAAGATATCAATTTTCCTTCAATGCCCCGTATTTAATGAATAATTCCCTCCATTATGGTCGTTACATTTATATGTATCGTTTAATTTTTTTTTCTGTCCTACACACCTCATATAGCATTCAGTGCGTTAATAGTTGCCTCGTCGTCTCATTTCCTTGAGAACAAAAATCATGCTATCGTCTTGTCTTTCGATATGGTCGTCTTGTCTTGTGTCCATTCTTTCGCTTTTCACAGGACCACTAAAAGCATGTAAACAAGAGTAATTACTTCTTGGTTTTCTGCGCACCCGATAATATGAAGATTATCGGTAGGTTGATAAGTTTTCCATGAGACATTCATAAAGACGTAATGGTAATGAAATATTCTCATTATTCATTTGAATGAAGTTAGTTTATCGAAATTTCGTTATGTGGCGCATACATTAGGTTAATTTAACTGAGACGAATTATAGTAATAATTGACGAGTACAGCACCGTTTTGGAGTTTCAGATTTAGAGTTTCCTCCACGTACGGCGCTCTACAGCGTGTGAAACATATTTTCAACATTTTAGCCCATATTTTTTAATTCCATGCTTCTTCCGTTCCTCCTTTCGTTCCTGAGCTTCACTCAAATCATAATCAGCTACGATGACCGTACATAGTTATTGTTTTTGTAACTATGCGATTAGAAATCTTTTTCCAAATTTTGATGATTGGACGACTGTTCAATGGATACAGCGTCCGTTTCTTTCATTCTGATATGCGATGGCGATCCGCAATCGTGAATTTATTATCTACTATACAGATGAAAATTGATCCCGACACTACAACTCTTTTACTTTGTATCATCACTGATTGAGGTTGGCGACTTCTGTACAGTAAACATAAGTACATAAAAATAAATAGAGCGTCGAACGTCAGAATATTCATTCTATAAAATGCATAAAAATATCACGCAAATTTTGATGCTGGAAAACTCGGAGTTAGGTGATTGTGTGAAAAAAGATCGTAGATTAAAAATTATAAGGTTTAAACTAACGCAAACCTTTCTTTCCATGTACACCTATTTTTATTTTTTGACAAGGTAGTATGAAATAATAATCTCTTCATAACAGCACAACATTTGGGGGGAATCTAACCTACCTGTCAAATCACGTCTGTGTAGGCTAGAATTTTATAAGACATCGAGTCATTGGTCGTGTCACTGATATTCACTCAACAATGTGATTCAGATTGTATTATACTGAATCTTTCTACGGAAGTAACACAGTGCGATAATTTATTCAATAATATTACTGGACTCGTAGTTTGACACGTACGGCTGCAGCTATTCTGACAGACCGTGCGTGTAGCCATCTTGTTTCTGGTTGTCCTCAATCGATTATTGTGTTTTCAATCATCGTCGTGCGATTACTTCTACATCAATCGATTGTTCGTTACGATGACGTCACGGAGCCTCGGGCGGCCATGAGGCCACTTTGTTATTTTACTGAATTCTGGGGGCTGAATGAGTGCATAAATGAAACCCAAAAACAATAGGGGGCGAGATCTACGTTGAAAATATCCACCATAAAAATTTCAAGTCAATCCATCCAACGGTTCGACAGATATCGAGGTCCCAAGCAGCACGGGCTGGAGAAGAAGAAGAAGAAGAAGAAGAAGAAGGACAAGAAGACGAGGAGGAGCAGGAGGAGGAGGAGGAGGAGGGGGGGGGGGGCGGAGGAGGAGGGGGAGGAGGAGGAGGAGGAGAAGAAGAAGAAGACGAAGATTGTGATTTTTCATCAACTTTGGGGGCTAATATTTCGGTGATTACTCAATCGGTTTCGTAAAAATCCATCCAGTAGGGACATATCGGCGGGGTCTTCCAGCCATGTAAAATTCGTCCTAAACTATTCACGCGTTTCGGAGATATAGGCCTCTGCTTACAGGTATAAAATTCCCCTCGGGTAAATGATTCTCGGCTAGCGCCCGCCGTTGTCACACGTTCCTCGTCTTTTTTTTTGTGCTTGGCGGCGATTCGCTACCGCGAATCTTAATATAGATATATTTTTCAGCATATGTATAATGTATATACAGTATATTTACCCGCCGGGAATGAAATTTTTTTTTTCATAGCGTGGAGAGAGTTTCATCTACATCAGTAGATAAACAAGGCGGTTTCTAGACCAAAATCCAAGGTGGCGGCCGTGCATCACAAAATGGCGGTTGTCTGATCCCCCCACCTTGACTGTTAGCAGCCACCCTTATGAGCAATCTCGATCACACCCCCCATCACCGTTATTAACGGGGCTCCATCGCCATTGCCGTTATCCAGGTCATCTTGATCATTACCGGGACTCAGGTCATCCTCGTCATTGACGTGACTCGGGTCACTAGCGTTTTTAACGTGACTCCGACCCCACCACCACCGTCTGAGGTTGTACGAGCTGACTTTGAGGTCACGTAACGATGTCCGAGCCTCAAACTGCCCACGTGGTATTGCCAGAGCACGTCGTTGCAGGTTTGACCAGCGCGAGCAGCATTGACCTATATAGTATATGATAAAGTGATCCGCCACGTCATCGGTGCACCTATGCGTTTTCGCGGGTCTAACGGCACCGTCGCGCGACCGCAGGCCTAGTTTTTCTGATTTCTGATTTCTGATCTCTGACGTCAAATGTCAGCTTGATAAGTCGAAATCTGCGCTACATGCAAACATACCTTCCCGGTGTAACGCGTGATCACGACGCGTTACTGTAGGTTTAGCTAACGGGTGCACTACCGTTAGCCTGTAACGATAGAAGTGAAATGCTACGTATTACCCGTTACCGTTTAGCTTCACCCTCTCTCTCTCTCATTCTCTCTCGCGGATGATGGTACCGCGTTGATTGTAACAGCAAAATTACAGTTCGACATCAAATTTCGTTTTTCCCTATAGAACAGCATATATTCACCATTTCGTTGCACATTCGAGTCCGAACCACAACGGTCAACACTTACATTTGAAAAAGAAACTTAGTGCTGCGAATAAATCGTTCTGGAGCTGAATTGAGTACGCTCGATCGAGAGAAATTCAAAAAGAGATATTATTTCTGAAGAATTCTGAGGATTTATTCTCGAAAATGGATTGTGAAAAAATCAATAGAATTTGTCGTATGGACGATTTTTTACCTCTCAAGAAAATTTCGGAGCTGGAGATTGAGAAGGATTACAAAGTTTCATCGTTCAAGTCAGTCAGCACCAAATTCGGTCTGAGGACAACAGTTGTGATCGACGATACTTTCACGATGTTCCTACCAGCAAGGATCTCGAAAGCGTTCAATGAAGATAAGGAGCAGCTCGAGCAGTATCAATCTGCTGCCGCTGAAAATCATCTACGTCTACGCTACTTGGGGGGCCAATAAAATCATTGTGAATTTCTTTTCGTTTAAAAACGCACTGTGAAGAATATGAATCACATGTAACACCCATATATATATATATATATATCAATACTATATACCCTTCATCATACTTTTACCATGGTGTGATTCATGAACTTACTTTCTACGATTTCAAGAGATCTATTGAGAAAATTATACACATATTATAATCATTTTTTTTTTGTTCTTTTCGATGCTATGGCTTAAGAAATGGATAGTGCAACGTGTTTGAAATTGATAGATGTAGTAGAAAATGCTTATAAATTACTAGACAATGCACCAGCGCATCAAATTGAGCGGTGGAAAAATTTGTGTATCCGCAATTTTAAACTCTTAAACAAAATCTTGAGGAAAGTGACTCTAAGTGTGGGTGAAAGACATAGAATCGTTACAACAACTTCTATACTTCAGTCGTTTGCTGAAAAGTTTGAAAATCACCAACCATGTGGTAGAGGTATCGGAACACCGAAGAGAAGGATGAAAGATCGAGTCCAATGGAAAGACTTAGAATCTGTATTCAAAGGTCGAGTGCGCACCGGTGTTATTGTCAATCTCCGCCACAAAGATCTCAGATCTTTTCTCCAAGATTTTAAAACGGTTACTTTCATACGACTAGAAAATTCTCTACAACGACAAGGAAATTTGAAAGTGAACGGTGTATTGGCCTGCAAATTCTCCATTCTACGAAACGGTGAAACCATTGAAGAGCTCAAATTCTTCAATACCAAAAACGGTGTCATCCTCCTTGAAACTGATATAGTAAGGTGGTTCGATGAAAATCTGATTGATCCAATACTAGTGAAGGTTGAGGTTTCCAAGAACGGGACTCGGGCTGGACTTTGATTGAGATTGTTAATTTTATGATTAACATTAATCGGTATCAACCACTACGTGGCGGTTTAGCGACATACGTACAACTACCACAGAATATACAGAAGGAAAAAGCGGTGGTCAACATCAAGAATAGAGATGAATTCTGCTTTTTATGGGCCATCACTGCAGCTCTCTATCCTGCGAAAGAACACGTTGATAGAACTAACTCATATCCCCACTATGGGTCGGTACTTGCTGACGAAGGTATTAATTTCCCCATTGCATTGAAAGATATCTCAAAATTCGAGAAATTGAATAGTCCAACAATCAACGTTTATGGTTCGGAACCCGTTCGGAATAAGCCTGATGAAATAGTACCTCTTTATTTGAGTGAATATAAATCAGATGAACCTACAATTCACCCACTCGCAGTGAACAGTAACGTAAAGCTTAATCATCAAATCATTTTCCATTTTGTTTGGATCAAAAATCTCTCTAGGTTATTGAGCTCACAATTATCGAAGCATAAAAGTACTATCTTTTTGTGCGATAGGTGTTTATGTCATTTCCAAGTTCAAACTTCATTCGAAAAGCATAAGCAAGACTGTGCGAGGCTGAATAAATGTAAAATGATCCTACCTAAGGCACAAGATAAAATTTTGAGTTTCAGAAATCATAGATTTAAAGAGCCTGTGCCATTTGTTGTATACGCCGATCTAGAGTCTATCCTAGAAGCAACAGAAGACGAAACCTTATGTGAAAAGCACGTTCCACATAGTGCAGCGTATTAGTCACATTGTAACTTTGACAATTAGCTCTCAAAGTTTGAAATCCACCGCGGTTCCGATTGTATCCACTGGTTCATCAAGCAACTCAAAGAATTGGTCAATTTAGTCGATTATTACATGAAAAAGAATGTACCAATGCAACTCACTAGCGTACAATCTGGATCTTTCCGTAATACAGACACATGTCATATTTGCGAGAAACCGTTTGAGCCCAGGGATCAGAAGCATCGCGATCATTGTCATTTTACAGGCAAGTATCGCGGTGCAGCGCATCCGGAGTGTAATATAAATTACAAAAATAAATACGTTATTCCAGTAGTTTTCCACGATCTCTCCGGTTATCATTCACACTTTCTAATTCGAGCATTGGCAACATTATATTATGGTGAATTCAACATCCTTCCAGTGAACAAACAACGATACATATCATTCACGAAAAAATTCATAGGTACAAATGTAAGCTTACGATTTATCGATTCATTCCGTTTTATGGCAAGCAGCTCAGAAAAATTAGCATCATACTTAAACGATAATGATAAAATAATGACACGCAAACACTGTAATAGCGCAGAGGAATTCAAGCTGCTCACGAGAAAAGGAGTATTTCCTTACGAATACGTGAATAGCTGGACGAGGCTTGATGAAGAAGAGTTACCCCCTATTGAAAAATTCTATTCAAAATTGACTGACATCAGCGTTTCAGATGAAGATTACCAACATGCGATAAAAGTTTGGAGGACATCCAACGTTAGAACGTTGGGTGAATATTCAGATTTATACTTGAAAATGGACGTTTTACTTCTGGCGGATATTTTTGAGAATTTTCGTCGAAACTGTCACTCCACGTACAATCTGGATCCTCTGCACTATTACACCGCGCCCGGACTTGTTTTCGATGCGATGCTCAAGTGTACGCGTGTACAACTCGAACTCCTCACCGATGTAGAGATGTTGTTACTTATTGAGAAAGGTATTCGAGGTGGTGTTGCCCAGTGTTCTAATCGTTATGCACGAAGTAATAATAGATATATGGGTACAGATTTTAATCCAAACAAAGAGGAATCTTATCCAATGTACTTTGATGTAAACAATCTGTACGGTGGAGCGATGAGTCAGTACCTTCCTCACGGTTCTTTCGAGTGGGAACATGAGTCAATCGATGTTTGCAACGTTCCTGATAATTCCCCTACAGGGTACATACTTGAACTGGATTTGGAGTATCCTGTAGATCTTCACGAGACTCATGAAGATCCACCCTTATGTCCTGAGCACTATGCACCTCAGCACTGTAAAAATTCTAAATTAATGACGACTCTTTTCCCTAAAAATAAGTATGTTATTCACTATCGGAATTTAAAGCAATATCTGAGTCTGGGAATGAAATTAGTTCAAATTCATAGAATCTTGAGATTTCATCAGGCTCCATGGCTTGAATTGTACAATGATTTGAGCACTGAATTAAGAAAAAAATCTAATTACGAGTTTGAAAAAAATTTCTTCAAATTGATGAATAACGCGGTATTTGGTAAAACTATGGAGAACGTGAGAGAGCAGAAAGATGTTAAATTGGTAACAAAGTGAGAGGGAAGGTATGGAGCGGAAGCACTCATCGCAAAACCGAATTTTCATAGTTGTACTGTATTTGATACTGACATGGTAATTATTGAACTTAATCGCGTTAGGGTACACTTCAATCAACCCATTTACGTTGGATTTTCGATTCTTGATCTGTCAAAGATCTACATTTATGAGTTTCATCATAACTATGTAAAAAATATGTTCGGTGATCGATCAAAGTTATTGTACACAGACACCGACAGTCTTCTATACCACTTCACTGTTCCTGACATATATGAATACATTAAAAGTGATTTATATAAATTTGATACCTCCGATTATGAGATTGACAATATCTATGGAATTCCACTAGCAAATAAAAAAGTAGCCGGTTTAATGAAAGATGGATGTAACGGTAAGATTATGGAGGAATTTGTAGGACTGCGAGCAAAACTGTACACTTTCAAGATTTTCGGTGAAAATAATGAAAAAAAGCGCGCAAAAGGTAACAAGGCAGCGACATTGCGAACAATTACCTTAAATGATTATAAAAAGTGTCTTCTGCACCATCAAGATCTAGTGAAAACTCAATACTTGATTCTAAGTAAAAAGCATGAGGTTCATACTGTGTTGCTGTAATATATGCTAGGTTGGCAACCATTGCTAGTTGGCAACCTAGTGAAAAGCTACCAAAAAAGGTGAGCAGAGTGCCCGGCTCACTGAACGTGAGACGCCAAGTAAAAAACATAAAATATAAGACTCCATAAATAAACACGTTCTAATAAATATAAATAGTCTACATCATTATTGATTACCCTAAACTATTACATGGCGCAGTCGTATCATGAATAAAAGATGGTAAAGGGTGAATAAGTGGACAATTCTGGGTTAAAGTTTACTAACCTAAAAAGAAAGCGTGGTTGTATAAAACAAAATGGATGGCTTCAAGCCCCCCAAATCTTTGAGCCTTGAAGGTAACATAAGTGAGAACTGGCGTAAGTTCAAGCAGAATTATGACATCTACATAAAAGCGTCAGGAAAAGCAGGCGAAGACCCAGAACAGGAAGTCGCTATATTTCTAAACTTAATTGGTGAAGATGCGGTCGAATTGTTCAACACGTTTAATATAACCGTCACGGACAGAAAGAAAATAAAAACAGTGATTGAACATTTTCAAGCATACTGCGTTCCCAAGAAAAACGTTGTGTTCGAGCGGTTCGTGTTTTATAAAAGAGACCAGCAAGAAGGTGAAGCTTTCGAACAATTTTTAACTGACATAAAAAAACTCTCAAAAGACTGTGAATTCGCTAATCTTACTGATCAAATGATCAGAGATCGAATTGTGCTAGGCATAAATGATTTAACACTGCAAGAAAGGTTACTTCGAATTGATGATTTGGACATGAAAAAAGCAGTGGATTATTGTAAAGCTGCGGAAGCATCGAAAGCACAAGCGAAAAATTTGCAAATCAAGTCCGTCGAAAGTATCAGACAAAATAAATCCAAAGTGGAAAAGAAGACAACGTACGTAGGTGGTAAGAAGAGTGAGCAGTTCAACTGTGGAAGGTGTACACAACGCCACGGGCCTCGCCAATGCCCTGCCTATGGGAAGAAGTGTACCAAGTGCGGAATTCTCAACCACATGGCAATTTCCTGCCGCGTGAAGAACGTCAAGGAGATACAGGAAGAGTCTGACGATTTAGATTTAAGTGATAGCACTACTAGTTTCTGCATTGACACACTTAGTATTGAGAGTATTAGCAACGTGGACACATGGCACGAAGAGATAGAAGTAGAAAAATTAAAAGTAAAATTTAAACTTGATACAGGTGCTCAGGTTAATGTCTTGCCAAACAGCGTACTAAAAAAAGTAGACAAAGAATACATAATGAAGCCAACAAGGGTGGTGTTAGAAACTTTTGGAGGGTTCAAGATAAAACCACTTGGTATCGTCAACCTCAAATGTAAAGTCAAAAGCAAACAAACTTCAGCTGATTTTGTAGTAATAGAAAGTAAAGCTACTCCAATCCTAGGGCTAGAGACGTGTGTCGAACTAAATTTGATACAAAAAGTCGAAGTGATAGATATCATAGATAAACAGAAATTTATTGCAGAAAACAGGAAGGTTTTTGAAGGTTTAGGGACATTTAAAGATAAGTGTACGATATCACTCAAGGAAAATTGTAAACCAATTGCTAACCCGCCTAGGAGAGTTCCAATAGCTATAAAAGACAGACTAGAGAAAACCTTATATGAAATGGAACAAAGAGGTATAATATCTAAAGTAACTAAACCTGCTGAGTGGATTAGTAATGTGGTAATAGTCGAGAAGCAAAATAAGAGCTTGAGGTTGTGCCTTGATCCTAACAATTTAAATAAGGTAATAAAAAGAAATCCTAATGTACTGATACCAACAATAGAAGAAATAAGTGAAAAACTGTGCAACAAAGGCATCTTCTCGGTACTAGACCTGAAGGATGGATTTTGGCACGTGGAGTTAGATGGTAAATCCAGTGAATTGTGCACATTTAGCACTCCATTTGGTTGTTGGAAATTCAATAGACTACCTTTTGGCTTGAACATGGCCCCCGAGTACTTTCAGTATATTAACAGTCAGCATTTTGCCAATATTGAAGGCGTTCAAATTTACTTTGATGATTTGCTGATAGCTGCTGATTCACTGGATGAACATGACAGGATAATGAAAAAAGTTATTTTGAGAGCTGAAGAAGTAGGGGTAAAATTCAACCCAAACAAAATTCAGTACAGAGTGGGTCAAGTTAAATATCTGGGACATCTGTTCAGTAAAGAGGGTATGCAAATCGACCCAGATAGAGTTCGAGCGATATTAGCATTGAAAATTCCAGTAGATAAAAAGGGATTGCAAAGCATATTGGGGACTGTCAATTTTGTCCGACAGTATATACCTAATCTAGCTGAGCTGACAGCACCATTAAGAGAATTGCTAAAAGAAAAAGTAGAGTTTCTGTGGCTGGAAAAACACTCTGAAGCATTAAATAAAATTAAAAAGACGCTCACAAGTGCACCAGTTTTGACAAATTTTGACTCTAGCAAAGAAGTTACAATACAGACTGATGCATCTCAGAGTGGTCTGGGTTGTTGCTTATTGCAGGAGGGTAGACCGGTATACTATGCATCCCACAGTCTGAACGAGGCTGAAAAGAACTACGCGACAATAGAGAAAGAGTTGCTTGCGATTGTGTATGCTACCGAAAGATTTCATAATTACATATATGGCCGTAACGTCAACTTGGTCACAGACCATAAGCCGCTTGTCAGTATAATAAATAATAAAAACATAGGTGACATAGCATCAAGCAGACTACAACGAATGAAAATAAAACTCCTAAAGTACGAATTAACAGTATCACACTCACCAGGTAAATACATGTACGTGGCAGATCTGTTATCAAGAAACTTTGTTAACGAAAGAGCTAGTAGCCACGAGACAAGTGAATGGATAACTGAAGTAGTACACTCGGTCATTAGCACTTTGAACATTTCGGAGTACAAAAAGAAAGAATATCAAATAGCTACAGAGTCAGACCCAATTTTGTCTAAAATTAAAAAATATTACACAGAGGGCTGGCCAAGTGACAGAAGTAAGGTTGGCGAAGATGTAAAATTCTATTTCAAATATCAAAATGAGTTGAACGTTGAAGATGACCTGGTCTATTTCAATCATAGACTAGTTGTACCGTGTGCATTCAGACAAGATGTATTAAAATTGCTACATGAAGCTCATTTCGGAGTGGATAAAACCAAAGCTAGAGCCAGACAAGCTGTATATTGGCCAGGCCTCATGGTGGATATAGAAAATATGATTTCTAAATGTAGCGTTTGTGAAAAGTTCAGAGCAAAGAATATCAAGGAACCATTGATTCCTCATGACATACCTGACTTACCGTTTAATAAGATTGCAACCGATATATGTGAATTTATGGGGAAGAGCTTTCTCGTAATACAGGATTATTACTCTAAGTGGCTGGAGGTAATACCATTAGTCAATAAGACAGCCACAGAAGTGATAAAGAAATTCAAAGTTGTATTTGCCACTCATGGCATACCGAGCAAAGTTATCAGCGATAACATGCCGTTTGATTCATTCGAATACAAGCAATTTGCCAGAGAATGGAGTTTTGAAATAGGTACTAGTTCTCCTCGCTACCCCCGGAGTAACGGTCAGGCAGAAAGAGCTGTACAGATAGCTAAACAGATTCTAAAAAAATGCAAAGAGGAAGATAAAGATATAAATTTAGCGTTACTAGAGTATAGAAACTGTCCTATCACTGGGATGACAGTTTCACCAGCACAAATCATTGCAAGTCGAAGACTTAGAACTAAACTACCAAGTCACTCCAATTTGCTTAAACCAAAAATCGAGCCAAATATTCATAAACAGATTGTACACAGACAAGCTATCTACAAATACTATTATGATAAAAATGTTAAAGCTAGGCAAGACCTTGAAGCTGGGGATAATGTTGTAATTCAAAAAGATAAACATTGGGAACCTGCCCGAATTTTACAAAAGCATGAAACCCCAAGGTCATACATAGTACAAGATCAAAAAGGAGAAATTGTGAGACGTAACTCGATTCATTTAAGGAAGTCGGGAAATGAGTACAAACAATTGACTGAAAATGATAGTGAAATTCCTGATTGTGATATTAGTATTAAAAATGATAATAATATTGATGTGACATGTATACCCGATAAGAATCCGACTAAAAATGCGACAACTCGTAGTGGTCGAAACATCCAAGAACCGTCTAGATTTAAGGACTATGTGAAATAAAGTAATAAATATAGTCTTTGCTAGAAAGGGAAGGTGTAATATATGCTAGGTTGGCAACCATTGCTAGTTGGCAACCTAGTGAAAAGCTACCAAAAAAGGTGAGCAGAGTGCCCGGCTCACTGAACGTGAGACGCCAAGTAAAAAACATAAAATATAAGACTCCATAAATAAACACGTTCTAATAAATATAAATAGTCTACATCATTATTGATTACCCTAAACTATTACAGTTGCAAAAAAAATTAGCGCTCAGTTGGTGATGATAAGAGGATTATTCTCCCCAGCACAACTGACACTGTACCATGGGGTTATTGTAAATGAATAAACTAATGTATTGAATATTTGTATATTTTTTATTAAATACAAAATTACATATCAGATTCATCAATCCAACTATTGTGTGCATTGTCGAAACCTAACCATTTCACAAACAGTTTATTCCCCCGCTTCCGCAGTACTTTTTCCAGCAGGTATACATCTGCATGGTTGACTCTGGATAGTTCCTCTCCATAAAAACCGTCTTCGATAGGTTGATCTTGAGCGTCCGTGAACTTATATGTTACAGGATCAGTATTCTTCACCTTACTTATAGTGAATATTTCAGTTGTCCAGTTGGGTGTATAGCCTTTTTCAAACGTATGTTTAGTTATACTAACTCGAACTTTATCACCGATTTTAAACTTTTTCTTCCTCGTTCGATTGACTCGGAATTTACCGTAGACGTTTCGGAGGAGAGTCTTTTCATTTCAAGTTGTAACCTCTTTTGGTTTGATTCCGATGGTGCGATGCTTCGTGTTGTTGTAAGTCAGCACGAGGTCAGGTACAATATCTATCCACTTATGATTCCCTCGGCGAGAAAACTGTTCCCCCATTTTACTTCTCAGCGTGCGATTGAACCGCTCACAGATTGAGGCTTTCAGATTGCTGAAGGTTGAGTACAGTACGATACCGTGTCGTTGCATTAGAGCTTTGGAGTCTGTGTTGTAAAATTCTTTACCACGATCAACGTGCAATTTTTTCGGTATGCGGCCCTTCTTGAAGACGGAACTCAAAGCTTTTGCAACATCCTTACCACTCTTGGTCTTGATCGGTACTACCCAAGCAAATTTTGAAAAAATATCTATAATCGTTGAGAGATATTTGTAGTTATTGTTATATTTCGCGTAAGCATTCATGTCCACGAGATCAGCCTGCCAGGTTTCATCCAATCCTCGCATATCGACGCTACGTCGAGGATAATTCTTCCGTGCAGGCTTATGAAGTTCCTCCACCAAGCCACCTTTTTGTCCTCCATGCTCGAGTCTGGTTAACCGCTCGTCCGATTGCACGATTATTTCAGAATTACGAAGCACCAAATCTCGTTCAGGTTTATTATCTTTCTCGATACGTTTCAGCTGCTCCTTTAAGCTTGATTCAAGGCCTTTGATCATAAAATTATTTTCACTATTGTTGCCTCTCTCGGCTATTCTCAGTTTTTCTTCTAGGTTCGTGACGAGCTCGGAATTGTGAGACACGAGAACTCGTACCGTTTCGCTATCCGTACGCTGGTTCCTCGCAATCCGTTGAATTCGATTTTCAAGAGATTGGCTCCTTCTGCCAATATCTGGGAGGCTGCTACCCTTCACCCTTGCTAATTGTCGACGAAACACGTCAACGCTCATTTTGAAACTGAGCTCTAACAGTTGTTGGAGAAATCTAATATATAATATCAGCTTTGCGCAACTCTTCAATGATTGAAATAATTTCATTGGAGTGACTCGTGTTACCAGCCGCCTGGAATGCATATAGCAATCGAAGTCGATCGATCAACTCATGGGGGTCATCCCAGTATACGTAATCCATTCGATTCTTCTCGCCTCTGACGATCTTGTAGCGTGGTAAGGCTTTACCCGTCTTTGCTTCGGTGGGATCAATGATTTTCGAAATAATATTGCTGAATTTATCGCTCTTCTCCTGACGAATCGATTCGTCACTGCGATAGTATTTCCGATGCGCGTTTGTAGCGGTAACGATTTTACCATAAGTCTGCAAATCAGCCTGACTCACGGTGCTGATACTCGGTGACTTTCTGAACAGCAGTTCGAGTAAGCCGTGCGTTGGTCGATATCTCTCATTTCCAATATGAATGATATCGTCGTTGAAAGTTACCGTAGAGTTGCCGATCTTCAAAACGTCATCCTTCAACTTACGAACACCGTACGAAGTATCCAACTGTTTCGCTTCTTTTGTCCCAAACATTCGAAGGTAAGATTGAAGCGAATAATTCTCAGCAGTAGAAGCTTCCTTGGAAGAAGATTCACGCTTTAAAGAAGAATCTTGCTTACTGGCGGTAAGAGAACCATTTTCATCAACCGAATCTTCATCGGCTGTTGTGAAGGAATTCTCAGACCCATTCCCATTCGTTTGCGGGAGTTCTTCTTTCACAGAGGACTCGCGAATTTCGTTCTTGATCGACTCTGATTTGATTGATTGATCCAACAGCTTCTGGAGAGGCATCACCACGGGTTTGAAAACTTCATTCATAGCCTTCTCGTTCGTATCCCGCCCCAACTTTAACATTTTATGTTTACTTCGTATTGCATCGCTAGCTTTTGCAATTCGATGCAACACATCTCTTCGCTGCCGCAATTCAACACTCCGCATGTTGATGCTTGTACGTTCAAAAGATCACTGCTCTCATCATAGCATTTATCATTCATTTATTGATATGAAGCAGTCGAAGCCCCTCCGGTACCGACCTTCATCAAAATCACTGTCCCTGTCAATCACAACGAAGCCGTGTTCATTATTGTTCCAGCAGGCTGTACAGAGATCTCTAAACTGCGTGTAGGACATGTCTGTATTCACATGATCATCGTATATATGCTTTAAATTCATTTCATCTTGTCGGAAAAGTATCAATAGATTAGTATTGTCACGTACAAGGTGCTTGGGGATACGAGCATGAGTCTGACAGAGATAGAAAGAGTCGACTTCGTTGTGCCTTCCCATACAAAAGAAGGCTCTGATGTTGTCTTGTTTTTCACAGGCTACATCATCGAAAATCATGAGAGAGTTGGGTCGTACATCTTCTGGAGCGATCACTTGCTCATGTTCGTTAAACGGAAAATATCTGACACCCTTGATCGAATCGAGCAATCGTTTGAGAAATTTATACTTGAGCTGATTGAGAGATTCCGAATAAGCGTAGATATTCTCAAATCTCAGACCGTTGGAGTGCGTTATCAGAGAAAGAAGAGCGTTGGTCTTGCCACAATTAGACGGTCCACAAATCACCGCACGCACGCTATTTGGTAGTAGAGCACCGTGACGTTTCTCCCGCTTCTTCGCGTTTCTCTGGGTCAATTCGTCAAAATTTATGACTGGTAACTTGGTACTTTGCTCCTTAAATTTCATATTGCTAACTCAATGGGTGAGACATAGAAGACGTACGATCAAAGACTGCAGTAAAATCTATAAATGTTCGTTATTCATAAGATTCCAGTTAGTTATCATGAGACCATGATCGTACACAGACGTAAGCAAGAACGACGACGACGACAACAACCGTGTGGTGGCAGTCTAATCAATAAAATCATCAACAAACTTCCTGTGGAACTACATATACCTGGCTATCAGTATTGTGGTCCCGGAACAAAACTTAGAGAGCGTCTCGCGCGAGGTGACCCAGGCATCAATCCTCTCGACGCTGCGTGCAAGGAACACGATATCGCGTACTCCAAAGATCGAGATAATCTTGCCGCTCGACACGACGCGGATGAAGTACTCGCGGAGAAAGCCTGGCAACGCGTTTCCGCCAAAGACGCGAGTCTTGCAGAAAAAGCAGTCGCCTGGGGTGTAACTAACGCAATGAAAGTGAAAAGAAAACTTGGTATGGGTATATCGAGGAAGGAAACTACAACTAGACGTTGTAAAGCTGGGGGGAAGAAAAAAGTCTCTCTGAAGCGGATAGTAAAAGCGGCAAGAGATTCCATGCGATCACGCAGCAACTCCGATCCCGTCAAATTAGCTCTTCACGGAGCACGCGAAGCTGTAAAAACTGTTGAAGGTAGGAGTAAGGTGCAAACTCCCCGCATTTTACCTGTACCAACCAAAATCGGGGGATTCTTCCCCTTTCTGATACCTCTGTTCGCTGGGTTGAGCGCTACCGGAGCTCTAGCAGGGGGAGCAGCTGGTATCGCAAAAGCTGTAAACGATGCAAGCGCTGCAAAACGTGAATTGCAAGAGCGACAACGTCATAATGAGACAATGGAGGCAATTGCCTTGGGTAAGAGACTATACCTGAAACCATACAAGACGGGTCTTGGTCTACATTTGGAACAAAAAAATGCGTAAAGCTACCACACCGAGCACTCACGGATCTCGATCTTCTAAAGTATGCAAGGATTATGAAAATTCCACGCTTTCGAGGAGTTTACATGCGAAACGATATGCCCAAAGGTGGACCTAGAAAGTTCGAAGCTGCTATTGTAAATATTGATGGTAAGGACGACCCTGGTACACACTGGGTTGCATACAGAAAGAAGAACCGCGAAGTCTTTTACTTTGACAGCTTTGGAAATCTGCAACCACCTGAAGATCTGATGGAATATCTTGGTGTTGGTAGCATTGTAATGTACAATTATGAACAATATCAAAAATATAATACTGTTATATGCGGACACCTGTGTCTAAGATTCTTAAGTGGATTGTTATAAAACATACTCGCGTATTACGTAGAACACCAGTCAAGCATCACCCACCATGAGTGGTTCGCTTACATTAACGCTTTCTGGTACATCCTCTGTACTGAACTCCCACTTTTTTCCCCCCATCGAGCTGTCACCGTTCAAAAATTATACATTGGGACTCGTTCAATTGCTTACCTTCACCACGATTCCTAACATCGATGAGGGAAACAACAAGCTTTACATCGCAGAGAGCGACGTCATAACAATACCCACTGGAAGCTACGAAATTGAAGATATCGAGAATCATCTACAGAAAGTATTGTCTCAGCAAAATATCTCATTCAGTCTACGTGCCAACAACAATACGCTGTGTAGCGAAATCAAGTGCGATCGTTGGATAAATTTTCAACCCGCTGACTCTATCGGTCGCCTTTTGGGATTCGCTCCACGCATTCTCGAGGCTAATCTAACTCACACATCCGACTTGCCGGTTACCATTCTCAAAGATAACTCCTTACGAGTAGAGTGCAACATCGTGCGTACGTCAACGAACAACGAGTTCACATCATCCACGAATTTTTCCCTGTCGTTCCACTGGGATATAAGATCATCGGAGTACCGACGAATGGCATTTACCTCCCGATCAACGCCCGAGCAATAGATCATCTTCAGCTCAAAATAGTGGATCAAGACGGACGGTCAATCAATTTCCAAGGTGAATTGGTAACGATAAGACTGCATGTGAAATCATAATGGGTATCGTGTTTGGAACCAAAGCCAGTCACAGTTATGAAAGAGAGTCAGCATGCCGGGGAACACAGTCGTCACGCACCTCTCAAGGAGCTAAAACCTCAAAATATCCGATTCCTGAAGAGTCTGGGTCTCAGAGTTCGTGGAAACAAAATTTTCGGAAAGTAAAAGTGTATTTCTGCTGTATCGTAGTAGTCTGCTTCGTACCATGGAGGAGATCCTAACTATACAAAAACCAATTGTCTTTGACGAGTCGGTTGCACACTACGAGACTCACGCGCACCAACCGTTTGCTTCAACGAGCTTCGAAAATAACGATGAAATCCGCATCGCCGTTCAACATCAGGATTTGTGTTTGCTGCCGAGCAGAAGCTCGCTACACGTGTACGGAAGATTGACCAAGGCAGACGGACGAACGCCTGTTACCGCTACAAAGCTAGTTAATAATACCATCTATCATTTGCTCGAGGATATACGCTACGAACTGAATGCAGTTGAGATCGACCGAAATAAAAATGTGGGACTCACAACGCTTATGAAGAACTATGTATCACAGACTCCTAGTCAGAGGCCTATGCTCGAGAACGCCGGTTGGATCCACAACGACAATGAGATAATCGATGAGAATAGCTACTTTGACGTCGCCATACCACTGAATTTGCTGCTAGGTTTCGCTGAGGACTATCGTAGAATTATCGTGAACGCCAAGCACGAGTTGATTCTCACGAGAGCAAATACTGACACAAACGCTGTTGTACAGACACTCATCGAGGGGGCTACGGAACAATTTAAAATTTCTATGCTGAAACTTGAATGAATGATTCCATACGTTAATGTTTCGGATCAACGAAAAATTCAATTGTCGAACTATATTGCCAACGATACACCTATTCCTATCAGCTTCCGTATATGGGAATCGTACGATTATCGCTACTACCTGCAACCTCAAAGCACGTATGGGTCGTGAAAACCTCAACTCAATTGGAGAAACCTCGATATATTGTGGTGGGTTTCCAAACGGGGCGGAAGAACGATGCTACGAAAAATGCAAGTAATTTCGATCATTGCAATATTCGAGACATTAAGCTCTTTCTCAACTCGCAGAGTTATCCTTATGGGAACTTAAATCTCGACCTCGTTCGCAATCAATACGCACTACTTTACGATATGTATGCAAACTTTCGATGCTCATACCACACCAAGGAGTCCGCACCATTATTGAACAGGATCGAATTTCTAGAAACCGCACCTCTAATCGTCATAGATTGTTCGAAGCAAAATGATTACCTGAAGTCCGGACCTGTGGACATTCGTCTTGAATTTGAGTCAACACATCCTTTTCCTCCGCAAACTTCAGCCTATTGTCTAATTTCACATGATCGCATTGTTGAATACAATCCAATCAGCGGTAGCGTAAAGAAATTAACACAAGGAAATTATAGTTCATCTATACTTTTATGGTAACTGTACTTTTTACTACATTATGGTTTTTGGAAATAAAGGAAAGAAAATGTACATGCACTGTGAATAATTCTACCTCTCCTACCATAGCTATGAGTTTGAGTCTATCGCCCAATAATATTCTAGTTTTCCAAACTCTATCAACCCTCCCATAAATCCTCTCAGTATAAAAGTCGAGCGGAATATCCATCGAACTAGTTCACTTCTAACGTCTCTTTCGATACACATCGTACCGTTTTAAAGAACCATTACATTGGACATGATATTGGACGTGCAAGGTTTCAAACAACCTGATAATAGATTCGTGTTGAAGGAGCTCGGAGCAATTACGATTCAAGCGGATGAAGAAGGCCAACAAGGTCTGGTTCGCGTCCTCTTCAAACCCCCATGCGCTTGGGAAACCTTACCGGGCAGATATAGAGCTACCAATGCCTGGTTGACACGAAATTATCATGGGATACCGTGGAACGCGGGCGATATGCTCTATAGCGATGTACAGAAAGTGTTGAAGAAGATTGTAGAATGTGCGACCTACATCTACGTGAAGGGGCGAGAGAAAAAATTTTGGGTTGAAAAAATGATCTGTGACGAATCGAAGCTCGTAGTCGATCTGGAAGTGTTGTGGTGTCCAAATCTTCGATCGCTACAATACATCAAAGTGGTTCATTGGCATAAGGATCGTCATGGGGGTGTTCTCAATTATAAGTGTGCTTTTGAAAACGTTCAACGAATGAAAACTTGGTATCTCGAGAACTGTATTCCATGCCCTCAAAAATCACTGCTGATATACCTTCAAGCGCGTAGCTTGAAACGAATGAAGGCAGAGGATATAGCATTCCTAAGCAAAGGTTTCATACTCATCTACGGTTCCAACATCATCGACGAGGTGTGGGACAAACTTTCCGAGGCTATGAAGAAGGATGAGGACATCGCGAGCTGTCTCAAATGTCGAATACACATCCCGAATAATGTTGAACCTATCCCTATGGTTAAAGACTGTTTAGAATGTCAAATGATTCAGTGATCTTGTACTTTCTGTATTAATTGAATGGTTATTCAATAAACAGAAATACACAAATATTCAATATATAAGTTCATTCACAATAACCCTATGGTATAGTGTTAGTTGTGCTGGGCAGAACACTTTTCATATCGATGGAGTTCAACTCCAGATTTCTTAACTTGAAAGTCTATAGGAGTGGACGCATATTTTTATTATGAGCAATCTAACTGTAATTCATTGTGGTGTTTCGATTATATATATAATGTAACAGCAAACTGATGCAATGTGGTATAAATTTTTAACATTGTTGTGGCATGCAAAACTGCAGAATTATTGAGAATATCCCTTAATTTACTTCTATATATTCATACTCCAAAAGTGTCTGTCTAGACCGTTACACATTTTACTTTTTCTCCGAACGATATGCTATAAGGTTATAGTACTTAGAATATGCTATCGGTTTTATTACCCAAAATATACTGTTAAAGCTGTACGTAAGCGGTACGCGTTACAACGGCAAAGTATGTTTGCATGTAGCGCAGATTTTGACTTATCAAGCTGACATTTGACGTCTGAAATCAGGAATCAGAAATCAGAAAAACTAAGCCTGCGGTCGTGCGACGGTGCCGTTAGACCCGCGAAAACGCATAGGTGCACCGATGACGTGGCGGATCACTTTATCATATATTGGTCAATGCTGCTCGCGCTGGCCGAACCTGCAACAACGTGCTCTGGCAATACCACGTGGGCAGTTTTAGGCTCGGACATCGTTACGTGACCTCAAAGTCAGCTCGTACAACCTCAGACGGTGGTGGTGGGGTCGGAGTCCCGTTAAAAACGATAGTGACCCGAGTCACATCACTGACGAGGATGACTTGAGTCCCGTTAATGATCAAGATGACCTGAATAACGGCAATGGTCATGGAGCCCCGTTAATAACGGTGATGGGGGTTGTGATCGAGAATGCTCATAGGGGTGGCTGCTAACGGTATCAGCCAAGGTGGGGGATCAGACAACCGCCATTTTGTAATGCACGGCCGCCATCTTGAGGAGACATGGCCGCCATCTTGGATTTTGGTCTAGAACCCGCCTTGTTTATCTACTGAGGTAGATTGTAAAGGTCTTGCACGATCGGTTCCCAAACTTTCGCCGCGACATGTTAATCCGGGTCCATTCGATAAAATGAACGTTAAACTCGTGACTCAGGTTTTTAGTAACTCGGTACACGCAGGTCTTTTGACTTTAGCTTCAACGATCTCGGACGGTAGGACGCGAGACGAATGAGTCGCCTTGGGAGATTTCGTAGGGAAAATCGATCATATATTTGACCCTATAAACAGCAAGACGATACGTGACCGTAACCCCTGTCGCCAACCGCTGAACGCCGACAACACATGATCGACTGAAATTTTACGAGACGCTCTACAGTGGCTACCCCGCTTGCGACTGACCAACCAGACGGTTAGAAATCCACCGACTTTCGGAAATTTCACTTTGAGTATTACCTCAACTATAGAATTATGGGAGGACTTGCAATCGGAGGGCGTAAAATACTTACTGACGTCACGATTACAACAAGACCCGGTAGAAAATTTTTTTTCTATCATCAGACAAAGAGTTTCTTATGGATCAAATACGACTGCTAGTCAATTCAGACAAAATTTGCAACACGTTATTGGAAACCGTTTGCTTATACCGCCAAAAACTGCAAATTGTGAGAATGACGCGGACGAAGTTATTAACATACGCTTTTTTAACGCACAGACGGACAGCAGAGAACTGTATACGGCCGACGATATAGACCAGACGGGCGTAACAATAATAGGGAAGATATAGAATATAGGAACCAGATCGTTGAAGAGGTAGAGTTAGGTGATTCTGGAGATGAGGTAGATTTCATCGCGAATGAATCAGTTCCTGTTAGTTTAGAAGATAATGCGATACATTACTTCTCCGGCTTTTCTGTTAAAAAAACTCTAGCAAAGTTCGATTGTGATAGATGTAGGAAAGGACTTATTGCTGAACGTAGGGAAAACGTGTCACGCGAACAGATTCTTCAATTCTTTAAAGCATATCCGACGAAAAATCAGGCTTCGTTAGGAAATCTTGTTGCAGCATCTGCAGTAAATTGGCAGGTCGCTTCACATCAATCACGTATTTTCGGGCGGATGTTCCCGTAACTCGGTTATAAGCGTGGTATCTTAAATTTATTGATCAAAAATATAGTAGATCAAGATGTAGGTGGTCGTAAATGGTTTAGTGATAGTTGACGCGAACATAGAATATTCTTACTTCGTACGATGTTGATTTCTAGGATTGTCCGAGGGCTGCAATGGTCGTCCATAGAAGCTCGCGAGTCGCGGAAACGTCGTTATCCAGATCATACATTAGACTCTAATTCAGCATTGAAAAAGTTCGAGGGTGATTAGGAATTGTATAGGATTAGAATTGGCTCAGGCGGAGCGCGGAAGGAATATTTATGTAAATCTGAAAGCAGAAAACTCCAGTCTCGTTAAACATGGTAGTAGGCCTACTGAGGATCCCGCCATGTAAAATAATGGGAAACGAATTTGCCGTAGTACCTCACGGGTGATTTGGAAAACTACGGGCGTACGATGACATACATGATCGTGTATGATTTTGTACGGGCGATTAGTATATTTGTATGCACGTTGATTATTCGGTTTTCTCAGCATGAACAAGTCAGGAATAAATAGAAAAATAAGAAATGAATGATTTACTTATCGTCTTGTTGTTGATGTCTTTTTGCAGGTTCCACCCCGAAGTATAGCCAATATACAGATTTCTCTGTCGCATCTTCTATAGCTTTTACACGATGTGGGTATATTATACTTATAAATATTCATATATTATATACACATATGTATATATATATATATATATGTGCGTGCAAAGTATACTTTGGGGCCTTTTTTTGCAACGTAAAGTATATTTTGGGGACATCTGGCTGTTTCGAGGACTGGTTTCGTAATTTTTTAAGCGTATGGTAGGATTTGAGGACAGTCCTTGAAATAGACCATCTCTATCAAACGTGGGTTTTGAGGACTTACTTACAAACGAGGACATTGTCCTCAAAGTATCATTGTGCAATTTGTACATTTTGAGGACTCATTATTCTATACACTGTACGGCAAGCATTTTCGAACAATATATTGTCGAGACAAGAACAGCGTTTTCTAACCTCCTTGTGAGTGTCGTTTATTCAACGTTTTGAATGTCTCCGAAGTTTTATAAATGCTGTGGAAAATAAGTAATCAGGATGTCGGCATTAATTTTATTTACGGACGATGTTTTGTACATTTGTACACTGAACGACATCTTCGTTCATGGAAAAATCTGTTCGGTCAAGTTCAGGGACAAAAAGAAGTACGCAGCACGTGTATTGGCGATAGGCTGTAAGTAATTTTTTTTGCATGCACAAAATCTCATTTATTAATACCGGCCGAGTTATTAAAAATGTTCTAAGATTTTGGTTATGATACGATTTTATGATTTCCCATGATACAATTTCAGGTGATGGTACGATTTTGAATAAAATTAAAGCGAATTTGGTGGGTGTTACCAAATACGTCGACGAAAATCGGATGTGCACAGAAAAATCAGAAACAACCTATGCAAAAGTGTGTAGAGAAGTCGCAAAAAGTGCAGGTAATATAGAACAAGCGTAATTCACAACGAAATCAATTTCTCTCATTCCTGTTTGATTTTATGGATAGATAACATTTTCTCGTTTTTTTTCTCGTGTCGATTTTGACGATGACTAATAATATCTACTATTTTTACAGACAATAAAGTTTAATACGTGGACCAAAACATTTTGCCTGAGACGTTTGCAGATTCTTGCAATCGTTTGTTTTCGCTCGAACGTGTTAACGAACAGGAAGATTTTTTTGGTAAGATGAAAAACAGAAATCTCATTATCTTTTTAACAAAATTTTTTCCATATTCTTCTAATATGATAAACTTTCACAATTATATTTTATTTGCGATTTATGACTTTTTGTACACCGATCAAATTATTTTATATTCAGACAAGCCGTCACGCTTTTTGAAACTGGAAACAATGCGTTCAATTGGCAACGAAAATGCATCAATATTAGAAGGCATTTTTGGAACTACCATTCCATTGCAACCAACTATTCAAGAGCAAGAACAAAGAATGTCACCACATGCTGCAAAAACTCTTCATAATCAAGAAGAAACGATATCATCACGTGCATAAAAAACTATTCAAGAGTCCGATAAGAAGATATCGCCACGAGCAGCAAAAAATATCAATGAAACCTACGCGCTTAGTTTGAGCAACATTTAAATACCGGCAGATTCTTTGGCTATTTCCGATATAGAATATGAGCTATATCAACTCGAACAGGAAGGGGGATTGGCGGATAACACTGATGACGTGACAGGAACGAACGGTGACGACAGATACTTGAACGATCAGAAGATATTGACAGAATTTGTACCGTTGTCAGAGTTACAAATTTTGTCTCAGAAGGACGGACTTTCGGCAGATGTTTCTACTGAATCCCCTGTTGAAAAATCACCTTTCAAAGGTCAATCAGTAGAACATTACATTGATCCCTTCATTAATAATGTTAGTCTATTATTAACACAAACAACGTTGTGCGAAGCCGAAATATACGATTTCGAAAACAAGGAACGATACGATATCATCTGTAGTCTGTACAGGAAAATTCGATTCCGTGAAAAATAACGAAGGAAAAAAGTCGTGTGAAAAGTCGGGACCGAAAGTCATCAGTACAGAAATCGTTAGTTTCCCGCTGTACAGTACATTCTTAACAAATGATGCTCGCTCCAACGGTGATTATTATGAATCGTTTGTTGACGAAAATGTGAATCAGATATTTCATTCTTCAGGTGAAAATGCGGAAGAAAATCGTATCAAACAAGATTTTACGACCAAAAATTTGACAACCAAATTCGATTTCGATTTACCAGTTGATCATTTGAGTGAACCTTTGCTACAATCCACAATATTCGAATCGAACGGTAACGATAAACTCGATGTAGATTCAGACGATAACGATGACGATAACTACGAACCCCACAATGAGGGAACATCCGATTCTGAAAATAGCTGGGTAGATGAAGATGAGCGTACGTTCGAAAAAAATCGCAAGGGTGACTTTTCAAAGTCGCTTAATGTAACGATTGGCGACGACTATAAAAATTCAGCTCCAGACGATAAAGATCTTCACGTTGATGATTCTGCATTCCGTCAAACAAAAAAACATTTTTGTATGTTTTGCAAAAAATTTTAAGCGAAGATAGCGCGGCACTTGGAATTGATTCATTCGGATGAGTCTGAGGTTAAAAAATTTATACTTTTACCACCAAAAGATAAAGAGCGCCAAGAGATTATTGCAACGATACGAAAAAACGGTGATCATATATTCAACTCGGATAAGAGATATAATGATGGTAGACTGATAGTTTGTAGACGTCCAAATCCGCGGATGCTAAAGCAAGCCGAAGATTTTTTAAGCTGTGGGAATTGCAAGGGCCAATACTCGAGATCCGTTATCCGACATCATTGGCGGAAGTGCACTAAGCACGATGGAAAACGTGAACGAATAATCATCGTAAAAGGCAAAAAAGTCGCCGCAAGATTACATGAGAGAGCCAGTCATGACGTAAGGAAATACATATTTCCGTACATGCGCGAAGATGACGTAGTTCGTGCCATACGATACAACGAACTAATAATATTGTACGCTAACAAGCAATGTCAAAAGTATGGAACGCATCAACACTTATACCAAATGATACGCGCCAGATTGCGTCTGCTTGGCCGGTTCTTAAATTCGATAAAAAAAATCGATAATCAGATCCGAAATTTTGCGGACATTTTTCAGCCACGTTATTACGATAATGCAATAGAAGCTGTACGGTACGTATCAAATTTTAATCCCGAAAGAAGAATATTCGAGAATCCATCGGTCGCTTCGAATCTCGGTACTCTACTGAAGCATGTCGGCGAATTATTGCGTTCCGAATATATCAAAAAAGAGCGAGAGAACGAGCAAAAAAAAGTTGAAGATTTTTTAAAGCTGTTGGTTGAGGATTTTGGCACTAGCATTAACCAAATGGTGGCCGAAACGCAAACGCAAAATAATCGCCGTAAAGAAGTGGTCCTCCCAACCACCGAAGGTATTAAAAAATTACATACGTTTATCAAAGTCGAACGTGATAATTATTTTTCGCGACTAAGTCAAAAGTTTTCGTATCAAACTTGGCAGAAGCTCGCGGAAACAACGTTGTAGTCGTTGCAAATATTCAACCGGCGCCGACCGGGTGAAATTGAACGGCTGTACCTCGACGACTTTCACAGCCATCGTGTTATCGATAGTATGGCCAATAAAGAGGCGTGCAATGGTTTAAGCGAAGAGGGCAAAAGGCTGGCACGGAAATATGCGCGCTTCGAAATCCGTGGAAAACTTGGTCGCGGCGTTCCGGTACTAATCGACACCGACGTTTTGGAATGCTTAAATCTGATTATCAAATACAGAGACGATGCAGGAGTGCCAATACAGAATTTACACCTGTTTGGACTACCATCTTATGACAAGGATCGGTATAGATACCTTCGGGCATGTCCGTTAATGAGAGAGTACTCCATAAAGTGTGGGGCAGAAATCCCGAGCGCTTTGCGAGGAACACAGCTGCGAAAGCACATAGCAACGAAGTGTATAAATTTAAATCTCACCGATGGCCAAGTCACTGAACTTGCAAATTTCATGGGTCACCACGAGAAGATCCACAAAAATATATATCGTCAGCCTGTATTGGAAACAGACATAGTTAAAATTTCTAAAATTTTAAACACAGCCCAAGGATTCGATGAGTCTGATGACTCGGAAGAATTAGACAGCGAACAAGAGACCTCAATACTCGATTCGCATAATGCTTCGACTTTCACGAGAAATAAATCGTTCCAGAGGACCGTTTTTGCAAAATCGGCACCTAAACGATGGTCAAATGCAGAACGGACGTCCGTTTTGTCAGCGTTCAAATCTCATTTAGCTGCTCATAAATTTCCGTCGGGCAAAGAAATACAGGAGCTGATCCATTCGGACGACTGTTTGAGAGGACGTACCGTACCCCAAATCAGATCGTGGTTATACACGCAAAAAAAAACACGACATGGACTCAACGATATATCTCGAAACTAGCGCGGAACAAATTTTGAACAATTGCTCCAAACGTAAAAAAAAGAAAAAAAATATAGGATTTCCATTGAATTGCAACAAAAATTATGCACAAGATTGCGTAATCGCGAGAGAACTAAAGGCCAGAATATACCCGGGAGATATATTGAAAGCAATTCAAGAAAAAAAAGAGACCCCTCAGCGGCCCCAAAATCGGCGGATTGCCGTTCGGAATAAAAGAAAGAAGTCTCTGACTCTAAAAAAAAAAAAAAAGACTATAATGTCTATAACTTGTTCTGTTCGGTGTGTATTGATATTCAACAACTTGTTTACCTCAAAAAAACGTAGGTACAACGGTTAATTTTTACGTTTCTTTTATTTTTAACTTTTTATTTTTATTTTTAACCAGTAAAAAAAATCGTTGAATATCAAATGAAAATTAAAAATTTTATGTTTTGTATCACATTAGAATGAGACAAATGTGTAATACCGAATGTTTACGTTTCCTTGAAGTATATTCATATTCTGTGATGATGAAAATTAATATTATGGGTATTAATATGCTGTGATTATTTTTTAAAATGGTTGTTTGATATTACATGCAAAATAAATAGTACGTTTTGTTTCATACTAGCATTAGTTCATATAAAATGGTTAAAGTGCCTATTTCCTATCCTATTTCCTTATTTTCATATTCGGGAATAACAATATGCGAAATTTATTTATTAAGAAATTGTGTCCCTAACAGATTCTGAAATATCCCAAGTTTGACTTTTTTGCTGCGGTGTTTCATTTTGCCTGGATCTCCCCTATATACATGTAATCACACACATATTTCTCGGTCGTTCTCCGTCCTTGACCCTCCACCTATTCATTATACATGTCCTGATAGTCATCGTTTAATAAAAAAAAAAATATAAATATATATACGTCCTCAAAGTCAACGTTAATGATAGGGCTCATAATATACTTTACGTAGAGTTTTCGAAAAAACTGTATTTAAAAATGTACAGACCGCGATGATATTAATCTCATTCGCAATATTATTGATTTTTTGATCATTTTGAACTAGAATCTGAATGAGTCCCCAAAACATACTTTCTGCATATATATATATATGTATATGTATATTATAAATTACAGATACGTATGTAAATACCATCGTACTTTTTGATATCGTCAGATTTGTAGATAAATAATTGTGAAAAGAATCGAACGATTCTTGTATCAAGATTCGCGGTAGCGAATCGCCGCCAAGTACAAAAAAAGACGAGGAACGTGTGACAACGGCGGGCGCTAGCCAAGAATCATTTACTCTAGGGGACTTTTATACCTGTAAGCAGAGGCCTATAACTCCGAAACGAGTAAATATTTTGAGACGAAATTTATATGGCTGGAAGACCCCAACGATATGTCCCTAATGTATAAATTTAAAAACAATGTATTAATTAATCACCGAGATATTAGCACCCAAAGTTGATGAAAAATCACAATCTTTTGCTTCTTCTTCTTCTTCTTCTTCTTCTTCTCCAGCCCGTGCTGCTTAGGACCTCGATATCTGTTGCATGGATTGACTCGAAATTTTTATTGTGGATATTTTCAACTTAGATCTCGCCCCCTATTGTTCTTGGGTTTTATTTATACACTAATTCAGCACATCGATCTTATTAAAATAATAAAGTGGCCTAATGGCCGCCCGGACCCCGTGACGCTATCGTAACGAACAATCGATTTGTGTAGCAGTAATCGCATGACGATGATTTGAAACACAATAATCGATCGTGGACAACAAGAAAAATGATGGCTATACGCATGGCATGTCAGAATAGCTGCAACCGTACGTGTCAAACTACGAGTCCAGTAATATTATTGAATAAATTATCGCACTGTGTTACTTCCGTAGAAAGATTCGTGTAATAAAATTTGAATGACATTGTTGAGTGAATATCAGTGACATGACCGATGATTTGGTTGCCTTATAAAATTTTAGCCTACACAAACGTGATTTTACAGGTAGGTTAGCTTCACCCGGAATGTGGTGCTGTGTTTATGATATTATTATTTCATACTACATTGTGAAAAAATAAGAATAGGTGTATATGAAAAGATACGTTTGAGTAAGATGAACCGTTATAATTTTTAATAAACGAACTTTTCATACACACTCACCTAACTCAGAGTTTTAATACGTAAAAAATTTATTAATATTTTTATGCATTTTATATAATAGATATTATGGCGTTCGAAGATAAATTCATTTATATGTACTTATGCTTACTGTACAGAAGATGCCAACCTCAATCAGTGATAATACACAGTGAAAGACTTGTAATGTCGGGATGAATTTTAATCTGTAAAGTGAAGCTCAGGAAGGAAAGGAGGAAAGGAAGAAGCATGGAATTACAAAATATGGGAACCAAAATTGAGAAAATGTTTAGCACACTGTAGAGCGGCGTACGTAGAGGAGACTCGAAATGTGAAACTCAAAAACGGTACACGGTACTCGAAAATTATTATTATAATTTATCACGGTTAAATTAACCTAATGTATGCGCCACATAACGAAATTTAGATAAACTAGTTTAATTAAAATGAATAATGAGAATATTCAATTATTATTACATTTTAATGAATGTATCATTATAAACTTATCAACCTACCGCTAATCTTTATGTTATTGGGTGCGCAGAAAACCGAGAAGTAATTACTCTTGTTTACATGCTTTTATTGATGCTGTGAGAAGCAGAAGAATGGACACAACACAAGACGACCATATAGAGAGACAAGACGATAGCATGATTTTTGTTATAAAGGAAATGACAAGACCAAGCGACGATCAACGCACTATATGCTGTATGAGGTGTATAGGACAGAAAAAATGTTAAACGATACATATACTTATACTTCAAGCCTCGTTCTCATGATTAAACATGTAGTACCGTCGCTCTGCGCTAGGTGCTGCCACGATTTTAGAGCTAAAGCGAAGAAATTTAGTGACCCCTCTGTGTATCTCTCTATGGTCTTCATAACGTTTCTTTGTGCTAGGGACGCCACACGCTCTTTAAATCGCGCCCTATAAATAATCCTAAAAAATCCGCAACACGGACAAAAAAGATCGAGATGGGAAAAGCTAAGAAGAGAAGAAGAAGTAAGGAAGACGACAGGGACGAAACTAATCGCCTGTTGAAGAAATTACGCCACATACACAAGAAGTTAGGTATCGACGCAGACCTTGGCTCACAGCCATCAGGCAGCCATGTTCAATCATCACAATCTCCCGAGATGAACGTGGAGGAAATAGAAGGTAATTTTCGGGTTTTCTAACCTAAAAACATTGGCGGCGAGCCTCTATGAGGACAGTCCGTACATTTCGGCGGTGAGCCTGCATAAGGACAGACCGTACATTGAAGTCTGGCGGTGAGCTTATACGTAAGCCCCGTACATTATAGACTGATAGTGCGCCTACAAATGGCTAACACAAAAAAAAAAAAAAAAAATTGCTGACGGTAACCTCGTCCCTTGTTTCACAGAAATCATTCTGGCGAACGAAAAGGACAAAGAGAACAATGGTCAGTTTTCAACTGAACCATCAGAAAAGCAGACGTCAGCCCAAGAAGTTCCAACGCCAACAGAAACCCTCTTAGACGAGGAAACCCTAAAGCTGTTGGGAGAGGACATAATGGACACAAGTCCAAAAAACTTCAAACTACACCCTCAAGTAGCAGAACGATGGAAATCTTGGATTACTTCTGGACTCAAAAAAGACACACGAGATACCTTATTGAAAAAATACGATCGCTCAGGGAATTGTCCTGTCGAAGCACCAATCCTGAACCCAGAGTTCGAACTGTCGCTGGGTGACACTATCATCAGACGCGATAAACTCTTTGTTGAAAAACAAAAGATCCTTGGTTCTGCAATAGTAGCCCTAGGAACAGGCCTCACTAACCTACTGGACGTAGACGGAGAGGGAGTAGATAAGAAACAACTCGTAAGCTGTCTCTCAGATGCAGGACAGTTATTGTCAGACCTACAACATAACCTGTCGGTAACTAGAAAGGCATTTATCTCACCAAATTTGAACAAACAGATCAAACCAATTTTGAACAAAACAACAGTAGCAGATAAATTTCTCTTTGGAGAAAATCTGAGTGAAAAAATCAAGGAAGCCAGAGCCCTGGAAAGTATTGGCAACACCCTAAAGCCACAAGCTACCACAGGCAATCCAGCTCCAAAAAAGCCTTTCCGTCCATCAAACCAGTTAAACTGGAGGAGTCCATCTGCCAAACAGGGTCCGTCGCAAATGGACAACAAACAAAAACCAAGGACCGGATCCTATTCAAAAGGCAAACCAAACTACAAACCACCGGAACAACAACGACACAACTACCGACCAAACGCACCGAGGAGGAATTAGAGGTAAGGCAAACAGCAGGTCGATTAAAAAATTTCATCGAAGAGTGGAAACATATCACAGACGATACCTTTATTCTGAATTGCATCCAGGGGTATGAAATCCCAGTAATCAGGGACATTAAACAATCAAACCCCCCACCTCAACCTTCGCTTACATCAACCGAAATGAAAAATATGACAATTGAGGTAAAAAAGCTATTATCCGCAGGAGCAATTCGAATATGTACACCCATCGACGACCAATTCCTCTCAAGATATTTTCTGGTAAAAAAACCCGATGGCTCAAATCGTTTTATTTTTAATCTGAAACGACTTAATAAATATATAGAAGCACCCCATTTCAAAATGGAGGATCTCCGCACGGCAATCAACCTCGTTTCACCAGAGGCCTTCATGTGTAATATTGATTTAAAAGACGCATATTTTCTTTTGCCTATCGCAGAGAATAGTAAAAAATACCTCAGATTTAACTTCCTAGGGAACCTTTACGAATTCCAGTGCTTACCCTTCGGCTTAAATTCAAGCCCATACATCTTTACCAAAGTCATGAAACCAATCATAAATTTCTTACGATCAAAAAATTTAATATCAACAATATACTTGGATGATTTTCTATGCCTTGGAGACGACGCGGAATCATGCAGAGAAAACGTCTCCTTGACGATAAACCTCTTAGAAAAGCTTGGTTTTATCATCAATTATAAAAAAAGCTGTACTATCCCTAACAGAATATGCAAATATCTCGGGTTCATGATTAATTCAATCGATATGACAATTAACTTACCATCGGAAAAAAGGCGGAAACTTTTAGAGATGGTTAAGAAATATAGAAATAAAAAACAAGGAAAAATTAGGGATTTTGCTCAACTAATAGGATCACTAATTGCTAGCTGCCCAGCCGTCGAGTATGGTAATCTACATTGTAAATCCCTAGAACGAGAAAAATTCATAGCCCTTATAAACTCGGGGGGGGATTATGAACAAAAAATGCGGTTTCCACTTGCTATTTACACAGATATGGTTTGGTGGATAAGCAATCTACCAACCACAAAGAAAAAAATCAAATCATTTAACTTTAAGAAAGAGATATTTTCAGACGCATCCCTGTCGGGCTGGGGTGCCCATTGTGAAGGCGAATCTGCACAGGGCTTCTGGAAAACCAATGAAAGGAACTTACACATTAATCAACTAGAGTTACTAGCCACCTTTCTTGCTCTTAAATGTTTCACACAAGATCTACAAGATTGCGAAATTCTATTACGAATAGATAATACCACTGCAATTGCATGTATAAACAAAATGGGAAGTATTCAGTTCCCCAACCTAAATAGACTAGCCCACGACATTTGGCAATGGTGCGAAAGCAAAAGAATTTGGATTTTCGCATCATATATACCCTCAAGAGAGAACGTGGAAGCTGATAAAGCATCGAGGGCTTCTAACATAGATACGGAGTGGACCCTAAGCCCTACCGCCTTTTCGACAATCACTGCTACATATGGCACACCTGAATTAGACTTGTTTGCAACCAGATCCAATACAAAATGTGTAAGTTTTTGTTCATGGAACAGAGACCCAGAAGCACTCTGCATAGATGCCTTCACAATGTCTTGGAAATCCTGGTATTTTTACGCCTTCCCACCTTTTTCATTAATCTTACGAGTTATCCGGAAAATCGTTAATGAGGGAGCAACAGGTATCTTAGTTGTACCATACTGGACAACCCAACCATGGTACCCAATGTTTCAAAGCTTACTAACCGAAGACTCCATCATATTCAAACCAGACTCAGATCTGTTACTATCACCTTGTAGGTCTCAACTTCACCCACTACGAGGAAAACTGAGTTTGATGGTAGGGAGATTATCAGGGAAGCCTACCTCAAGAAAAACATACCCGAAGAATCCATCGAAATAATGATAGCCTCACTATCACTGGCTACATTGAAGCAATACTCGTCAGCACTGAAGAACTGGTGTCAGTTTTGTCAAGAACAGAAAATAAATAAATTCAACGCAGATACAAGTGACGTTCTAAACTTTCTGACGAAAAAATTCAAGGCCGGAGCTTCTTACGGCTCCCTAAATTCGATGCGATCAGCTATATCACTAATCTTACTAAACGAAATCTCTCATGACAGCTCAATAAGTAGATTTCTAAAAGGAATATTCAAAATGAAACCGTCAAAGCCAAAATACCAGGAAACATGGAATATAGATGTCGTAATGCAATACCTTATAAAACTACATCCGCTACAATCACTGACCTTGACACAACTAACAGAAAAAACAACCATGCTGCTAGCACTAGGCACAGCTCACAGGGTCCAAACCCTTTCGCTTATAAAAATCGAAAACATACAAATATCAGACGAAGGGGTGAGGATCAAAATCCCAGATCTGATCAAAACTTCTAAGGCAGGAACATTTCAACCAAACTTCTTCTTACCATTCTTTGAAGAAAAACCCGAATTATGTGTTGCAAGAACCATAATCAAATACCTGGAAAAAACTAAGAGTATCAGGACAAACGAATCGAGACTTCTAATTGCCCTAAAGAAACCTCATAAAGCAGTCTCCCCCGAAACAATTAGCAGATGGATAAAAGCTGTTCTTAAAGAATGTGGGTTGGGTGAAGAATTCACAGCCCATAGTACGCGCCATGCGACAACGTCCATGGCCCTGAAGAAAGGATTAGATATCAATATTATTAAGAATATCACTGGTTGGACCAAAGAGTCGCAAGTGTTTGCGAAATATTATAACAGGCCAATAACGAGTAAAAATAAAAATTTTACATCATTCCTATTAGACAATAAGTAAATTTTAAGTCTGTACCAAAGATGTTGGATTACAAAAAGAATTCACATACATAACATATCTATATATATATATATATATATAATACGTACATATGTCAAAAATAACATGAAAAAAAAAATAAATAAATAAATAAATAAATAAAACAAAAAAGGGAAATTTGTGATAACAAAACTCTGAACATCTACATGTTTAATCATGAGAACGAGGCTTGAAGTATAATTGGAGATCAAACGAACTTACCTGTAAGTGAAGTTCGATCGTAATTATACGATAAGCCTCGTTCGAAGTGATTAAGTCCCACCCAAAATAACCCGACCCCAAGTTACCCCTTTTTTATACAAGAATACTCTAAACTTTATGAAGACCATAGAGAGATACACAGAGGGGTCACTAAATTTCTTCGCTTTAGCTCTAAAATCGTGGCAGCACCTAGCGCAGAGCGACGGTACTACATGTTTAATCACTTCGAACGAGGCTTATCGTATAATTACGATCGAACTTCACTTACAGGTAAGTTCGTTTGATCTCCAAATATAATGACCATAATGGAGGGAATTAATCATCAAATATGGGACATAGAAGGAAATTTTATATAATTATTTTACTATAAAAATGTGGACTAAACCTGGGCTATTAAGCTAAGAATGCGCTAAGTATATATCATTCAAATTGTTTATTGTTATATGTAATGAAAGTGCATTAAGTTTATGGATAAAATTAAAATTATAGACTGTAATTGATGTGTTGATCGCATCTGAGATAATTCAATATTTATATGCGTATCTCATCAATGTACAGTAAATACATCATGAGATGGTAGTTTAATGGGACAAAATGTTGGGTTCGGGTGCAAACGTCATAGTTGCGTAAGAAGTTTTGTAGAAAATTAGTTAAAATTTGTAATTTCACTGTGAATATGAGTTGAATGGGGATTTTTTAATTGAAAATTGTTGTACAGGCATATTGGTACTATATTCGTCAAAGTTGGAAGAGGCTTAATCTATGTATTGAAGATTTGTAAATCGCGCTGGGGTACTTCAATTGATGAAATTAATGTATTAATTTTAAATATATTTTGATTATTTTAAAATAAATAAACTGTTTTAGGATGTTTGTGTATCGATATGCCATTATTGGTTGTAATGATTGAGATTAGCACGAGTGAATCGCCGACAAGTATAAGAATAAAAATAACATTTTTTGTTAGGGTCATGTATAGGTATATTACAAATTTATGAAATAAATGCATTTATTTTATTAATGCATTTTTGAAAGTATTATCTACGAACACGTCGTTCATACCTCAGGATCCGCTGCTCTATCAGGGTATACATTGGTAGAAACGAGTTGAAGACGAGAAAGATATACCTACAAATATTTTACGGCGGAGATATAAAAAAAAAAAAAAAATTTATATTTTTAAATTTAGTTTTTTAAATTTAGTTGTTTAAATTCCGTTCAAAAAATTAAATAATTTAGTAAAAAAACGAACAATAGAATAAAGTGTCTTGTAATTAATTCTAATAAGTAAATCGTAATCTCCCAAAAAGAAGTGAAATAAACGGCAAAAACATTTTCAATGTAAAAAATTCCGCCAAGTACAAAATTTCATTACAGGCAAAACCGTTTTAATTATAAAAAATTAAGCAAATTGAAAAAAAAAAGACAAAAACTGAGTACGGTAAAAGTCGTGAAATGATAAAAGATGACCAAGTCAAGCCATAATGAACTCAAAAACTTCCGCACGTCTAGGTAGTGGAATCAAACAAATCGCCGAGTACTAACGAATTACTCAAAATTTTACATTATACGACATTCACAAAGAATATTTTTATCAATCGAGCCTACTTGGCGGGCACATTCATTCCGCAAAGTCCACTACAATGCAAGATCATTAATATCCAAATATATTGATTGTATGTGACTGATTATATATGTATAAAATTATTTATATATATAACTATATTTAAATATTCATGTATCGATTGTATGTGACTGATATGTATATATGTGTAACATTATATTGCGAGACACGAGAACTCGTACCGTTTCACTATCCGCACGCTGGTTCCTCGCAATCTGTTGAATTCGATTTTCAAGAGATTGGCTTCATCTGCCAATATCTGGGAGGCTGCTACCCTTCACCCTTGCTAATTGTCGACGAAACACGTCAACGCTCATTTTGAAACTGAGCTCTAACAGTTGTTGGAGAAATCTAATATATAATATCAGCTTTGCGCAACTCTTCAATGATTGAAATAATTTCATTGGAGTGACTCGTGTTACCAGCCGCCTGGAATGCATATAGCAATCGAAGTCGATCGATCAACTCATTGGGATCATCCCAGTATACGTATGGTGACGTGACGATGCGCTGCCGTAGCGTTTTTTCGCTTTATCGCGCAGGCTTATGGCTTTCGCGAGGACAAGCCTGTAGAAACACGTGTTCTGCTCAAGCCGTATGTTCCTATGGTAAAATTTCAAGTGAGGGAGATAGAGTCGACGGTGGAATTTTTGATAAGGGTCCCCTTATGAGATTTTCGTTCTCTTGATGCGTTGATTTTTTGCATCAGTAAAAAGTTTGATTTCGACTCTCGACTCTCAAGGATAAAGTTCATCTTTGGTGAGGTATATTATGGGAAACGCTTTCACCGATCTCGACCTGAAGAATTATCTAGCGAAGAGGTAACACATAATTTCTTAACACCCTGTACATATCTAAAATCATTTTTATTTGCAGATTATCTAACTATAAACTACAGCGCTAGCTCGTTGGGTCTCCCTCATTTGCAGGATGTTATTATTGGCATACTCATGCTGTGATATTGTTTATTGATGGGGGGGCTACTTGGTGAGTATCAATTTCATACATTCTTCCGACGTGTAATCTTACTATTCGGAGGACCCGTACTCTAACAAAAAGATCTCAGTGCAATATTAGTTACGGTTTAGATCTCAACGCGAGTAGAACCTAATTAGTTTTGCATCCTAACGTGAGCAGTTCAATTAGTTTTGAAAAAATGGGTGGGTGTTGTGAATATTCGCGTGATTTACTTTTTTACATATAAACAGTGAATTTTTAGTGGTTATAATTTTCCTCAATTTCTTATTTTTTAGTACCGTCTAGAATATTCCTAACTGCACCTATGAAGGGTATTGTAGCTGCAGTAGTGAGACTAGGCATTCCCAGAGCCATAGAATGGACAGCACGGGAAGAGACCCTGCAGGACGCTTTTAATCGACGAATGCGTTGTTATGTGGCGATCCATTTCCAAGCAGCGGGATGACAAGGGTATCTTTGTCAACATTGCGTCACAAAATATCCGGGTCCATGGGAGGTCGACTCGAATCATTATCTATTTCACGATTCTGTTCTCCCGTCGGCGATCTACTTCTGTGAGCAGTGCGGAGCTGCATTGCTTAATGTAAACTGGCAGAAGTGTGATAGATGCCAAGCAAATTTCAAAAATTATCTCAGGGGAGAACGCAAGGAATTTTTAAAGACACCCGCACCTGCTCAGGATGCTGGACCATCAGATCAATCTGCAAGCGTACCCTTGGAGCCTGCTGAAGGTCAACAAGATAAAGAACCCAAACTGATCTCATTTTTTATCCATTTATTCTTCTAATGTGAATGAATATGAATATAACTTTTTCCAGATTACAGACAACCAGTAGCAAGCGATGCGACGTTCGTCCATGAAGATACATTTTTTGATTCGTTGTAAACAAGTGTTGTTTTTTTTTATTATCTTCTTCGTGAGCTTTCGATTTCTTCCTGTTTGTTAAATTTAGATTGAATTCAAAGCAAACAATTTTTTCTAATAAAAATTGTAGGTAGTGCAAAATGAAATATAAAAATTGTTCAGTACACCAGTAGCATAAAATAGAATAAATAATCAAAATTGGGCGATAAATCTACAACATGAAATGTAATGAAAATATGAAAGATTCTTCTTCTTTACTGTAAAAGGTTGTTTTAGAAACGTGTTTGTTGGATTTAATTTGAATTCAAAGTAAACAATTTTTACAATAAAAATTCTATTGTGAAATAAAATGTAAAAATTGTATAATACACCAGCAGTATAAAATAGAATAAATAAATAAAATTGGGAGACAAATCTACAGCATGAAATATGGTAAAAATATATAAAAGATTCTTTAACCCAACCAGTTCTTTTCATTATTTTACTTAAAAAAAGTAATTCTTCGTACAGGGATCACCTAATAGTTCAGTTCATCAATTTTTTTTGTTTGTAAAACCAATCATATTTAATTTTTACTATTGGAAATAACATTTTCGTTGAAATGATCGAAGTATACAGTTGTAATGTTCTATCAGGATACAATAATTTTTATTACTGAAAGTAACAATTTCAGAAAAAATTTGAAATTGAGCATTTTTAACTCGCATGAAAAATAATTTATACATAAAGAAATTCACACTGATTGTATTTACCTCCGAGGTACCGCAGGTTAAGACGATTTTCCTTGGCAGCAGATTCGTATTGTTTCAACCGCTCCTTATCTTCATTAAATGCCTTCGATATTCTGGTTGGTAGAAATATCGTAAAAGTATCCTCGATTGCGGCCATAGTTCTTGGAACGAATTTGGTTGTAAACGATGTAACTTTATAGTCTTTCCCAACATCCAGCTCTGATATTTTCTTCGTAGGTAGAAAGTCATCCATGCGACAGACTTTATTTAATTTTTCACAATCCATTTTTCTTATCTTGTATCGGATGATTCGATTACAACGTTAAAAACTTGAATGTATAGCGAAGGAACGAGTACATCGTTTTATAGCAAAATATTGGTGACGCGGTAAGATAGTCACGGTAACGTTTTTAGCTCTATTGCGCAGGACTATTTGTTCTAATATTAACTTTTACATCTGAGTTACTTTACTCGTTTCTCATCCTTCGGTTGTATCGATATTATTATTAACCGCGTTACAGAAAGAAAGAAGAAACGCGCGCAGAGGCGGTAAGGCGACAAGGCGGTGATGCAACGATGCGTTGCCGTAGCGTTTTTTTCACTTTATCGCGCAGGCTTATGGCTTTCGCGTCGAAAAACCTGCAGAAACGTGTCTCGCTCACGTCACATGTTCCCTTTTTTTTTTTTTTTCAAACTTCAGAATTGAGTTTGCTTATATCGTACATTGCATAGGTGAGTCCAAAATTTCAAGTGAGGGGGGTGGAGTTGATCGCGGGATTTTGGACGGGGGTGTTACATATTTGCTTCCAGAAACTCCGAGATTGGACTTGCATATATGCACTCAGAAAAATTTTTTAGTCCTTTTAACAAAATTGGTTTGTTGAGACATTTTGTAATTCATTTGGTCGAAGAAATTAAATATTTGCTCGCATGTACTAAAAACTACAAAATGAATATTTGGGCAGTGCTAAATTACTTTGTTGGCTGGTATTTATTCATGGTTACTAAATGGCGACAGTAATTTCGTAGAATGAAAGAAGCAAAATTTTTTTTGATCAAAACAGCGAAACATCTCATCACAGATTTTATTCCGCCAACGAAATCAATTAGTCATTCAAACCAACAAAAAATGACGTATTGATTGTTTAATCGTGCCAAATATTTTGTTAAAGGCAGTATATAAATAGTTATACCTGCCAAATTTTTTGGATAGTTTTCTTACAATCGAAACAAAATTCGTTTTATTCAGCCAATAAAATGGTGGATAGAGAAATGCAGTCATGACACATAAATAATTTAGTGTAATCACTCAAATTGTTTACACAAAATTCAATGTCTTCGAATTTACAAAATGTCAGATAATTGCACTTTAATACTCGTCGAAATCGAATGTATATAGGTATATATAGTGAATAGTGAAAAAAGTGTGCAAAAAAATTATGAGTGCAGTGCAGGAAACACAATATCGCGGTACGGAAAGCCACGTCCAACATAAGGACAAAAAAGAAAAAGATTTTACCCTGGTAAGTAAATACCGTTTCTGATAATCTAATATCATATTTTTTCGTGAGCCTCTGGTATTGGACTTCATTATATAATTTAAAAAAGTAACTCAAATTGATACAAATCGAATAATTAATGTGCCAATACAACTAGCTTGTATTGTATCCCTATGTGGGTATAAAGTTTTACGTGTATATAATATATGTATATGAAAAATATTTGGATAATATTGGCTGATAGTATTAATTTAATACTATTAAATTTCGAGACGAAATTTTCGCGCCATTTAGTAGCTGGAACAAAATATTCGAAAAGATGCGCATGCGTAGACTCGTTGGCGCTAGGAGCCGTGATGCTAAGTCAGAACTTGCAGCGACGTGTGTGAGACAGCGTGGCACGTCGCGGGTTCCGAGTTCGATCTAAAGAATTTTTGGCGGTATACGAAGTGCGCAGTATATTGTGTGGTATCGTGATTATTAAGCAATGGCAGATGATCAAATACTTCATTCAGCATAAGTTCTTTACCTTGGATCTTTTAAATGCAAGGATAGGAGGCTTTGATTTCGGATCTACGAATGCTGGTAATCGTCCACCGTTCATTAAAAAGGAAAAATTAAATAACGGACGGGTAGGTTTTTCTGCAATTGAGACTATGACTTTTGTAAAATGTTTTGGTTTGATCATTGGAGACTTGGTACCAGTGGGCAATGAATACTGGGACTTGTATATTTGCCTGCGAGAAATTACCAACATCTTATCAGTGCGCTCCATTACGGTAGATGATACAATACTACTTGAAACGCTGGTTAGCGAACACAACGAAATGTATGTAAAATTGTTCTCCGATTCCTTGAAATTTAAACATCATATATTATTACATTACCCGCGTATAATAAGGTCAGTTGGGCCACTAATACATCTTTGGTGCATGCGATACGAAGCCAAACACAAACAATCAAAAATAGCTGCACATGTAACATGTTCTAGAGTCAATTTGCCACGTACACTAGCTATGAAGCATCAACTCAAATTTTGTAGAAGACTGTTGAACAAAATTGGTTTCACGCGTGAAACTTCGTATGGCCGTAAATTGTCAACAAATACTGTTCGTACTCTTCCTTACTATGAGAAATTCAAAGATTTATTACCTGAATCCCCATCTGGATTCAGTTGGCTGAAGAAAAATAACATTCGCTATAAAGCCAAAATGATTTTGAATATCGCAGGTAGCGATATGTTCCCAAAGTGGGGTTTGATACATTTTATTTTTATAGACGACTTGAAAAATATATTTTTTGTTCTACAACATGTACATGGATTAAATGCACACGTTGCTGCATACGAGGTACGATTGTTAGATGAGTGGTCTTGAATTCCGTTCGCTTCAATACAATCCGAACCATTCCCCTCAAACATTTTCACATCTACCGATGGCTTAAGATATGTATGTAACATATAAGTTTCAGTATGTAACTAAGATGTACATATTTGTTACTACAAATATCATGCCTACTATTTGGTATGAAATAAATGACATTTCTCCAAATTTTTTGTTTTCATTCGTATACTTTTTTTTACTGTAACCCCTTCATTTATATTTGCAACGTCGACTAAATGATTTTGTAACATGGTAAAAATACGTCTGTAATATGAAACTAATTCAGACCGCCTAACAAAATAATTGTGTCATCTAAAAAAAAGCATGAGTAATTCCATCCAAATCATTTGGATCGCAAATATTAATTTGGTTAATACAATCAAATAATGTATCAATTCCAACAAAACTATTTGGCGACGTTAATGATAGAAGTGTACAACTATAATATGAATTGGTGAATGTGACATAATCGTTTTGCAATTTCCACATAATCATCTAGTGAAATCGAATAAATAACTTGAATCATCGTACATTAATTTAACGAATGCCACTAATTTCGAACAAAATAATTCAACGACGCCAACACAATGGGACAACAACTACAAATTCGTTTTTCTAACGTAACAAAATAGTTTAGTAATATTCATATTATAATTTGGTAGACTTTGAAAAATTATTCTACAGTTCATGAATATTTTGACTACATTCAGAAAATTATTTAATATTATCTCACAAAACTTTTATTAATGTCAATAAAAATATTTTGTTTCCCATACAAAATCAAATCAATTAAATTTTTTAGTTATGGGAAAATAATATTTGGTGGGTTGTATATTAACCCTAAAATTTTATTACCATGGCACAATTTTGGTCACTGCGACCAAATATTTTTCTGAGTGTGCTATATTCCGTAGGCTGGGTTAAGCCTATAATTTTGACCGAGGTAGGTGGAGTTAACGAACGAATTTGGAATTTCTTATAATTTTTGCGGGGGGCGGGCGGAGTTAAAAGATGAATCTGGGAGGGGGAGGGGCTGGTGACGTATTTGCGAGGTTAATAGTCGTAAGCATATAATTTTGAGCGAGGTGGGTGGAGTTAACGGCCGAATTTGGAATCTTTTATAATTTTTGAAGGGGAGGGTGGGGGGAAGGATGAATGTAGAAGGGGGAGGGGTTGGTGACGTATTTTTGAGGTTAATGGTTAATGGTTAGGTGGGGGAGTGACCTTGATTTCAACCAATCAGGCATAGGGAGGATTCTGGACCAGCAAAGTTGACCTAGATTGGTCCAGAACCCCCCTTGTCTATCTACTGATAGTACCTACTTGCCCGGCGGCATGTCTATAACATTTGTGCTCCTCGGTTTCCGCAAGAGGGTCCTAGCGTTAGACGGCAAATCATCATGTCCATATTGTTTCAATAGTTTTAACAATCTAGTGAGGTCCCTTTGATTCATTGATGTTGTAATGGCAAAATTTTGAATTGCAGTACGTATGTCAGGTTTATTTTTATTTGTTACTTGTTCACGTTCCGCAGTACTCTCTATGGAACAATCACTACTATGAATCTTGTTAAGCTCGTCTCTCAAGTCTTCCATACTACCAGAGGGACTGCTTTCTTCTACAGTATCATTATTCGGATTCACTTGTCTAGAATTATCTACTTCGGACGTTCTAGGGCTGCAAGATATATGTTCGGTGACATTGTAGATAGCTTCATGACTACGGCTACTGTTAAGTATCAATTGCTTCAATCTATTAGTCTCTTTTCTAATTAACCGTCTTCTCTGCCTCCCAGATAGGTGAACGATCTCCTTTCCAATCTTGGGCATTTTTATTTTCTTGTTTCACCTTTTATGATGGAATAAATTTAATTAGTTTTCACCTAGTTGAGTGATGCAGAGTTATTTAGATGTAGCGAAAACCCTAGGTTCCTATCTATATGTATTGAAACTTATCGTATTTTTCAGCACTTTGCTGTGAAATGCGATGGGTCGTGAGTTTTTCTGGGCTCCTCTGTATGAATATTTATCCAACTCAACTTGTTATTTTAAATGGAAAACTGAATATTTGTGCATCAGCTACGTATCGGATTCGGGTAACTTTCGTCACCAGAACCGCATCCTACGCTGCAGACCAGTGTGATAGCAATCACCGTGGCTGTCTAACAGACTCGGATTACCTCTGATTCCCGGATATGCATAAACGAATACCGTACAATCAGTTTCACCAGAGCTGCTCCCTAAGTTTGATGCTTCTACGGGTTTGACCTGTCTGAATGCCAGAAAAATGCTGTGGTTAACTTTGTTGACAAATTTTATATGAAATCTGTATTTTACATCAAGTAATCCTAATTCTCGCTTAAATCTATTAAACCAGCGGCTGCGCTGTTTTATTTGCTAAAAGGCGACTTTTGTATTTGTTTGATCGATCGACCTGACTCTACTGATTTGAAATTTAAGTGAATTAAGATAACAAATTTGAAGCTAATGCAAAGCGTTTTCCGTCTTGTTGAAATTCGTGTACCTACGAACGTTCTCACTGTTTTTCGATGATTTCTCGGAGTTCTCGGAGTTTATGGTTTCTTGAAGCTCTGTGCTCTCAAGGCTTCGTATCTGCTGTTTCCTGAAGCTCTTTGCTCTCAGGATTTCTAAGTTTTAACTCGCTGTTTATGCTGCTAAGCAAGGCCTCTTTGGCTCTGGCTTGCTGAAGAATTGTGTGACGTTGCTTACTACCGCGCTGCTCTAGCTCCGGGAAGTCGTCCAGAAGTGGTGTGACGATGCTTGCAACCGCGCTGCTCTAGCCCCGGGAAGTCGTGAAGAACGGTCTCGCGTTACGATATTTATAGGGTCGTCTTCGCGACTTCGGATCTCGTCGGTTGTCATCGGTTCTGTTCGGCGCTCTCGCCTCTTGCAGGCCGAAACGGTTACAGTATATAGGTTATCACCTATCTATAGATTATATTTGTTAATATATGGGGCATTTTAGCTCTGTCAAAACGAAAACATTTGAACCTATGGGTCTCCAATTCATACCAAACAAATTTTCTATGTTATATTTTAGGACCATAATACGACAAAGTATTCATTGACTAGAGCTTTTGGTTTTTATTTACGGATTTTGGCTTGTTTTATAAATAGTGACGCTTTGATTGTTGTGTCCTGAATGATATCTCATTCTAACAACTTCAAATGTATGGGACATGAAATATTCGGTTTGGGATGTACTTTTTATGGAAACTTTTTTGGTATTTTTAGCATCAACAGATTAGAAGTTGTTCGAAAAATAGATCTTGAAAATCGATCTTTGAAAAAGGTACACACTTGATTTCGGTTTTCATTTTTTCTAAACAAAACTATCGGAAATAAGGAAGATTTGAAGACCAAAATCAGAGTGGGCCGACAAGTCTACGATTGTTTGGGAATTTCTGAAACCATATGTATTATATTTTTTCCATGAATCGGTGGAATTCGAAGGCATGCACATTTGAGTATTTCTTTTCAATCATCAAAACATAAATGATTAATTGAATACTGTATTATGTTGCTAAATGCAACCCGGTTTTTGAAATGAATGAATATGTGAATAATGAACGACAATTAAAATGAAATGAAAATATGTTCATTTATTTCTAGCAAACGGATAAGTTGAAAGAATTTCCAAAAAATCGTATAATTGTCAGCCCGCTTTGATTTGGGTAGTAAAATTTTTGTTATTTTTGACAATTTTTGCACAAAAACATAGAAACTGACATCAAAAATGTACTATTTGCAAGAATCGATTCTCGATCGATCGAAAAATTTATTTTTTGAATAATTTTTAATCCGTTGCCGCTAAAAATACAAACAACGTTTTCATAAAAAGTACATTCCAAACTAAACATTTTATATCCTTATACACATTTGTAGTTGCTAGAAATGAGGAGATCATTCAGGAGAAAACTATCAAAGTGTTTCCGTTTGTAAAACAAGCAAAAGACTCCAAAATCCATAACTAAAAACGAAAGCTCTAATTATAAAATGGTTTGGCATGTATAGGTTCTGTCCTGAAGTACAACGCCGAAATTTTTTTGGAAAAGAATCAGAGACCCATAGGTTCAAGCGTTTTCGTTTCGACATCGAACTATAGCCCGTATATATATTCACTTATTCCACCGTGCTCTAGCTCTAACAGAAAATAGACATATATTAACTTACCGTTGAGTGCTTCAAATGCGTTAAAATCACGATCAAATCACGTTCAACTCTTGGTATTACGCGAAATCACTAAATAAGCAAACGTACCACGTGTGTAGACGATGCCATGAGGTTATGTTGCACTCATGTAAGTTAGGGTTGGGTTCTTTAACCGCGGGTTGTTATTTCGGGGAGACCAAAATGCTATAGATGCGCCAGAACGTAAATGTGACCGCGTCTTAATTGCATACATTGCATATTGAATCTGAATAGTTTATGTTAAAGCGTTCTAGATACGGTATGTATACGTCGTTCTATACCTTTTACATCATCTCTATGGAGAGCACTATGAAAGACACCGCTGCATGGATTCTACGTAACAAGTTCACGTACCTTTGACATGTGTATTTATATGGAGTAGACGTTTCAAATATGTTTACGCTACTTTTCTAATGCAATTGTTACGTTTTCAGTTGAATATAGCACGATAGTCACGAAGCGGCGTTACATTTATGTGAACAAGTCAAATTGTTACCTGGGTTCAAGGTGCAAATCATGAGTTTAAGTTGTCATCAATCCCTGTTGGTTCGTATAACTGCTTTCATTGGATAATTTTATTGGTGGCATAAAATACGCAACTAATAAAATTTTTCTTTGCAAAGATTTTGTTAAAAAAACAGATATATTTATTAACGACAGCATGATACTGTAGAGGAAAATGTAATCGGGGACCTAATTTAGATGCGTTATTTTTAATTCAGGCTCTTTCAGGGCATTGTGTGACGGGTTTTAGCCCGTCAACAAATAAGGGGAGTGGGAGTCTGGGAAGGCAATAAATCGGGGCGATCTCGAGGAGTGTGGTTGCGATTTTTTTTTTTATTAAAAACTGTTTATGTAGGTGTGCGTGGGTGAGTGGGTGTGTGGGGGTGAGAGTGTGGACGGTGGTACCGACCTGTCGTGGGTTGTCGTGGGCGTTTAGGTCCTCGAATAGCGGTCGGGAGATCTCGGCTTTTTGGCGTGTCCTTTGGGCTCTTCCGTATTCTTCGGACGTCTCTACTCAAGTGAAGTCCTCCCGTTTCTCGTGTCCTGTTTCGTGTGTCTTCGTGTTACTTCGTGTACTTCCGTGTGTCCGGTGTGGGTATTTGTGTGTTTTGGTGTTTCTCGTCTTCCCCGCGGGTTTGGGGTTTATTGTGACTTGCACACTGGGTGCAACGTCACAACTCCCCCCTCCCCACGCGGGGCGAGGCCTATAGGGTGAGCCGGTGTGATTGTTTGTGTTTCTCTTATTTCTATGCTGTTTTGTACTTTTTCTTAATTTCTAATTCGTTTTGTTTGCTTATTTATTTATTTATATTTTTCGTTCTTGTCTCTTCGTTTCTCTTATTCTCCGCTATCTTCAAATGTCGTGTCCGTGTCTTCTATTTCTATTATTAGTGTGTCTTCGGCGGTGTCGGTGTCCATGTCCCTCTCCTCTGCTGTGTCGTAGTCTGTTTCTGTGTCTGATTGTTCTTCCGTGTCTGTTTCCCTGTTTTTTATCGTTTCAGAGTCTGTGTCTTCGTCTGGTTGTGCGTTTTTTGTTTCTGTCGGTCGTGTTCTGTCTCTCGTGTGTATGGGGTATTGTTTTGGGAATGGGGGGTATGTTCGTGTTCGGTTTCGTGTTATGTATCGTGTGCTTGTGTCTATTGCGGTGTGTGGCTCGTGGTGTTGTTGTGTGGTTGTTTCCGTCTTTGTTGGTAGTGTATGTATAGGTAATTCTCCGTGTAGTGTGATTAGCGGGGGTGTTGGTGTGCGGGGTGGTGGTGTTCGTGGTGTGGGCTGTCGTGTCTGTAACTGTTCCATGTTTTGTATTCCTCTTTCTATTCTGTCTCTCAGTTTGTCTATTTCATCGTGTGCGTGTCTGTCTGTTGGTGTTTCTGTGTCTGGTCTCTTGCATGTCTTTACGTGTTGGTATAATTTTTCCTCGCGGACCAGGCCCTTGCATTTCGGGCAGGCTCTTGGTCCGGTCGGTGTGGCGTGTGTCGTGCTTGTGTTTGGTTTGTTTAGTAGTGTTGGTGTTTCGTTCGGGTGTGTTGGTGTTTTCAGTAGTGTCTTTTTGTCTGTGGCTTGTCTAGTTTCGGGTCGTGTGTGTAGTTTTTGTATCGTTTTTGTGTTTGTCTTACGTGTCCTCGTTTCTTCGGTGTGTGTGTGTGTTCCTCCGGGTCCGTATCTGTGTGCGTGTGGCGGTAGTCCTGGTGTTTGTAGTAGTGGTATTGTCAGTCCTGTGTGTTCATGTGTTGGTGTACGTCCGTGTAAGGCCATCAGGGGGGTGATCCCTGATAGGTCTTGTTGTCTGTCCTCCTCCATCGTCGTATGTCTTTCTGTATGGTTAAAACACATCAAATTAGTATTTTGGCTTCGTTATTGCTTATATATATCGTTTTAGGTTGTCTATGTGCCATTTTCCGGCTTGTTTTCCGCCTTCTGTTACGAGTTCGTATACTGTGGGTGACAGTTTGTTTGTAATTATGTATGGTCCTACAAATTTGTTCATGAGCTTCGCCGCTACATGATTTGCCCCTGACGAGAGTGTGTGGTTCTTTCTTAATACTCTATCTCCTACCTTGTATTCTGTATTGCGTCGTCTTAAATTATAGTACTGTGCCTGTCTTTCGTTTGCCTCTACCAAATGTCGTTGTACTTCGTCTCGAATTGTCTGTAGTCGTCGCAGGTGATCTGTCCATCTATCTGTCTCCTGTAGTTCCACCTCTCCCTCGTTTTCGATTTGTGTCCGTAGGCATTGTGTTGGGTTTAATTCTCTTCCCAAGTTCAGAAATGCTGGTGTGTGTTTTGTAGATGAGTGTGTACATGTGTTAAGTGCAAACTGTAAGTCTTGTAGGTGTGTGTCCCATTCTCTGTGGTCTTTTTCGACGTATGCTTGTATCATTGTTTTTATCGTTCGATTTACTCTTTCTACTGGGTTTGCTTGTGCGTGATATGGGGGGATGGTTGTGTGTCTTATGTTAAATTTTTGTGTTAGTTCTCGTATCAGTTTATTAATGTATGGTGTCCCGTTGTCTGTAAGTAGTATTCGTGGTGTCCCCCATCGCGATATTACTTGCGAGTGAAATGCTTGTTCTACTGTCTGTGCTGTCGCTTTACGTAGTGGTATTATTTCTGACCATTTTGTGTATAAGTCTTGGAATACGATTATGTACTGGTGCCGTGTCTTTGATAGGGGGAGCGGTCCCATTATGTCCGAGGCTACTACTGTCCAGGGTTCCTCTATGATTCTATGTCCCATGAGTCCTGCTGGTTTTATTTGTTCCGTTTTTGTTCTTTGGCATGTGTCGCATTTTCGTACGTACTCTACTACATCTCTGTACATCCCGGGCCAATAATATTGTTTCGCAATTCTTTGGTATGTTTTTTCGATGCCTAAGTGTCCTGCCTGTGTTGCGTCGTGATTTTCGTGTAGTATACGTGGGGTTTCGTCTTTTAGGATTACTAGTTTCCAGGGGTTCGTGTCAGGTAATAATTTTGATCTAAGTGGGTCTGGTTTGTGGAAGTATAGTAATTTGTCGCGGATTCGCCATGATTCGTTTTTTTCTGGTCGTGTCTGTACTTGTGTCTTTTTGTGTGTGTACCATTTGTCTGTTGTTTCCCGTATTGCTCCTACGTTTTCTTCGTCTTCGTGTAACCGCGATAGTGCGTCTGGTACTTGGTGTACCGTACCTCGTCTATGTGTTATTTTGAAGTCGTACTCTAATAGTTCTAGTGCCCATCGTGCTAATCTACCTGTTGGGTTTTTCAGATTGTGTAGCCATTTGAGTGCGGCGTGGTCTGTGATTACTGTGAAGTGGTAGCCTTCCAGATACGGGCGAAATTTTTGTATAGCCCAGATGACCGCTAGACACTACCTCTCGGTGGTGGTGTACTTTTTTTCGGCATCGCTCAGCGCACGGCTGGCGTAGGCGATAACGTGTTCTTCGTCATCGAGGGTTTGTGTCAGTACGGCCCCTAGGCCTGTTCCGCTCGCATCTGTCTGGACTTGAAATGTTTGTGTATGATCTGGACATGTTAGTGTGGGTGGTGTTGATAGTGTTTGTTTGATTGTGTGTGTCGCTTGTTTCTGTTCGTCTCCCCATTCCCATTTTTTGTCTTTTTTGAGTAGTCGTGTTAGCGGTTCTGTGATTTGTGCAAAGTTGGGTATGAAGCGTCTGTACCACGAGGCCATTCCGATTAGCCTACGTAGTTGTTTGAGTGTTTTTGGGTCTGGGTAGTTCATGAGTGGTTCTATTTTCTCTGGGTCTACGTGTAGTCCCTCTTTGTCTACTACGTAGCCTAAGTATTTGACCTGTGCGCACCCGAATTTGCATTTTTCTGGGTTGATTGTGAGTCCTGCGTTACTAACTTTGTCTAGAATTTTTCCTAGCCAGTGTAAGTGTTCGTGAAATGTTTGTGTTACAATTATTATGTCATCTAGGTATGCGAATGCGTATGGTTCTGATTCTGGGCCTATGAGTCTGTCAAGTAATCTTTGGAATGTCGCGGGTGCTCCTGTCAAGCCGTACGGCATGCGTTTGAATTGGTATAGGCCTTTGCCTGGGACTGTAAATGCTGTCACGTGTCTGCTGTCTTTGTGTAGTGGTATTTGGAAGTATGCTTGGCTGAGGTCGAGTTTTGAAATGTATTTTGCCGCGCGTAGTTTGTCTAGTATTGCTGTCATGTATGGGAGTGGGTAGGCGTCCTTCTTCGATACCGAATTGACTTTTCTAAAATCTAGGCAAAATCTGTATGAGTTATTTGGTTTCTTTATCATTACGATTGGGCTTGACCATTCGCTCTCAGATGGTTGTATTACGTCTTCGTTAATCATTTTGTCTACTTCTTCGTATATTGCCTCTCTAATTTTTGGCGACACCATGTAATATCTTTGTTTTATTGGTGCGTGTCCTTGTGTGTCTATTTTGTGTGTTATTAAGTGTGTGAGGCCCAGTTGGCCTGGTGACGTTATGATTTTGTCTTGTATGAGTGCCTGTAGTTTTGTGTGTTCTGGTTGTGTAAGTGCTTGGATACCGCTGCATATCTGCGGTGTCGTGTCTGTGTTTGTATGTGTCTGTTGTGTGTTTTCCTGTGTTCCCGTTTGTTGCGGGTGGTGGTTTTGTTCTGGTGCCCGTCTCGGGGTTCGTCTCGGTGTTTTGTGTTTCTTTTCTACTGTCTGTACTGATTTCGGTAGTGTTTCCGGCCATTCCTGCATTTCATATTCTATTTCTGGGTTTGTTCCTAGTCTCCATTTGTTTCTGCTGAAGTCCATTACCATCCCAACGGTGCGTAATGCGTCTGTGCCTAATAGGCATTTCCATGGTAGTGTCGGTAGAATGCCTAGATTAATGTTCGCTTCCATGTGTGCAATTCTAATTGTTTGTTCTGTTGTGCCTTTTACTTCTGTACTTGTCCCGTTTGCTACTATAATGGTCTTGTTTTGTGATTTTTCTATCTGTGTGTGTTTGTGTCTTAATATCTCTCCTATTTCCTGGCCTATGTATGAGTGTGTTGAGCCTGTGTCTATGAGTGCGTTAAATGTTAGCCCCTGCATTACTACTTTTATGTACAGTCGCTTGTCCCCTTTGTGTTGTGACATTGCCCCTGTCCATTGTTCGGGTATGTGTGTGTGAATTGTGGGAGCTACCTTCACCCGTTCTGGGTGCTCCCTTATTCGTTTCCCGATTGTTGTGGCTTGTTGCATTGCCACCTCAGATGGCCTGGTTCGTTGCAGTTATAGCACCTGCGTGGTATCGTGCCTGTATGAGGTTGTATTTGTTGTGGTGGTGTGTCTGTTGGTGATGTGTGTGTGATTGCTGGGTACCGAGGTGCGTATGTGTTTTGTTTTGGTTGCTGTATTTGTCGTGGTGGTGCGTATGTAGGTGATGTGTATGAGATGGCTGGGTATCGAGGTGTGTATGCGTTTTGCTTTGGTTGCATTTGTGGTGGTGGTGTGTATGTGATGGCTGGGTATCGAGCTGTGTATGTCTTTTGTCTTGGTTGCTGCATTTGCGTCGTGTATGTGTGTATAGGTTGCATTACTGGTGTTGGTAGTAGGGCTTTTCGCGGTTGTGTTAGTGTGCGTTCATTTTGTCTCGTCAGTATGTTCTGTCTTCTCTCTTCCCATGCGATGTTTTCTTCCCACTTTTTCCCAGCCTGTTCTAGCTGGTCGAATGATGTTATTCTCTCTAACTCTATTCGCTGCTTGTATTCTAATTTCATGTTTCTGTATGCTATCTCTAGTTGTTTTTCGGTTGGGTATGGTGGGTGTAGCCTGTCTAAGAGTGTTTGCATGCGTATTAAATATTCTGTTATGGTTTGGTTTTCTCCTTGTATGCAGTCCCTAATTTCTTCCTCTAATTTGTGTTTGTGTCTTGGGTCTTGGAATATGTCTAAGAAATGCGTTTCGAATTGTTGTCGTGTTAACCATTTTCCCCTATGTAATCTGTACCACTGTTTCGCGGTACCTTCGAATAATGGTGCTAAATTGTTTATCATCTGTGTGTCGCTCAGTTCGTAACCGATTTGGAGCTCTCTTATGGATTGTATAAATTCGTATGCGTCTTCTGTTTGGTCTCCTGTATACTTTACGTTCCATGTTTGTATTGCCTTCATTGGCATAATCGCTCGCTGGCAGTGTGTGTTATTTACGTACTGTGTGTGGTTTGGGTATATTGTCTGTGTGTCATATATTCTTGGTTCTGCTTCTCCGTGTTGTATTGTTTGTACTCTGTCTTCGAAATCTAACAGATCGCGCATCTGTCTTCTTTGACGTTCACTTGTGCCTATGTATGTTTCCGCGCCTGTGTTTTCGTGTGCTCGATCGCCTGTGTTTGGTCCGTCTATTCGTCTGTCTTGTGGGTCCGTCTCTGTTCTACTGTGTGGTTGTATATGTGTGCTGTGTAAAGATTCTATATTGCGTAGCATCGCCGCGCTTATTGGGTTCGGTGTGTTATATGTTTGATCTATGTTATCATCCCTGATTGGGTAGTGTACTTGCATGCGTTGCATTGGTTGTATGTTTTCGTTGTGTATTGGTCTATATGTGTGTATCGCGTCGCGTGTGTGTCTCAGGTCGTCCTGTATTGTGTTGTTTTCGAAGTGCGAGCGTATCGGCCCTTGTGTGCGTGTGTTTATCGAGACCGCCGGCTCGCTGTGCCTTCTCTGTGACATTGCCGCTTATGTAGTGTTATTTGTGTGTATATTCCACCGTTTTTCGTTTGAATTTTTCGTTGTTCTATTCTATTTTACTATGTAATTATGTTTTACCGTGTTATTTATTTTGGGGGAGAGTTCGTGGGTTATTTTGTTGGGCGCCAATTTGTGACGGGTTTTAGACCGGCAACAAATAAGGGGAGTGGGAGTCCGGCAATGAAATAACTTGAGGCGGTGTATTGCGGTGTGGAGTGTGTTTTATTGCTAGTACTCGTGTGGGGTGAGTGGGTGTGTGTGTAGGTGGGTGTTCGCGGGTGTTCGCGAGTGTTCGTGAGGCGGTACCGACCTGTCTCTGGTTTTTCGGTGGCGGTTTTGTTCTCGTGCGAGTCGGCTTGCGTTCTAGGATTTCCGTCTCGTCTCACTGCACGTCTCAACTCGAGTGAAGTCCTCCCGTTTCTCGTGTCCTGTTGCGTGTGTCTTCATGTTACTTCGTGTACTTCCGTGTGTCCGGTGTGGCGTGTATTTGTGTGTTTTGGTGTTTCTCGTCTTCCCCGCGGGTTTGGGGTTTATTGTGACTTGCACACTGGGTGCAACGTCACAATTGTAATTAGGGCCCCATTAATGTTCCTTATGAGACCCTGGTAAAACAAATATTTACGACTATTCGGGGTCTTGTCATTCTTCCTTGGTTCAACCCTAAGATTCGTCGGGCCTCTCTCGGACGATCAAATACGGGCCCGATTAATATTCCGTACAAGGCCCTTATAAACCAAATGTTACATGCCTTATGAGGCCCTTATTATTTTTCCTCATCGGGCCTTCAATATTATTCGGGCCAAATAATCAGGTCCCGATCGGAGCCTTGGTAGAATTTCTGCACGGGTACAAATGGTCAAAAAGACCATCTAATAAATTACATGGCAACTCATGCGACGTTCGCAGTTCCATACCGCTAGGGGTGTCGCGGATGCAAATAATCAGTGGACCGAACTGACGACGGCATTGAATACAATTGAAGGGCCCACTAAAACAGTGGCCCAATGGAGGAAGGTGAAATATGCTTATTTGTATTCAACATTTTGAATATAAATTTATTATGTGGGGTATTTTCGAACATCAGCCGAGTTTGGAAGATTACAATGTGTTTCATCAATAGTAAATGATGTTTTTATTTTCAATTTACAAGACTTGGATCGACATCAAAGGCAAGCCCCGTAAAAAAGGATCTAGCCTAGTTCTAGCCAGAAAACGGACGGGCAATTTCCCCGACAATACAGAGCCACTCAATGACTCCGAAAAAAAAGTTCTTTCTACGATTGGCTCCGAATTCATCGAAGGAATAAATGGTGTGACGTTGCACCCGGTGTGCAAGTCACAATAAACCCCAAAACCGCGGGGAAGACGGGAGACACCAATGCACACAAATACACGCACGCCAAAGGATACACGAAAAGACGTGAAGAGACACGAAAAGACACGAGACAGGACACGAAAACCGGAGGACTCACTCAAGTCGAGACGAGCAGTGAAGTGAGACGCAAAATAAAAGAAAAGCACGCCCGTTCGCACGAGGACCCGACCACCACCAAAAAACCCGGAGACAGGTCGGTACCACCGCGCAAGCCCTACACACACACACTCGCCCTCGCACACCCGCATAAATAGTTTTAATAAAACACAATCCACACGACTCGAGATCGCCCCGATTTATTTTATTGCCCACCTCCGACTCCCTTTATTTGTCGACGGTCGAAAACCCGTCCCAATGGAGTACGAGACAGCCTTCCGAAATCTGTTGTGAGAGATTTTTAATTGAACAAAATCAAACATGTTATTTATGATTGAAACAAATTTAAATATGAATGAGAATCTAAATTGCGCATGCATAAGCGGTATCTTCAAATTAGCACTTACACATCCATATGATGAAAGTTGTACATAACCAACGAGAGTGTGCCACAGAAAGTATAATAACATGAATGTTTAAAAATACAATTATTATATGTTTTGACGAGTCTGCGCTCCGGCGACTCATTGCCGGTGATGAATCTCTCCTTAATCAAAAAGAACAGAGAATAAATTTATTAAATGAATTGAATATTGAGGTTGCGGTGCCAGTGCTGAATAAGGCCAAAGAACACACGGTACTTGGTATGCAAAGTTCAACAAATTCATAAATAGTTATAATTTACGAAAGGATATTTCATGAGTAAAATGTAGTTACCACAATATGCTTGTGCCGATACCCGCTCATTGAGTTTATCCTTTACGGGATGCGTACGTCCGCTTCAAAAAAATCATTATACCCTATTGGCCAACCTATAAAAATAAATATTTTTATGTAGCTTCAAATTGTTACACTGTCAAGGGACAGTATTCGATGACACCGCCACACACGCATGATACATATACATCACCCATACACACACCACCCAAAAACACATCTATGAAAAAACAATACACTTATGTACCACCCACACTAACACGCCCTGACACACCTTCTAAATTTGTATCGACCAAAAGAGCTATACATACACCACCTATTCACGCGATCCATATTAAACAAATATCTACGCAGACAAAACCCACACAAACGTCGAACGTACAAACATCTCCAGGATTACGTGCAACCGAATCATCTACGTACACACAACCGACACTAACACCCCCCAACATGCACAATACCTAAATTAGAAAAAAAATAAATAAAAATATGCATGCATCACACATTTGCACAACTTTTGAAAACCCACCACCTACGACTACTCATCCAACGCCAACAACCCATTCATACCGACCTACAGAATTTCTTTCATACGAAACAGCTATACGTGCTTCATCCATTAACACGAACCATAAGAACCAGCCATCTACGTCTACACAAAACGTACACACACCCACGTCCAACAAAACTACAACAAAACGTGCTCACACCTTTTATTATAAACGAAACAGCTGCACACGCATCCACCAACGACACAACCCTTACAACCCAACCATCGACGCAAACCCTGCCCATGCGAACAACCCCTACAGACTCATACAGCATGCATACATTCACAGCGCAAACTGAAAAACGAAAGCGAAAAGCAAGCAACACTCGGTCTATTGACGATCGGACAGCGCAGTTTGTTCTGCTCCAACAAAAACAAAACGAAATTCTAGAGGTGAATACTCTCTAAATTAATCAAAACGTGCGTACAAAGCGGATTCGTGAATTATGACACTGTATAAATACACATCCTTTTTTCAATAGACAATGTCACGGGCAATGCTCATCACTGCGGAGAATGAAGCAAAGCGGATATAAATTAGTCATCAAACAATGATGTTCAAGCGTGCCAAGCTGGAGCAACAAAATGAATTATTGGCTGCTATTTTAAAAATTGTTACTGAAAAATTTCAACTTTAATAAAACCAAAACTATATTCTACAACCTTATTCTACTATAATCCAAAAGAAATCGAACTCGCCTCATTTCTTATTTTATTCCAAACATGTGAACAATAAAAATCGCATAAAAATATATAATCAGCAACGATGTTCGAGTGTCCCAAGCTCTGGCTGAAAAAAAAAATTTTATCGAATTTTTTATATCACAATAGTTTTAAACAATATAGTAACCCATTGAGTCCCCATAAAAAACAGGTAAAGTAAACAAAAACGAAATCCGTATGAATACGTTTTCTATGTGAAATCGCTTGCCCTCTCCGAATGCGGCGTTAGAATTTCAAAATTCTGCATCAAAAATTCAATAGAACCGGTCAAAGTTGACAAAAAATTGTATTTTTGTTTAAATCGACTCAACACATATTTCCTCAGTTTTACTGTAATAATATTGCTTCAGACAAGTTTGTATTGTTATACTAGGTTCATAAATATTATTACAATGTTGGAAATAAATTCGTTCAATTTAAAAAATAGCCGACCCAACATGGCGGCTGCAACAACAAAAATCAAACATACACGTCGAATACGTATAAAAATGAGTACTCACATATGGTTTTTGGTATATGTTGGATTTTTGTGGATCAAAGGATCAAAATGTTTAATTCAATCCAAGTTAATCATGAATATCATAAAAATTTCAAACCATTTGGTCAGAATAATCTAATAATTTTAGAAAATATTTTTGTATATTTATATTATGCAAATAGTAATTAGTTTAAATAAATCAAATTTATATTTTATCAGGATTTTGATTTTATTGAAATTCTGGCTCCGAATTCGGAAAGAACAAGCGATTTTACACATGAAACCATTTTAACCTTATTGGTTTTTGTTTATTTTACCTGTTTTCAAAGCCAAAATTTAATCGACTCAAAATGTCCGCTTGGGACCTAATGGGTTGAACAAGTCCGTTGCACATGCATCGTTTTTTGACTTATATCGAAAGATAAGATTTTAATAAATTTTTCATCGCGAAAGTATAGATTTACATGCAATGAAACTTTGCAATGAAGATGTTATTGTACATAAGTGTGGATTAGCGGTATAACAACGAAATAATTCTTGGCTTTCAAAGGAAATTTACATACTTTCGCTAAAATTAATTCAACCGCGTAAGCTGTAGGCAGCCGTGTTTCAGTTTCTCGAACAATTTTTATATGTAATTTATCGGATGCGTCCTTCAAATGCTCTTTGTAAAAGTTATCGACTACTTTTAACACATTTCCAATAACTTTAACGTTTCTATTTTCGGTTTTCATAAAGTAATGGCACTGAATATAATTACCATTGCTTAATACGACACAGCTGTTGCTTTCATTGCGACAATCTACGATAATCGAATCTTTCGTAAAAACGTGGATTTCTTGTATTGGGCGATACATTGATAGATCAAATTTGATATCATTATCATCTGAATATACTTTACATGATCTAATTTCTGCTAGTCTCTTCCAAATTTGTTTAAGAGGTTGTCTGCCATTCCCTACAAGTTGTTTAATTTTTCTTATAAGATTTTCGAATCTTTTCGAATCTAAAAGCACTAAAATCATCTAATGGTCCAAACCGTCTTGCGTCTGCAACTATATATGTAATAAATTGTGAACGTTAAATGTGACGTTTTTCCTTCCATAGCGAACTTCAAAGTCGTTAACAAAATGTTTTACCTGCTGATCGGCAAAGTTTAAATACTCCTCATCCTTACATAAAGTTGGGTTCACTAACATAGACACAGCGACGTGTAGATATAAAAAGTGGATGTATAATTCTGTTTGTAAAATATTTAAATAAAACAACCGGACCAGTAGATAAAAGGAACTGCCTCAATTCCGTAGCTTTCCATAAGCGTCGAATTTTTCTAAATTGTCTAGGATTTCTACAGAAGTCTGATGGTACAAAATCTTTTAAATCATTTAATCTTTCAGATATTTTTTCAATATCGGAATCACTTAGTACTGATTTTATCCATAGTTCACTTAATTTTAACATGACGCCAAGACAAATCAAATGCATATAATCAAGCACAACATTGGTAACTAAGCCAAATTTTGGAATATCTTTTAGAATTGTTTTTCCATTTTTTTGATAATCATCACCCAATGAATCATTGTACTGCCGATCTTTTACTTTTTCGTCTATCCTTAAAGTGAAAACGCATCCAGGAAAATGTACTGCACCATGAAATTCACCTTGGATAGTACACTTCGTGCAGCTGTAATATCCAGAGTGATACTTGACGCATAAAACAAATGATTTAGCAGGTGCATCACACACTAACTCAAAAAGTACGGAATAATGTTCACCCTTATGCTCTATTCCATTATTAATAAAATAGGTAATTTCTTCTTTAAATTCTTTTAAAAATTCATTGACGTCAGATGGCTTATCTTCGCCATGATAAATTGCAAGTACTTCAACTAGCTTTAGTATAGTTTCCGAACAAGCAATACTCCATAACCCTTTTTCCGAAGAAGCAGCAAGTGGAGCACCATCGATACCGACAAGAAGTTTTATGCAATCGATAACAATTCCTTTACGTATATACGTATCAATAAACAATTTTAATGCACTCTCAAGTCCATAATGACAATATTCTCCTGATCCCATTTTACGAGTGTTAACATTTCTAGGAGTTCTCAATAAAGTTCAAGCAGTTTCTGAAAAGGGTGCACCAGTTTCTTTTCTTAACTTTTTTATAAGTTCTTGAATAAATTCGTGTGAAATCTTGTGAACGTATTTTAGGCAAAGTTCTCGAATTTCATTGATGAATTTTGCTTTGTCGTCATTTTCATCTAGAAGTAAATATTCTAAATCTGCTTCTGGACAATTTTCTGCTGCGCTTCTTCGTCAGATTCTTCATCATCGTAGTTTTGCAAAAAGTCGTTTAAATAAAAATTTTTGTCTGTATTTTTTTTATTTTCATCGTTAATACCAAGAACATCGTCTAATACTGTTGCATGCTGTTTAGCGAGATTTATATCAAATATTTTTTTTTTACTGGTACTTTATTTTCTACCACTTCATCTACACGACGTTTGAATTGGTCTGCAATTAATTGATCAAGTGATGTCTTTTTTTGTGCACATAATGTATTCATTAAACACATACTATTTAAAGTCGGATTACCTGAAGGAATTTCATCATGCGGTTTACTTTTCTCTATTTGTTTTAATGCATCGCTATTATCTAGAGTAACATTTTGGCAAATGTCTGGAAACGTATTAAAACATTTAGTAATTTCTTTATAGAATAACTTTTTTTGTTCAGATACTCTGCGACGTACCGTTCTTTCTGAGCGCATGATTAAATTTTCATTAGACTTGACCTGCAACATAAAAATTTTGCATTATTTTAGAAAAAAAAATAACATGGTGTGAATAATAAAACAAATCAAATTACATATTATTTTTCATCACAGTTGATATTGATCATATGAGTAAAAAAAAAAAATCTTAAAAATAATACATTATGCACCAAGGGACGAAAGCAGGCGTTTTCTGTCGAGCACATATTTTGCAGAATGAGTCGCAAGTCGAGGGCACCAAAGGCACCCGAAAGTTAAGACGAGTTCTAAAAATCTTGCGAGACAAAACGCCTGCTTCTTCCCGTGGCACATATACTATTTTCTACAACATATGCATTAAAAACGAGTGAAAGTGAGGTTAGAAACATGAGAACGGCGTTCGCCGCTTGGGGCAGCACTGTTTCGGTTTATTTTCACTGTTATTTGAGTTTATTCCCCTGTCACTAGAGTTTATTTCCCGCTGGCAAGTTTTTTCCCCTGTTCATTTCCCCGATCAGAGAATTGTGACTTTTATCCCCCTAAGGAGGGCAAAAAACACGAGTTTTTAATCCATGTGTGCAGAAAAGTTGTATATAAACTATTGAAAACAATTTTTCTCTCAAATGTACGCTACCTTAATATTAGGCTATATCGACGCCCGATACAAATAAAAGCACGTTTCAGATTCCGGGTGGAAAAGAGCACGTTTCAAATTCCGGGTGGAAAAGAGCACGTTTTGGTTTCCGGGGGAAAAAGAGCACGTCTCAGGTTGACTTGAATACTAGCACGTTTCGGGTCGACTCGGATACTAGCACAATTCAGGTTGACTTGAATGTAAGCAACTTTCCGATATGATAATCATAACGTTGGAAATTCATAATTCTAAAAAGAAAAACTCGATATAATTTCATTATTCATGTTCACTGATTTATTAGGTACCCACATAATTACAAAAACTGTTGACACTGGTAAATCAGAAGTTGAAAAAAATAAAAATAAAAGCAACGAAAAATTTCATTTATCATCTCATTCATACGTAGAAGTGACCGGGAATGAGCAAGGTTGTTTTGGGTATTCGCGGAATCAATGGTGTTCCTTGTTGACATTGCGTATTTGAAAACACTCCTATTCGTTGTATATATTGTATATATTATGTTTATGTTAGAATAAGTAAAGAAGTGCGAATGTGTGTGTGTGAATGTGGGCTAGCGAGCCGGTAAAGAGGAGCCCGTTGGGGCGTAGGTAGGTGGCGCAGCGAGCGTCGAGCGTAGCGGAACGATGGAACTGGGATTCCGGGACACAGTTCCCATGCGTTCGTGAAAAGCGAGGGACGCTAAAGAAGAAAATAAGGAGGATTCGGGGCGTAAGGAGGAGGTGAAGCGAGTCTGACGAGACGTGAGATTTGTAACGGGAAAAGAAGGAAAAACAGGCATACGGCCGTACGCGTAGTCAGGAAGAGGAGTGAACGAGTTGTGAGAATTGAGAACTAAATAAACTACTTATTAAACTCAAAATATTACCGAGTGCGAAGTCCCCCCCCCCCCCCCCCCCCTTCCCAACCTTCTCCCGACGCCAGAAGAATCTCTTATAACATTTATATATATTATATTATTATTATATCATATTGTATTATATACAAACAATAGGAGTGTTTGAGTAATTCGTTAGTACTTGGCGATTTGTTTGATTTCACTACCTAGACGTGCGGAAATTTTTGGTCATCTTTTATCATTTCACCATTTTTATCGTACTTAGTTTTTGTCTTTTTTTTTTTTTTTTAATTTGCTTAATTTGTTATAATTAAAACGTTTTTGCCTGTTATGAAATTTTGTACTTGGCGGAATTTTTTACATTGAATTGTAATATATTATACACAATAGTACATATGTGCATTGAAGAAATCAGATTATGTTCTGTTCCCAACATACCATTTCCAGCGAATCTACTTCCGAATAACAAGCATTTTTCATACCTATGTTTATTTGGGTGGCTGTATTTCATGAGGGTAAAAAAAATCCCCAGCCGTTCCTCGAAGCTGTGTCAAATTATGAAAAAATAATCGGTAAAGTTGATTTTCTATTTTTATTTTGATATTAACAGGTGCCTACAACGATCTTCGCTTATGAAGGGCCTGTTTTTTTTTTTCTTTTCACAGAAGAGTTGATTCTTCAAAAGCGACATCTCCTGGCATTATTTCTCATATTAAATTTTTTCGTTTTTCACATTGGCGGTGAAATAATAATAAACCATTTAATTTTGCATGTTTCCAGCGATAACCCAGTTTGAAGAAATCATTTTCCGCATTTTCTTTTCATCTCATGTATGATGCGGAAGCTATACGAATTACAAAAAAATGCCGAAAGACCTATTTCGCAGATGATTGATTTACCTATGAATAACGTTACTATGATTTTTCTCGTCTCTTGTACATTTGCGTAAGCATTTATTGTTAGAAAAAAAAACTACAATTCCGCGGGAATTCGATAAAATAATAAAATAATTATAAACTGCAGTCTCGCTATTGTATGCTGATGCTGTTGTCACTAATCGCGCGAATACAATTTCATCGTCATGCGTAAGGCTCATTTGAAAACTACTTGAAAACGTAGAAACAAAAAAATGTTTCTTATTTTTTGACTATTGCAAGTAAACTAACAAAGAGACGAGGGAGCGCGAGGGCTTGGAATCTACAGAACGACGAGACGCTTCTAGCTGGTAAAAAAAATTGGAAAGAATCAGATAACTTGATGCCAAATGGGCGTATCCGCCAAAATTTTCGTTCAATCGCAAATGCTCGGATAACTTATAAAACGCAAAGATTTATCGATGTTGCAATAGAACAAAATTTCGGCGGATACGCGCTTTTGGCATTAAGTTGTCTGCTTTTTAAATATTTTCTCCAGCTAGGAGCGCAAAGGATGATCAGCATTGGGCACTTTGTCGTGTACGTACCATAACTTTGCACACAGACAGGACACATGTTTTACATTTCTTTACGTGTGTTGCGTCCATGTGTAAAGTTACGGCAACGTATGCGACAAAGTGCCCTATGGTAGCTGAGCCTTATCTCCGGCGTTTACGCCGTTTTGCTTTTAGTTTTTTCGCTTTTCAATGTTGACGTATTTTTTCATTTCGGAGATTTTTTAGTGAAATAAGGAAAAAACAAAATATGCCCTTTTGCATTTGAAAATTGGAAAAGGGCGTAAACATGTCGCTTTCGCCTTTGTTCTATCGTTTATTAGTCACGCGATGTGTCTTAGATTTCGCGTGATTTCTATCGCCGCCGGTCTACTGCGAACGTATGTAGGTATACTTACTGCGGTTGATTCGCGGACGGTTTCGTCCCAATTGTTTTCTGGTTGGGCAGTACCAGACAATTTATTTTGACCACCACTGAACGCCGACGGCGGCGCCGGTTAAGTGCCAGCGAATGGAAGTAACTCCACGATCTTCTGCTGTCTAGTGTCCGATCTCCGAGTCTCCGATGACAGTTTAATACCGATACCTAACCTCGTAATCTATTTCGTAGCTGTATTTTCCTATACAACGAGTATTTATCATTTATGGAGCAGCATTTTTCTGAACGATTATCACTTTAGAATGACAACTTTCAATTTGCCGAAACGGATTACGAGGTTAGGTATCGGTATTAAGCTGTCATCGGAGACTCGGAGATCGGACACTAGACAGCAGAAGATCGTGCAGTTACTTCCATTCACTGGCACTTGACCGGCGTTGCCGTCAGCGTTCAGTGGTGGTCAAAATAAATTGTCTGATATTGCCCAACCAGAAAACACTTGGGACGAAACCGTCCGCGAATTAACCGCAGTAAGTATACCTCTCGGGAACTCGTTTCAAGAAGCTCGCATTCGTTTCAAATTAAAGGACCGACGTTGGTGTGAAGCGTTTGCACGTGTGTGTTACGTGCACTCTCATGTGTGGTGTGTGGATGTGAGTGACTGTAGCGCACCACACGCTGCTGGGTCAGCGAAGCAAAACCAGCTAATAGAAGAATATTAATTGAAAATTGAAATTCTGTCGGCTTAGGGGAAAATATCATTTTTGAACACCCTTTACCGACCTTGAGCTGTCATAACCTTCAAACTATTCATCTCGAAAAATTCGGATTGCTCTCATTTTGAATATCCGTTCGTTCTCTGAAAACGGGATCCCTTGATACGGCATCGTGAGTGCAACCGTTTGCTCGTAATATTTGAATAAACAAACCTCCGTACCATCAACGTCAATTTGGGGAAAAACTAATAATTTGTTGATTATAAAAATGTTACGAACGGCCTTCAACCCGTTGCAATAGACCTCGCGGTGCAGGTATCGCGCCAGCCTGCTTATTCGGCGCATTCTTGCAAGTGGCATCCGGACGCGTAAAGTGCGGTGAACCATGAGTGCAACCAAATCGAAGGGGGTGTCGCAATGCTACCTCAGCGATTAACCTTCCTTACCACCGAAAAGCCGAACTATAATTAAACCTGACCAGCCTACCCAAAAGTAGTCTTACAACCTGGAGTGAAGAGAGCAAAGTGTTCCCCACCTGGAGGATAGTTCGAAGTGCACCTAACCACCGGAGCCATCTACTGGAAGAGACCACCCGGTTCCTGACGAGGTCCGGCTGGATAAGGAAGCTCCAACGGTTCACTTCAACCAAGCTCCACGCACTCCTCCAGCCAACCCTCTAGAACTGTAGGCAAAGGGTCAGTTCGGTACAGTTCGGCAACCCGGTGGTAAGTTCTCAAATACATTTCCTATCCATTCTTGAGAAAAGCTCCTAGGCTCACCTTTCCCATTCTTATTCAATCTAGCAATCTATTATACCCCATTTGTAAACTATCCAACATTGTAAATTAGTTGAGAACAAATATATCTCGTTAGACCGAATTCCTATATCTCTATATAAACTCCCGTCACCCATTTCAGTGACGTTTCAGCATAGCAGGTGTGCTTTTGCACTTCAATAAAGCTAAACCCTAGAAGATCTATCTTTAACCGCTCAAGGGTAGGTCCAAATACGGGTTACGCTGGACGAGACCTCTCGATCTTCGTCTGCACGTAACAAAAACAAGGTGTTGTCAAATGGTATCACCAAAAGAAGACAAAAATAATTGTTTGAAATTTATTTAAGAAGCCGTTGGTATTGATATTGAATAACATATTGTTCTAAGCAATTGTTTGAAAATTTTGATTATCGCATCAAATTCTGTATATTTTTACAAATCTTGGACCAAAATTTTCAAACATTAGAAAATTCTCCTCCCTGTTTGAAATTGAATTGTTGACTGACCTGCAATTGTCAAAAACCCAGTTGGAGGGAGAATGAGAATACATTTTCGAATGGTTTTTCCGGGCTACACGATGGTATTTTTTCAAAATGTTATACCAGTTTTTAATTTGTCTTCTTTTCAGTCGACATGCCGTAAAAGAAATTCAGATTCCAACTACATATTTTTCAGATTACTTGATTATATCCGCATACATGTCCGTCAATTTTCGGAAATAAACAAAATTGGTTAACGAACATCTTAAGCCATTAATTGTGATTTTCAGCCGATTGAATCGTTCGTTGCAGCGAAGCGCGGTATGACATACGGTGAAAATTTTCAAACTACAAATATGTATACGTGAGGTGATATGTACGATGGAAATGGTTGCTCGCACTTTCTCAGAAAATATATATAGAAAATATGAATTCCTGATTAATGTATATACCTATATATTATCAATATTTATTATTTTATAATAATCATTCTTTATCATTTATGTATGCATTACGTTCCACGTGTCATTTGAGGCGCAAAAATTTAAAACATATCGTACGAAAAAGCAGGGATTTAAACTGCGCGCGTGTGAGGCGATTGTCTGTGTCCTAAACACGGTGTAATAAGAGTAGGTGGTACAACTCCCTATCTTCCCTGTATAAAGGCTCTGTGATTATTTTGAAGTATCTCCTCAGCTCTCCACCAGATGTCTCAAAGGTCTAGCAGGCCAATGTAAACAGTAATGGCGCTGTTTTTCTAGGATATTTATTCCGCTTCGCATTGACAGACTAAAGATTACACATCAACTCGGGAATGCCTAATGTATATCAAGCTACTGTTGATGATATGCTTTAATGAATTAAAGACCGCTAGACCGCATCTGTGCTATATTACTGGATTCAACAAGTTGTTAACATGGAAGGAGAGGATAGAACATACCAGAGGTCCATTTTGGACATACATATTAAACATTTCCGAATAACCAACATATTAAGATGCGGTCCATTCACTTTTCCGTGTGAGTTGCATGAGGTAGAAGTATTAGCCTACTCCTTACACTAATATACCACAATGCGAATGCGTCAGTTCACAAAAATTCTAAGCCGCGACATTATCAAAGTGAGCCGGGAGAGGAAGAAATTGGCGAAACTGTATTCCAGTTGAAAAAGGAATACCATTATTAAATTCTCATCAATGAATATTACAATGCTATATTATTATCCTATTCTTTTCCTATTCCTTTATAACCGCAGGAAGCATGAAACTGTTTCATCCGCAGAAATATCATTCTAAATCTACTATAAAATATGCTGTTCTTCTGATTATATGCATAATTTACGATTATATTTCTCATTTTTTTATTTCAATGAATTATACAATGCGCACGATAATGTAGTTTCTCATCGCTGAAAATCTTATTCCGAAGACACAACAGCTATTCCTTTATTGCCGCACTTGAAATTTTCGCGGGCGTGGCCTGCTAGACCTTTGAGACATCTGGTGGAGAACTGTGAACTACGTTAAAATAATCACAGCGCCAAGCGCCAGTTGGACCACCTACTCTTATTACACCGGGTGCGTTCCACTTAACGCCCGCAGCGCTCGCGACGCCCGCTAGCCCGTTCCACATAACGATCGCGGTCGCCGTGGTCGTGCTCGAAACGTCATAGATGACGTCATAACTGGTGACCGCATTGAGCCCGCTACGCCCGTGTCGAGAGGTGGGTCTCTGTGGTCGTCTAGTGTTTTTCCCCATATCATTTGAATTGTGTACAATCAGTTCTAGTGACAATTATGGCCACCAACAAAATTTCTTTTTATAATTCCGAAAAAGATACGGTAGTGGAAATCCACGTATCCCCACAGGATGCTCTACGTGTTCAAAATCAGTAACGACGGATCAGTAACGCAGTCACGATTTCAACGGGATTCATCGTTGTTGTCGACTCCGATTTGCTCAATAGCGGCCATATTGCGTTCGCTTCGATCGCCCGCAGCGTTCCACTAAAGACACTCGCCCGGAACGTCCGCAACGTTTACAAGCTAGTGGAACGGACAGCTCTACAGTCGCGGTCGTGAGCGTTGCGGACGTTAAGTGGAACGCACCCACCGTGGTCCAATCATTTACACGTAATTGCTGTGAGTTGGTGATCGACTGTAGCGCACCACGTGTTGGGTCAGCAAACCCGACACGTCTGTGAGCTGTGATCGTGTGCGCGCATCACCTACGAGGCACTCTTACATGAGTCAGTGAAAATCGGACGATTTACGTCAGCGCGATCTCGTGTTGGGTCAGCAAAGCTCAAGTATAGGTATAAGGAAAAGTAAATGAGCATACCCCCACCACGCTGTCCGCACCTCTATACCCTTCTACACTCAACGAAAGGACTCGCCGGCTATATTCTTTGCTCTGGAAGTGTGGCGCACTATCGCGGAAAGTAGAGGTACTACCGAGTAATCATTTCGAACAAACTTCATATAATTACGATCGAATTTCACAACAGGTAAGTTCGTTTGATCGTCAATTTTGTGCTACCTATTTCAATAGTTCCTTTCCGACCGGTCCAAGAGTACAATTTAGCAATTTCATTCGGTAATATCATTGAAATAACGTTGCATACATAGGATTTCGAATTCTTTCCGCCGATGCGAATAATTTTTTGTAACTCAAAATAACGCACCAATCTATAATTATTTACCTGGATTCGGAAGAAGAATTATCACCGTATGTCATACTATCTGTATTCATGTAACATTCCCATTGCGTCTACGTAGACAAAGCGCCGTGCCTAGCCCTTGGGGCACCTGGGGCAAGCTGGGAGAACCCGCCTCTTCCGATATTTATTTTAAAATAGCCTCTTCCGATTAAATATTTTAATACAGAATTTAAAAAAAAATAATAATAATTCATAGTGGACCCGGTGGTTCGTCACTCCCACCGTATTTATTGACTCCAAACCACTATAATTTTCATTTAATCAAAAATAGCCTTCACTCAAAATTTATTTTTCGTGCTTTCACTTTTGCAAAGTCTGCAATGAGTTCCTGATAGTCGATGCGATCACATAATTCGCTTTCAATAGATATGGTGGCCAATTCTACTAAGCGTTCCTGGCTCATCATCGATCGCGAATAATTTTTAATAATTTTCAGTTTCGAGAAACTCCGCTCTCCTGACGCCACTGAAACGGGTAAACTTAACAATATCCGCAAGGCAATGACAACGTTGGGTACAATTGATAGAATATCATTCTTTACGATGAAATTCAAAACTTCAATTGGGGATTGATCAGCAGGCAAGATCACAGCTAGATTCATAATTTCGTCACACAGATCAATACCATCAATATCCATGTTCTCCCCATCTGTTAATATTCTATGCAAATCTTTGCAGCTCTTCATGATTTTTTCTTTCGTTGAAGACTTGAGAGCATGAATATCATACAGAAATTTGAAATCATTGCTGTGCGCCTGTAGTTGTTGAAATCTCTCTTCCATCGATACTACTGCTGTATCAACGACGTGGTAAAAGAATTCTGTTCTAAATTGTTCTTTCGGATCTGTTACACGTTCATCTCGAGCTTCGTATTCGAAATTACGTTTCTTACGTCGAACGCGGACCGCGTTGTTAGGGGGAAATATCGGCTCTACCTCCACCTCAGATGCTAAGTCTTTCGCTTCGCTTAGTATTCTAGAAAAACCTTCTTCAGATCTAGACTGCTTCAAAAAATCTGTGGTTCTGTCTAGAATGTTACAGCATTCAACTATATTTAAAGCAGGACTTTGTAATAATTTTGAAGCGGCATTAACTTTGTTTAGAATATCGAACCAAATGATCACGCTACAAATGAATTTAAAATTCACAATGGATTGGGCTAAGCACCGAGCCTCATGTTTCGATAGATTATCTCTTTTTTCATCGAGCGAAATTTCCACAAGTGCATCATAGATCTCTCCAAGCTGGTAGCGTATGGGTTTGATGGCATCAACCCTACTTTCCCAACGCGTATCACTGACAGCTTTGAGAGTCAGTGATGGGATATGTTTTTTTAGCACGTCCCATCTACTCGTGGAACTAGAAAAAGAAAACGTACAGCTTTTGAATAAGATCAAAAAAGCCTGTAGTTTGACCCGTGGCAGAAGCAGCATCACTAACTACGAGATTAAGGGTATGAGCTGAGCAAGGGACGAAGAAAGCACGAGGGTTCCTTTGCAGGATTCTATTTTGCACCCCAGAATGTTTACCCTTCATATTCGCCCCATTGTCATAGCCTTGGCCACGCATATCGGAAAGAGCTATACCCAAGTTCTGTAGCTCATCAAGGATAACCTCTGTTAGTCCCTTGCCTGTGGTATCAGTAATAGGGAGAAATCCTAGAAAATGTTCTCTCATTTCGAATTTCTTAGCCTTCTCATCATATGCTACGAATCTGATAATGATGGACGTCTGTTCAACATGACTTTTGTCGGGCGTGCAGTCTAATACGATAGAGTACCACTTCGCCTTTTTTATCATATCCAATAAAGAATCACGTATTTTTTTCGACATTAACGAGATAATTTCATTTTGAATTCTGTTGCTCGAGTAATGACACCGCGTCTCTTCGTTTCTAATACGTGATACATGCTCTGCCATTATCGGATCGAATTTTGCAAATAGTTCAATGAGCTTCAAGAAGTTGCCGTTATTACGCGCGTACAATTCACTAGAGCCACCGCGCAGTGCAAGAGATTGTGTGGCTAGATATTGTATGATACTGATTATACGGTGCAGAACATTACGCCAGTGCTCGATTTCCCGATTCAATACGCGCTCATGTTCCTTATCTACTGTATTTTCAGATCGTAATCGATGGTGGAATTCTCTCCAACTTTTAAACGCCGTAAAATGTATCACGGATTTTTCATGGGACGCAACATCTCGCGATATATGTTTCCAATCAGAGGAACCGTTCGTGGGCCACTGTGCTGGGATAGGTTTTGCAAATAGAAGACAGCAAAAGCAATATATACTATTTTTTTCTTTCGAGTAAATAAGCCAGGGTCGAGTAACGGATTCGCCACTATTGAGTCGCCGGGTATAAAAAGTAGGTGAGAAACGCCTACCGTTGTCGACGGGAAAATCGAAATCTTCGATTTGTATAGGGCCTTTTTCAACGATTAACTGCCGAATCTTATGATCAGTGATAAATGGCCACTTCGATGGATCAGAAAATATCTCATCGTGAATAGCTCCTGGATCTCCTGGTACGTTGTTTGCGCTTTCATTAATCGATGCATCTAACTTAACACGTTTCGCTACTGGCTCTGAGTTGGCATCAGAACTTTTATGACCCTCAATACTTATTAGTATGTCAGGTTGCAGATCTGAAGATTTGGAACATGTTAAAACAGGATTTATCATCGGCGGTGAAATGGCAATGGGATCGGAAATCGAACAACCTGCAGTTTCTGTTCGTACCGATTCATTGTCAGTTTCATTTTCTGTAAGCTCCCTTTTACTTTTAGGAAAAAAAGCATTTATATTTTAATTTTTTTTCAATTCGGCCTCTTTAGCGAGGCGCATTTTTTTGTATTCCCAACCAGATTTTTTTTTGTGCTCCATTTTGAAAGATATTCAGATATGTCAATTATATTATAGACAAAATCGGGCAATGTATATTCGGTAATGCGATTCAATTAAAAGACTAATACAGCAAGTATATGCGCTCTCGCTGTTGCAATGGCCAATACCAATCGCTGTAGCAGCACAACCAAACTCTAATACGGGACCAGTGTGACCAGCGAGACCAGCCGGAGCGAACGAGGCGAGCATGGGGCAATAGTGTAGGTAATGGTGGGGGGCCGTGCAGCCGTTACAGAACGTTGTTCAGTGCAGTGCGCGCCTGCGCGATACAATCCGCTTTGGTAATAAAGCTGGCGATGGGGCGGTCGGGGAGTATTTTTCCTAGAACTCGGGTACCCCCACCACTGAGGCGCGTTCACGCCGTCGAAATTCATGTCGCGCTCTCGTAATAGAGTGAGCCCGTAGCGAGGGTTGTGTTCGAGCAAGAATGAGGGGGAGCGGCCTTATTACCAAATCTGACGCCACATAGTGTTGCTTAAACATTGATACTTTGACGTCACGATAGTACTGATAGTTTCGGCATAAAACTATCGATACTATCAAATATATCGATAGTTTTTTTATATACCGCGAGAGTTTCTTGAAACCAAATGGTCGAAGCGCGCGAATTTCGACTTGCTATTTTCTGATTGGCTGACAAAATGCCAGTCAACGCGCACTAACGTACGTTAACTCCCTAGAACCGGCTGATAGGTGTCAGTTCACGAGAGGTTATGTTCGTTGCTTTGTAACGGACGTGAGACGCATGAGCTAGAGTTAGTTAAAATTAGCGTTGCTCAAATATTGAACTTGAAATGTTTATTAAAAATCAAACAATGCACATCTTTCAAGTTGTGAACTGTGCTAATTATCTCTATCTGCGAAAGATTGTGTCTTTTCATCTGGAGTCGGAGCTAATTCAAGCTAATAAAACTCATGCACATCGAAAAATGCGCCCGTTGACACATACTCTGATAATCCTGATCGGTTTAAAGTGAAAAATAATGCAAGCGAAACAACGGGTTGTATTGTTTAATGAAGACTGGATGAAATTACATCAGGTAAGTTGAAACAAGTTGAATATGCGTATTTCAAGTTTATTCAGTCGAACCAAAAAATAATAGGGTGGTACAGTACATTTTTATGTAAGAATTCAATAATAACTACTAATAAACTGTCCCAACAGATTGATGAGAAGCGCCAATATTAATATCCTGCGGTCCTATTCCAGTGAAGAATAATTGTATCGATTCATTCTGTGTGGAATCTGGTGGAGCAATAACAAATTATTTCTTAACTACCATAAATAAATTAGCAGAGATGAAGAAGATATGATGCCAATAGTTTAAGTTCAGTAACCTGAATTTTGATGAACGAAATGCATTACCGATGTCAATGGGAGACTTTCGAAGAACTTTTGACTAAAACCGACTTTCTATTTTTCAAGAGAAGACATTACTGAGATTGGAAATTCGCAATTTTATTCCGATTATTTTTTGATTTGATGTTAGTCTTCTTTGAAACAAGGATAATCGGACCCCCAGATTGAAAATTGAATCAGAAATACCGGAATTATTCAGCGTTAAATGTAGAGAATTCAGAATTTTTAAATGGTCCTTGCTAAACGAATACCATTCCAGGACATCCATGTTTTAGAATGATGTTTAGAACACTGAGATAAAAATTTTCAAGTCCCGGATTTAAGATTGGGTCTGTGATTCCCGAACAACAGCCAAAAATCGATATTCTCAGAGTTTTCGTTAAGAATTTTCATCATAAAATCGGATTTTGGCTGTTTTTCAGGAAATAAAGGCTCAATCTTAAATCCGATACTTAAACATCTTCATCTCAGTGTTGTAAATATCAGCCTAAAACCTGAATGCCCTTCAATCATATTCGAGACCCAAAGAGTATTTTGAAATTCTTGATGTTCTACATGTGACGCAGAATGATTCCAGCATTCCTGATTTAATTTTCAATCTTGAGGTTGATATTTTCTTCGTTTCAAACAGGTAGTTAACATGAAATCATGGAATAATTTTGAAAGATTACATTATTCATATCACAAATAGTAGGGTCTTTCCCCAAGTGGTTAAAAATAGTTGAAACAAAAACCCATTTTACAAGTTTTCAGATTATGGTAGTCTGTAAATGCAAGAATAATGCCAACCCGCTGCGATATGCAGGATTTTTGCGAAAGGTTCCTTGCGAATAAACTTTCATTTTACAGGACAGACGTTATTTTTTAATGTACATATGGCCATAATTTGAAAATTTGTGCAAGGATCTGTTTTATGTGACTATTTTTAGCCTTTTTTTTTCAAATTTCAATAAAGTTTCTCCTTAACAAGAATGTCAATCGTGAGGCATTATTGTAAGAATTTATGTAGATCTTCAGACTGACTCAAATCGACTCGAAGATTTCTTTTGATGATGAGTCAAACGATTGTGGCTGCCCGATACGAAGGAGGGAGTGTTCTTAACTGATGAGGTTGATGTAGAGGTCGATGATCCGTACGGAACGTGCATGGTACAGCTACCCTGATGTACGGAGGGGTTAATCTCTATCTACGTTGGCACGACGGAGCCCATCTGTTCAGCATTGAACGTGGAGAAGCTGTTGTTGGAATACTGCAAGATTTTATAATGGAAAGTTGAGTTGAATTAACTTTTACACAAATTCCACATTTGTTTTGCTTTCAAGAAATTTTTGGTTAGTTTGCAAGAAAATGAGGTTTAATGGAAGTATGATTTTTAGAAACGTTCCAAAAATTTTTGTTGATTGAATGATAATTATTACCTTGAAGCTTCAGATGCTCAGCAGTTTGAAATAAGATAGCTAGAACAGCTTAAAACCAGAGAGGATGTTTTCGACGTAAGGCACGGTAGACGATACTGCAACGGAGAACTGCGATGCAGAGGTCAAGAACAGACGACTCGCCACAGCTCTTTCGCTTCCACGAGAAGAAATCACACACCATTTATTTTAAGTCATTTAATTGTAAATTCGATAAGAAGTTTTGCTGACATTTATTGAATAAACACGAAATTGAACTAAAGAATTCATTTTCACATACCTGATTCTCCGCATCTGCTGTTTTATGTTGAATTTTAACTTTTTTAAGTCGACTCATGGACTTTGAATACCTGACACACAGACCTGACTGAGATTTTTTATTTATTCGACTTAAGACGATTGTGACAGCAAAATCTATTGTTGTCAAACTTTCAGTGACTAGATTTCTCAATCAACGGAATTTAGTTCATTTTCATTTTCAACATACTCGAAAAAACAAAAATAATCATTCTCGTTTGAACAAAAATAGCAGAGTTCACTGATTAATCGCTTCCAATTATTCGATTAATTCGTAATAACCATCAGTAGCACAACATTGAAGGGCAGCTAATTACGCTACGACAAACGTGACATAACCTCTCGACATGTGATAGCCAGGCTGTCTGCAATAGCAGACGCGATTCGCAATTTAATCATCCTAGTAACATTTTGACGAAGTTGGCCGCCTGTACAGACTCGGCGCCGGCGCAGTCTGAGCATTCTGTTTCAAGAAACTCTCGCACATAAATACATACGTATAATCGTACAATAAGTCTCATACAGCACGATCGTCGCATAGACGTCATAAATACGTTGGGTTGGGTTTTGTTGGGCTGTGTTGAATAGATTTTTCGATGAATTGTCATTCGGTGAATTAATTTCGACAAATTGTTTTTTCGACGAATCATTTTTCAATTCAAATTTGTAGATTCAACTTTTTTTTATTCTATTTAAAAAAAAAATTGACGCGAGTCCACCGGCCGCCTTCACGGCACAGCGCGTGGGGCAGCTGCCCCTTTGCCCCACCCCTAGGACTGTGACAATCTGAAATATATGACTAACGTTGGGTACGATGAGACTTACAAACTGTCGATGTACGTCTTTGTCAGCCTGCAGTCTTTTTTTGAATTTCACAACTTTTTTATGAGTAGTTAATGGAAAATCTGGTAGTAACCGTGGTTCTTCGTCCATCTCTGAATTTTTTTCATTACTGGATCGGTCTGAATTTTCGAATGAGTAGTTAACTTGTAATCGACTTTCATTTTTGCTGATGTTTTCTTATCTCAACGATTAAATGAAGGATCCTCGACTATCGGGGTGATTGGAGAACAGAACTCCGCGGGTCTATTAAATATAATAATGGTTGATTCAGGAATGACAGATGGACTAAATTAAGTGAGATTCGGGTATATTGGAGGTAAGAGTAAAAGTCTTTCATTCAATGAAACAGCGTGCATTCATGAGCGATGTTCAGGTATGATAGTGCCTTGAATGATAAGCAATGAGGTTTATTTGATTAAAGTAATGTGTGTGAACAATTTGGTCGGCGTAATGTTGTTTGTGAGTTTTTGCGGAGTACTTAGGCTATTCGCGTTTTTGAGCTGATATTAATAACTCATATAACGTGAGACTTAAACTAAGATTGTACCTTCAGGTGAACGACTTTTAGTTGATTAAGAACATGGAATCATCCGCTTATGATACAAAGAAATGAGTACGCGGCGCGCTGCCAAGCTATATCTTGTATGCACTATGTGTGTAGAGTTTGTTGAATGCTATGACTCTGAGTTCAATTGCCCCTTCGGAAGATAATCACGAAGCGAAGGAAATATTATTAATCAAATGAACTCGAAACATGTTTTACTATACTCTACTGACTTTTTTAGCCGACCACATAGGATCGGACGATTGAGGACGACGAACCAACCAGACGAACTTCACTCTCGCAAATAATTGATATTTCTCTATCTCATCACATCAATCTTTCTTGAAGTTACTGGTACATTCACGGGAGGTACTTTGACAACGAGAGCGACTAGGCGTGCGGGAAGACGGACCGCTAGGCGCACAACACGCCTGGCGGATCTCCGTCGGTAGGCGTAATAGCTAAAGAATATTAGGATTAAATTCTGACATGTCACAAACTTCCTTGAGAATAATCTGCAAAGTTTTTTCGAAGTCTTTGATGTGATCTGGAAATAGAATGTATCAATAGCTTTTCAAAAGACTGTATTCGATTCATCAAAGGATCGATGTAGATATCGTGTATGACGTCGGATCGGACGTTCGCGAATGTTACTAGCACATGACTACCAGAAACATCGCGATGAACTACCCAGACGCACAATCAGTAGTTGAGGGTCAACAATTACCGACTAAGTACTGAAGTACACTGGACAAGTTAGAAATCCAATAACGCTCAGGGAATTTCCTCTATTATGGAAATTATAACGGTGTTGATTCAAGAGAAAGGATTATTTAATCATCTAGATTTGATTTGTCTTACCTCGAGAACTCTGTCGTTGACTGAAATTGATGAAGCAAACTCAGGATTATGAATTGGTTTATTGAATACGAAACGAAAGGCATTAACACTTTTATCTTCGATTTATTGATGTAATAAAAGTGATAATTCATAAGCAGAAGAGATATAATGAAGTAATTAGGAAGATTAACGTTTATTTAGAAATATGCTTTGAATAAGTTTTACTAGCTGTTTTACCGAAAGAGTTGGAAGTATTCTAAACAACTAGGGTGCTAAGATAAGATCAGGAATATGATTCGTACCATTTTATACTTGAGAAAATATACTTCAATGGTTCGAGTTTAATGTCGTCTTTTGAATCTAATCGTCAAATGTTACTCTGATAATCTTTGATATATTTTAGCACTCTGACATTACCCTGACAATCTCCGATACACTTCACACACCGATCGTCAATTGTCTTGCCTTTTTATAATTCTGTAATCTGGGCGAGGCCTGGTGATTTCTATGGTGGTGGGAGATTAGTGTCGTTTGAAGTTTGTTCATTATTTTAGAGGATATTGCCTTTTTCAGATCTGAGATATCATACCTATGTGAACCTGGCCCCCGACTTGCACCAATCGACTTGGTTTTAATTCTCGAAGATTTTGGTATGTAGTTGATTGTAGTGAAAACCATTTCGTTTGTAGTTGCCTAAAACAAAAGTTATAGCCACTTGAAGAAATGGCGTCGCGCACGTTTGAGAGAACATGGATTTCGATTTTTTTTCGTATAGAAAATCGTTTGTAGTTGATTGTACTTAACTTATTTCCGTTTGAAGTTCGATGGTTATCGTAAAAAAAAAGACACAAAAACAAAAAAATCACATGAAAACGGTTTTTAACCCCCCACAGTCCGGAAAATCGTTTGTAGTTGTTTGTAGTATCGTCGATTTCATTTGTAGTTGTTCAGAAATTATTAAGAACACGGGTTTTCACCCCCAGAGTCCATAAAATCGTTTGGAGTTGTTTGTAGTACCCTCAATTTCATTTGCAATTGCTCGAAAACTAATACAAAGACGGGTTTTCACCTCCAGAGTCCATAAAATCGCTTGTAGTTGTTTGTAGTACCCTCAGTTTCTTCTGTAATTGCTCGAAAACTGAATCAAATACGGTTTTTCACCCCCGGAGTCCATGAAATCATTTGTAGTTGTTTGTGGTACCATTCATTTCGTTTGTAGTTGTTCAAAAATTATTATGAAGCCGAGTTTTTACCCCTGGAATTCATGAGATCGTTTGTAGTTGTTTGTAGTACCTTCAATTTCGTTTGTAGTTGCTCAGAAATCATTACAAAGCCGGGTTTTTACCCCTAGATTCCATAAAATCGTTTGTAGTTGTTTGTAGTACCCTCAATTTCGTTTCTAGTTGCTCGAAAATCAATACGAAGACGGATTTTCGCCTCTGGGGTGCGTAAAATCGTTTGTAATTGTTTTTTGGTACCATTAATTTCGTTCGTAGTTGTTCAAAAATTATTACGAAGCCGAGTTTCCACCCCTAGATTCCATGAAATCGTTGGTAGTGGTTTGTAGTACCCTCAATTTCGTTTGTAGTGTCTCAGAAATCATTACGGAGCCGGGTTTTCACCCCTAGAGTCCATGAAATCGTTTGTAGTTGTTTGTAGTACCCTCAATTTCGTTTCTAGTTGCTCGAAAATCAATACGAAGACGGATTTTCGCCTCTGGGGTGCGTAAAATCGTTTGTAATTGTTTTTTAGTACCATTAATTTCGTTCGTAGTTGTTCAAAAATTATTACGAAGCCGAGTTTCCACCCCTAGATTCCATGAAATCGTTGGTAGAGGTTTGTAGTACCCTCAATTTCGTTTGTAGCATCTCAGAAATCATTACGGAGCCGGTTTTTCACCCCTAGAGTCCATGAAATCGTTTGCAGTTGTTTGTAGTTTGTTCGTTCGTATTCACACGAACCCTCGGTTGTGCCTTGATCGGTACGTCAGGTGTCACGTGAATTTCTGACACTGCTAATTAAAGAATTGCAGGAGTTTATGCATGATGATTCATGATTTAATTTATTCTCACTGATGATGAAATACAATAGATATGGAAATAAACAAATATGATTATCGTGAGTGAATAATAGTATCGTAGGATTGTAGGTGATAGTTGAATTGTAGAGTAACTTATAATGATTTTAAGCGTTGGAGTTGAATCTTAGGATTAGATTCTGAGGTCGTGAGTACGTTGAAGCTTGCGAGATAATGGTCAACCTCGAAGCTTGTGAGTTGATGTTGTATCCCGAGGCTTGTCAGTTGTACTGATTTGAAAAAAGTTGCCAGTTTCGGTTGTCGGCTGAGTTTGGAGCAGGAAGGACTTTTCGACTAAGGGTAGGAGTTGTGGATAATGCCTGATTGGTTAGTTGCATAAAGTGGGAAGATTATTTAATTGCTAGGATTCGTCAAGAAAAGGTAGGCGGAGACGCTAGTTAAAGGAGTAGGAGTGTTGGGGTTGGATTTGACATTGTTCGAATATTCAGTTTCTGGGAACTGGTAGGCTCAGGTCAGTCTTTTGAATTTGGGTAAAACGTGACGAAACAGTAGCGTGGAGGATTGGGAAGTTTGGATAGTTTTCTGCACATTTGGTCGCCAAATGTTGTGAGAAAGTTGACGTTAATTAGGAGTCGATTGCGTTATGAGCAGTTTTATGAGTCTCATCCGGCTTACTGTCCTTTACTGTTAGGCTACGCTAAGCGTCAAGCGTGATTGTTAAATTTCTCGATTGCTACTATTAGCTTATACTAGTGTGACGGGTTTTAGCCCGTCGACAAATAAGGGGAGTGGGAGTCTGGGAAGGCAATAAATCGGGGCGATCTCGAGGAGTGTGGTTGCGATTTTTTTATTAAAAACTGTTTATGGGGGTGTGCGTGGGTGAGTGGGTGTGTGGGCGCGAGAGTGTGGGTGGTGGTACCGACCTATCGTGTGTAGTCGTGGGCGTTTGGGTCCTCGAATAGCGGTCGGGAGTTCTCGGATTTTTGGCGTGTCCTTTGGGCTCTTCCGTATTCTTCAGACGTCTCTACTCAAGTGAGTCCTCCCGTTTCTCGTGTCCTGTTTCGTGTGTCTTCGTGTTTCTTCGTGTACTTCCGTGTGTCCGGTGTGGCGTGTATTTGTGTGTTTTGGTGTTTGCCGTCTTCCCCGCGGGTTTGGGGTTTATTGTGACTTGCTCACCGGGCGCAACGTCACACTAGCTATAGTATCGATCACGATGCAGTATGCGTCGTAACATCCATCTGATTCGTTTTTAATTCATATTTCGTAGCTAAAGCACACAAAAATCTAATAGAGGCATACCTGACCACTGGTAAGTATATTTCCTGATAGTTGATGCCTTCCTCCTGGCTACAACCTCGTACGACGAGCCTGGCCTTGTGCCTCTCGATTTTTCCCGATGAATCTCGTTTGATTTTGAATACCCATTTTGTTTCGAGAGCTCTTTTGTTCGGTGGTAGTTCAGCCAAAATCCACGTCTCGTTTTTCTTGAGTGATTTCTGCTCATTCTCGATAGCCCGTTTCCATAAGCTCCGATCAGATCTATTTAACGCTTCCTGCACCGTCTGAGGATCGTCGTCGTTTCCCTCAGCTGCTATGTATGTTACATAGTCGTCCATCTTGGTTGGTTTTCGCGTCCGTTGCGACCGCCTTAGCTCACCGTCTTCGGCATTTTTGTCTGTCCCCCGCGCGTTGTCGCCGATCATTCTTGTGTCGCTCGTTGACGAGCTCCCCCAATCGGTTTCGTATTCCGAGTCAGAAGTTTCCCTTACTGTGTGTCCTGAATCGATCGATGAGTCGTTCACAGGATCATTTTGATCTGGCTCAGTTGCGACCGATTCAGTTGAGACCTCCGCCTCGACTTCCTCCTCCTCTTCGACGTCCTCTTCGTCGAATGGTGTGCCGCAATCCTCGGTCGGTCTCTGACTATCATTTTTCTCTTCATTTTCTCTGTCTAGAAACGCCACGTTTCTCCGTTTTTTCACACTACGTGTCTCGGGATTTATCAGTCTGTAACCCTTTGTGATTTCGACGTACCCTACGAAGATGAGTTCCTCTGCCTTCGGATCCCATTTTTGTCTCAGTTCCTTTGGTATTTGTGCCATCGCTTTGCACCCAACACTCTTAAGTGCTCTAAGTCCGGTTTATCCCCGGTCCATACCTCTTCTGGGGTTTTTTCGTCGATTCCCGACGCTGGGTATCTGTTTATCAAGTAAACAGCCGGTGCCACTGCTTCTCCCCAATAAATTGTCGGTAAATTTACACCAAAAAGCATACTCTTTGCTCTATCCACGATGGTGCGGTTCATTCGTTCCGCGAGACCGTTTTGTTGCGGCAAGTATGGGGTGGTTTGCTGGTGTTTGATTCCGGATTTATTTAAGACTTCTTCTAAGTCTTGATTCACAAACTCACGTCCGTTGTCCGTACGAATAGCCTTTATCCGTTTTCCCGTTTGGTTCTCTACCAACGCCTTGAACTCCACGAAAATCTCCTTGACTTGGCTTTTCTCTCTTAAAAAATGAACGAATACTTTTCTACTGAAATCATCGATCAAGGTCATGAAGTACTTTGATCCTCCAATAGATGTGGTTTCCATTGGTCCACACAGGTCCGAGTGGATAACCTCGAGTATTTCACTAGCTCGTTTGCCTTGTTTTGGGAATGGTTTCCTCGTAATCTTTTTTCTGATACATGGTATACACGGTTTTTCGTCCACACAGCTTAAAGTTATCCCTGTGGAGAGATTTTTGCTCAAAGAAATCATCCTTTTATAATTTAGGTGGCCAAGCCTTTGGTGCCACAATTCTGCTGTCGATTTTTCCGCTGTGTACGAAATTCTTTCCTTTGCCCTGTTCAGTTTGAAGATCCCGCCCTCCATTGACATGGTGCCAAGGTTCAGCAAATTTACTGAGCTCTCCAGGACATACAGTGCATCACGAGCTGTGATTTCCTGTATACCGCTCTGCGTATGGATCTGTAAATCAATATCGCCGAATGACTTTGCCGACATACCTGAACTGTTGGCGGTTGAGATTTTCCTTCCTTTAAATTTCCTCTGGTTTCGCATTTGCTCGTTTGTTGTCGTGATGTGATTTGAAGCGCATGAGTCGACGTACCAGTCTTCGTTGTTTGCTCCCTTTGACGACAAGAGCGCCCAAAAAGCTTTACCTCGGCTTGGCGTATGTTTCTTCTCCCTTTGTTCATTTGATTTGCCTTGTTCGATTAACTTGACTTTGCATTCGCACGCAAAGTGCCCTAAGCCTCTACATCAAAAACATAGTACATCCTTCGACTTGTTTTTCGACCCTTTTGAGTAGAACGCTGCCTGCCTGTGCCCTTGACTTTCTTTGGATCTTTGATTTTCTGTAAAAGCTTGGTTTTTATTGCGTCCGCAGTTATTGGAGTACCTGAGTTTTCTAAGCCCATTACCATGGGGCTATAGATATCGGGCAGTCCTGCAAGCAGCAGCGTACCAACCCACTCGTCAGGCACCTTGAAACCGACACCGTTCAACTTGTGCGCTGTTGTGATAATTATATTAACGTATTCCTCAACGTTTTTGCAGTTTGCTAGCTGTGTGGTTGCTAGAGTTTTCAAGAGATTAACTCTTCGTGTCAACCCTGAATCTTCAAATGTGGTTTGCAATTTTTCCCAAACTTCCTTCGCGGTAGCATATTCTTGGGTGTGTATATAATTTATCGGATCCACTGATAAAATTAGCTTAGATTTTGCTTGTGTTACCTTTTTATTGTCGGTTACGTACGCATCTGCTCCAATTACACACCCCCACAGGTCATCGTGTTCCAGCATAGCTCTCATCCCAAATTTCCATGTGGGAAAATTTTCCCTGCCTTTCAGCTTCTCATCGATGCGCAATCCTGAGTCGGATTTCGATGCCATCGTCGGATGACGATTTCTTTTTTCTTCGACGCGTGCACTTTTGAGGTTAGTCTAGCAGGCCTGTCTTTTCGACTCCTCGACACACCACACAATAACTTTGACACCACACAATAACTTTGTGAAAAAAATATTAGCGCAGTCCTTTGCATCCGGTTTTTTTTTTCATTTTTATACTGGTCTTTTGTATTTTGCCTGGGCCCATAACCTGATGGAACGGGATATTTAACGCAGGGAATAAATGAACACAGTGAGCTCTCTTGTAAGGTTCAACGGGAAGTAAGTAATCTTTTATTCATATTTGATAGGTCGATAGCTTTATATCGATAACTAAGATGGCTGATAGCATCACCCGTGATGAATGCATATAATGCGCGGGAGTTTTAATTTTGAGTTTACACTCTTAACAGTATGCACGTGATTTGATCGAATCATAAATATTGCGGGTGTGCCGAGGAGCCTGGAGGAAAATCTCGACCCATCATGAAATTTAGACCGAAAATTCGTAGTGTTTTTGACAATTTTTTCAGCACTTACAAACGGGTCTAAATTATGTCGAAAGTATGTTTGAAACGACCTTAACTTTTAAACTATTTGTCAATGAAAAAATAAAACACTGTGATCTTTGAGTGCTATTGTTACGTAAATTAATTCGAGACGAAACACAGAATCTGAGGGTTTGAGTTAGTCGAGCTGACACGGAATGCCCCATATGAAAATATAATATGAATAAATCTGGTATTTGATCCCAATTCATATTTGTCTTCTGAGATGTTTTCTTATACAGGACATTGTATTCGATTTTATTCGAGTGGCTATTAAAATCGATATTTCATGAAATTACAGTGTACATATACTTACTGCGGTTGATTCGCGGACGGTTTCGTCCCAAGTGTTTTCTGGTTGGGCAATATCAGACGATTTATTTTTACCACCACTGAACGCTGACGGCAGCGCCGCGCCGGTTAAGGGCCAGCGAATGGAAGTAACTCCACGATCTTCTGCTGTCTAGTGTCCGATCTCCGAAACTCCGATGACAGTTTAATACCGATACCTTAATTGCGCTCGTAAACATGGATCTTTCCCCCCAGCCGACACTCAAATTTCAAAAATTTCCGCAATTTCCGAAATTTGCGAGTTGTGCTGAGTTGTGCTAGGCGAGCACATGAACTTTTTCCTCTCACAAATGTCGCCCCGACCCACCCTTGCGCTCATAAACATGGATCTTTCCCCTCAACCGACACTCAAATTTCCAAAATTTCCGCGATTTCCAAATTTTGCAAACCGTGCTGAGTTGTGCTAGGCGAGCACATAAACTTTTTCCTCTCACAAATCTCGCTCCGACGCACCCTTGCGCTCGTAAGCATGGATCTTCGCCCCCAACAGACAATCAAATTTCCAAAATTTCCGCACTTTCCAAAATTTGCGAGATGTGCTGAGTTGTACTAGGCGAGCACATGAACTTTTTCCCCTTACAAATCTCGCTCCCACCCACCCTTGCGCTCGTAAACATGGATCATTCCCCCCAATCGACACTCAAATTTCCAAAATTTCCGCAATTTCCGAAATTTGCGAGATGTGCTGAGTTGTGCTAGGCGAGCACATGAAATTTTTCCTGTTACAAATCTCGCGCCGACCCACCCTTGCGCTCGTAAACATGGATCATTCCCCCCAATCGACACTCAAATTTCCAAAATTTCCGCAATTTCCGAAATTTGCGAGTCGTGCTGAGTTGTGCTAGGCGAGCACATGAACTTTTTCCTCTTACAAATCTCGCTCCGACCCACCCTTGCGCTCGTAAACATGGATCTTTCCCCCCAGCCGACACTCAAATTTCAAAAATTTCCGCAATTTCGAAAATTTGCGAGTTGTGCTGAGTTGTGCTAGGCGAGCACATGAACTTTTTCCTCTCACAAATGTCGCCCCGACCCACCCTTGCGCTCGTAAACATGAATCTTTCCCCCCAACCGACACTCAAATTTCCAAAATTTCCGCAATTTCCGAAATTTGCGAGTTGTGCTGAGTTGTGCTAGGCGAGCACATGAACTTTTTCCTCTCACAAATGTCGCCCCGACCCACCCTTGCGCTCGTAAACATGGATCTTTCCCCCCGACCGACACTCGAATTTCCAAAATTTCCGCAATTTCCACAATTTGCGAGTTGTGCTGAGTTGTGCTAGGCGAGCACATGAACTTCGTCGTCTTACAAATCTCGCTCCGACCCACCCTTGCGCTCGTAAACATGGATCTTTCCCCCAAACCGACACTCAAATTTCCAAAATTTCCGCAATTTCCAAAATGTGCGAGTTGTGCTGAGTTGTGCTAGGCGAGCACATAAACTTTTTCCTCTCACAAATCTCGCTCCGACCCGCCCTCGCACTCGTAAGCATGGATCTTCGCCCACAACAGACACTCAAATTTCCAAAATTTCCGCAATTTCCGAAATTTGGGAGATGTGCTGAGTTGTGCCAGGCAAGCACATGAAATTGTTCCCTTTACAAATCTCGCGCTGACCCACCCTTGCGCTCGTAAACATGGATCATTCCCCCCAATCGACACTCAAATTTCCAAAATTTCCGCAATTTCCGAAATTTGCGAGTTGTGCTGAGTTGTGCTAGGCGAGCACATGAACTTTTTTCCCTTACAAATCTCGCCCCGACCCACCCTTGCGCTCGTAAACATGGATCTTTCCCCCTCAACCGACACTCAAATTTCCAAAATTTCCGCAATTTCCAAATTTTGCGAGTTGTGCTGAGTTGTGCTAGGCGAGCACATAAACTTTTTCCTCTCACAAATCTCGCTCCGACCCACGCTTGCGCTCGTAAGCATGGATCTTCGCCCCCGACAGACACTCAAATTTTCAAAATTTCCGCGATTTCCAAAATTTGCGAATTGTGCTGAGTTGTGCTAGGCGAGCACATGAACTCTGTCCCGTTACAAATCTCGCTCCAACCCACCCGTGCGCTCGTAAACATGGATCTTTCCCCCCGACCGACACTCGAATTTCCAAAATTTCCGCAATTTCCACAATTTGCGAGTTGTGCTGAGTTGTGCTAGGCGAGCACATGAACTTTTTCCTCTCACAAATGTCGCCCCGACCCACCCTTGCGCTCGTAAACATGGATCTTTCCCCCCGACCGACACTCGAATTTCCAAAATTTCCGCAATTTCCACAATTTGCGAGTTGTGCTGAGTTGTGCTAGGCGAGCACATGAACTTCGTCGTCTTACAAATCTCGCTCCGACCCACCCTTGCGCTCGTAAACATGGATCTTTCCCCCAAACCGACACTCAAATTTCCAAAATTTCCGCAATTTCCAAAATGTGCGAGTTGTGCTGAGTTGTGCTAGGCGAGCACATAAACTTTTTCCTCTCACAAATCTCGCTCCGACCCGCCCTCGCACTCGTAAGCATGGATCTTCGCCCACAACAGACACTCAAATTTCCAAAATTTCCGCAATTTCCGAAATTTGCGAGATGTGCTGAGTTGTGCCAGGCAAGCACATGAAATTGTTCCCTTTACAAATCTCGCGCTGACCCACCCTTGCGCTCGTAAACATGGATCATTCCCCCCAATCGACACTCAAATTTCCAAAATTTCCGCAATTTCCGAAATTTGCGAGTTGTGCTGAGTTGTGCTAGGCGAGCACATGAACTTTTTTCCCTTACAAATCTCGCCCCGACCCACCCTTGCGCTCGTAAACATGGATCTTTCCCCCTCAACCGACACTCAAATTTCCAAAATTTCCGCAATTTCCAAATTTTGCGAGTTGTGCTGAGTTGTGCTAGGCGAGCACATAAACTTTTTCCTCTCACAAATCTCGCTCCGACCCACGCTTGCGCTCGTAAGCATGGATCTTCGCCCCCGACAGACACTCAAATTTTCAAAATTTCCGCGATTTCCAAAATTTGCGAGTCGTGCTGAGTTGTGCTAGGCGAGCACATAAACTTTTTCCTCTCACAAATCTCGCTCCGACCCACCCTTGCGCTCATAAGCATGGATCTTCGCCCCCAACATACAATCAAATTTCCAAAATTTCCGCAATTTCCGAAATTTGCGAGTTGTGCTGAGTTGTGCTGGGCGAGCACATGAAATTTTTCCTCTTACAAATCTCGCGCCGACCCACCCTTGCGCTCGTAAACATGGATCATTCCCCCCAATCGACACTCAAATTTCCAAAATTTCCGCAATTTCCAAAATTTGCGAGTTGTGCTGAGTTGTGCTAGGCGAGCACATGAACTTTTTCCTCTCACGAATCTCGCCCCGACCCACCCTTGCACTCGTAAACATGGATCTTTCCCCCCAACCGACACTCAAATTTCCAAAATTTCCGCAATTTCCAAAATTTGCGAGTTGTGCTGAGTTTTGCTATGCTAGCACATGAACTTTTTCCTCTTACAAATCTCGTCCGACCCACCCTTGCGCTCGTAAGCATGGTTCTTCGCCCCCAACAGACACTCAAATTTCCAAAATTTCCGCAATTTCCAAAATTTGCGAGTTGTGCTGAGTTATGCTAGGCGGGCACATAAACTTTTTTCTTTTACAAATCTCGCTCCGACCCACCCTTGCGCTCGTAAACATGGATCTTTCCCTCCGACCGACACTCAAATTTCCAAAATTTCCGCAATTTCCAAAATTTGCGAGCTGTGCTGAGTTGCGCTAGGCGAGCACATAAACTTTTTCCTCTCACAAATCTCGCTCCGACTCACCCTTGCGCTCGTAAGCATGGATCTTCGCCCCCAACAGACACTCAAATTTCCAAAATTTCCGTATTTTCCAAAACTGGCGAGTTGTGCTCAGTTGTGCTGGGCGAGCACATGAACATTTTTTTCTTACAAATTTCGCGCCGACCCACCCTTGCGCTCGTAAACATGGATCTTTCCCTCCAACCGACACTCAAATTTCCAAAATTTCCGCAATTTCCAAAATTTGCGAGTTGTGCTGAGTTGTGCTAGGCGAGCACATGAAATTTTTCATCTTACAGATCTCGCGCCGACCCACCCTTGCGCTCGTAAACATGGATCATTCCCCCCAGCGGACAGTCAAATTTCAAAAATTTCCTCAATTTCCAAAATTTGCGAGTTGTGCTGAGTTGTGCTAGGCGAGCAGATGAACTCTTTCCTCTCACAAATTTCGCCCGACCCACCCTTGCGCTCGTAAACATGGATCTTTCCCCCCAACCGACACTCAAATTTCCAAAATTTCCGCAATTTCCGAAATTTGCGAAATGTGCTGAGTTGTGCTAGGCGAGCACATGAACTTTTTCTTCTTACAAATCTCGCTCCGACCCACCCTTGCGCTCGTAAACATGGATCTTTCCCCCCAACAGACACTCAAATTTCCAAAATTTCCGCAATTTCCAAAATTTGCAACTTGTGCTGAGTTGTGCTAGGCAAGCACATAAACTTCTTCCTCTTACAAATCTCGCTCCGACCCACCCTTGCGCTCGTAAACATGGATCTTTCCCCCCAACCGACACTCAAATTTCCAAAATTTCCGCAATTTCCAAAATTTGCGAATTGTGCTGAGTTGTGCCAGGCGAGCACATGAACTTTTTCCGCTTACAAATCTCGCTCCGACCCACCCTTGCGCTCGTAAACATGGATCTTTCCCCCTCAACCGACACTCAAATTTCCAAAATTTCCGCAATTTCCAAATTTTGCGAGTTGTGCTGAGTTGTGCTAGGCGAGCACATAACCTTTTTCCTCTCACAAATCTCGCTCCGACTCACCCTTGCGCTCGTAAGCATGGATCTTCGCCCGCAACAGACACTCAAATTTCCAAAATTTCCGTATTTTCCAAAACTGGCGAGTTTTGCTGAGTTGTGCTAGGCGAGCACATGAAATTTTTCCTCTTACAAATCTCGCGCCGACCCACCCTTGCGCTCGTAAACATGGATCATTCCCCCCAGCCGACACTCAAATTTCAAAAATTTCCGCAATTTCCAAACTTTGCGAAATGTGCTGAGTTGTGCTAGGCGAGCACATGAACTTTTTCCTCTCACAAATGTCGCCCCGACCCACCCTTGCGCTCGTAAACATGGATCTTTCCCCCCAACCGACACTCAAATTTCCGAAATTTCCGCAATTTCCAAAATTTGCGAGTTGTGCTGAGTTTTGCTATGCTAGCACATGAACTTTTTCCTCTTACAAATCTCGCGCCGACCCACCATTGCGCTCGTAAGCATGGATCTTTCCCCCCAACCGACACTCAAATTTCCAAAATTTCCGCAATTTCCGAAATTTGCGAGTTGTGCTGAGTTGTGCTAGGCGAGCACATGAACTTTTTCCCCTTACAAATCTCGCTCCGACCCACCCTTGCGCTCGTAAACATGGATCTTTCCCCCCAACAGACACTCAAATTTCCAAAATTTCCGCAATTTCCAAAATTTGCGAGTTGTGCTGAGTTGTGCTAGGCGAGCACATGAACTTTTTCCTCTCACAAATGTCGCCCCGACCCACCCTTGCGCTCGTAAACATGGATCTTTCCCCCCGACCGACACTCGAATTTCCAAAATTTCCGCAATTTCCACAATTTGCGAGTTGTGCTGAGTTGTGCTAGGCGAGCACATGAACTTCGTCGTCTTACAAATCTCGCTCCGACCCACCCTTGCGCTCGTATACATGGATCTTTCCCCCAAACCGACACTCAAATTTCCAAAATTTCCGCAATTTCCAAAATGTGCGAGTTGTGCTGAGTTGTGCTAGGCGAGCACATAAACTTTTTCCTCTCACAAATCTCGCTCCGACCCGCCCTCGCACTCGTAAGCATGGATCTTCGCCCACAACAGACACTCAAATTTCCAAAATTTCCGCAATTTCCGAAATTTGCGAGATGTGCTGAGTTGTGCCAGGCAAGCACATGAAATTGTTCCCTTTACAAATCTCGCGCTGACCCACCCTTGCGCTCGTAAACATGGATCATTCCCCCCAATCGACACTCAAATTTCCAAAATTTCCGCAATTTCCGAAATTTGCGAGTTGTGCTGAGTTGTGCTAGGCGAGCACATGAACTTTTTTCCCTTACAAATCTCGCCCCGACCCACCCTTGCGCTCGTAAACATGGATCTTTCCCCCTCAACCGACACTCAAATTTCCAAAATTTCCGCAATTTCCAAATTTTGCGAGTTGTGCTGAGTTGTGCTAGGCGAGCACATAAACTTTTTCCTCTCACAAATCTCGCTCCGACCCACGCTTGCGCTCGTAAGCATGGATCTTCGCCCCCGACAGACACTCAAATTTTCAAAATTTCCGCGATTTCCAAAATTTGCGAATTGTGCTGAGTTGTGTTCGGCGAGCACATGAACTCTGTCCCGTTACAAATCTCGCTCCAACCCACCCGTGCGCTCGTAAACATGGATCTTTCCCCCCGACCGACACTCGAATTTCCAAAATTTCCGCAATTTCCACAATTTGCGAGTTGTGCTGAGTTGTGCTAGGCGAGCACATGAACTTTTTCCTCTCACAAATGTCGCCCCGACCCACCCTTGCGCTCGTAAACATGGATCTTTCCCCCCGACCGACACTCGAATTTCCAAAATTTCCGCAATTTCCACAATTTGCGAGTTGTGCTGAGTTGTGCTAGGCGAGCACATGAACTTCGTCGTCTTACAAATCTCGCTCCGACCCACCCTTGCGCTCGTAAACATGGATCTTTCCCCCAAACCGACACTCAAATTTCCAAAATTTCCGCAATTTCCAAAATGTGCGAGTTGTGCTGAGTTGTGCTAGGCGAGCACATAAACTTTTTCCTCTCACAAATCTCGCTCCGACCCGCCCTCGCACTCGTAAGCATGGATCTTCGCCCACAACAGACACTCAAATTTCCAAAATTTCCGCAATTTCCGAAATTTGCGAGATGTGCTGAGTTGTGCCAGGCAAGCACATGAAATTGTTCCCTTTACAAATCTCGCGCTGACCCACCCTTGCGCTCGTAAACATGGATCATTCCCCCCAATCGACACTCAAATTTCCAAAATTTCCGCAATTTCCGAAATTTGCGAGTTGTGCTGAGTTGTGCTAGGCGAGCACATGAACTTTTTTCCCTTACAAATCTCGCCCCGACCCACCCTTGCGCTCGTAAACATGGATCTTTCCCCCTCAACCGACACTCAAATTTCCAAAATTTCCGCAATTTCCAAATTTTGCGAGTTGTGCTGAGTTGTGCTAGGCGAGCACATAAACTTTTTCCTCTCACAAATCTCGCTCCGACCCACGCTTGCGCTCGTAAGCATGGATCTTCGCCCCCGACAGACACTCAAATTTTCAAAATTTCCGCGATTTCCAAAATTTGCGAGTCGTGCTGAGTTGTGCTAGGCGAGCACATAAACTTTTTCCTCTCACAAATCTCGCTCCGACCCACCCTTGCGCTCATAAGCATGGATCTTCGCCCCCAACATACAATCAAATTTCCAAAATTTCCGCAATTTCCGAAATTTGCGAGTTGTGCTGAGTTGTGCTAGGCGAGCACATGAAATTTTTCCTCTTACAAATCTCGCGCCGACCCACCCTTGCGCTCGTAAACATGGATCATTCCCCCCAATCGACACTCAAATTTCCAAAATTTCCGCAATTTCCAAAATTTGCGAGTTGTGCTGAGTTGTGCTAGGCGAGCACATGAACTTTTTCCTCTCACGAATCTCGCCCCGACCCACCCTTGCACTCGTAAACATGGATCTTTCCCCCCAACCGACACTCAAATTTCCAAAATTTCCGCAATTTCCAAAATTTGCGAGTTGTGCTGAGTTTTGCTATGCTAGCACATGAACTTTTTCCTCTTACAAATCTCGTCCGACCCACCCTTGCGCTCGTAAGCATGGTTCTTCGCCCCCAACAGACACTCAAATTTCCAAAATTTCCGCAATTTCCAAAATTTGCGAAGTGTGCTGAGTTATGCTAGGCGGGCACATAAACTTTTTTCTTTTACAAATCTCGCTCCGACCCACCCTTGCGCTCGTAAACATGGATCTTTCCCTCCAACCGACACTCAAATTTCCAAAATTTCCGCAATTTCCAAAATTTGCGAGCTGTGCTGAGTTGCGCTAGGCGAGCACATAAACTTTTTCCTCTCACAAATCTCGCTCCGACTCACCCTTGCGCTCGTAAGCATGGATCTTCGCCCCCAACAGACACTCAAATTTCCAAAATTTCCGTATTTTCCAAAACTGGCGAGTTGTGCTCAGTTGTGCTGGGCGAGCACATGAACATTTTTTTCTTACAAATTTCGCGCCGACCCACCCTTGCGCTCGTAAACATGGATCTTTCCCTCCAACCGACACTCAAATTTCCAAAATTTCCGCAATTTCCAAAATTTGCGAGTTGTGCTGAGTTGTGCTAGGCGAGCACATGAAATTTTTCATCTTACAAATCTCGCGCCGACCCACCCTTGCGCTCGTAAACATGGATCATTCCCCCCAGCGGACAGACAAATTTCAAAAATTTCCTCAATTTCCAAAATTTGCGAAATGTGCTGAGTTGTGCTAGGCGAGCAGATGAACTCTTTCCTCTCACAAATTTCGCCCGACCCACCCTTGCGCTCGTAAACATGGATCTTTCCCCCCAACCGACACTCAAATTTCCAAAATTTCCGCAATTTCCGAAATTTGCGAAATGTGCTGAGTTGTGCTAGGCGAGCACATGAACTTTTTCTTCTTACAAATCTCGCTCCGACCCACCCTTGCGCTCGTAAACATGGATCTTTCCCCCCAACAGACACTCAAATTTCCAAAATTTCCGCAATTTCCAAAATTTGCAACTTGTGCTGAGTTGTGCTAGGCAAGCACATAAACTTCTTCTTCTTACAAATCTCGCTCCGACCCACCCTTGCGCTCGTAAACATGGATCTTTCCCCCCAACCGACACTCAAATTTCCAAAATTTCCGCAATTTCCAAAATTTGCGAATTGTGCTGAGTTGTGCCAGGCGAGCACATGAACTTTTTCCGCTTACAAATCTCGCTCCGACCCACCCTTGCGCTCGTAAACATGGATCTTTCCCCCTCAACCGACACTCAAATTTCCAAAATTTCCGCAATTTCCAAATTTTGCGAGTTGTGCTGAGTTGTGCTAGGCGAGCACATAACCTTTTTCCTCTCACAAATCTCGCTCCGACTCACCCTTGCGCTCGTAAGCATGGATCTTCGCCCGCAACAGACACTCAAATTTCCAAAATTTCCGTATTTTCCAAAACTGGCGAGTTGTGCTGAGTTGTGCTAGGCGAGCACATGAAATTTTTCCTCTTACAAATCTCGCGCCGACCCACCCTTGCGCTCGTAAACATGGATCATTCCCCCCAGCCGACACTCAAATTTCAAAAATTTCCGCAATTTCCAAACTTTGCGAAATGTGCTGAGTTGTGCTAGGCGAGCACATGAACTTTTTCCTCTCACAAATGTCGCCCCGACCCACCCTTGCGCTCGTAAACATGGATCTTTCCCCCCAACCGACACTCAAATTTCCGAAATTTCCGCAATTTCCAAAATTTGCGAGTTGTGCTGAGTTTTGCTATGCTAGCACATGAACTTTTTCCTCTTACAAATCTCGCGCCGACCCACCCTTGCGCTCGTAAGCATGGATCTTTCCCCCCAACCGACACTCAAATTTCCAAAATTTCCGCAATTTCCGAAATTTGCGAGTTGTGCTGAGTTGTGCTAGGCGAGCACATGAACTTTTTCCCCTTACAAATCTCGCTCCGACCCACCCTTGCGCTCGTAAACATGGATCTTTCCCCCCAACAGACACTCAAATTTCCAAAATTTCCGCAATTTCCAAAATTTGCGAGTTGTGCTGAGTTGTGCTAGGCGAGCACATGAACTTTTTCCTCTCACAAATGTCGCCCCGACCCACCCTTGCGCTCGTAAACATGGATCTTTCCCCCGACCGACACTCGAATTTCCAAAATTTCCGCAATTTCCACAATTTGCGAGTTGTGCTGAGTTGTGCTAGGCGAGCACATGAACTTCGTCGTCTTACAAATCTCGCTCCGACCCACCCTTGCGCTCGTAAACATGGATCTTTCCCCCAAACCGACAATCAAATTTCCAAAATTTCCGCAATTTCCAAAATGTGCGAGTTGTGCTGAGTTGTGCTAGGCGAGCACATAAACTTTTTCCTCTCACAAATCTCGCTCCGACCCGCCCTCGCACTCGTAAGCATGGATCTTCGCCCACAACAGACACTCAAATTTCCAAAATTTCCGCAATTTCCGAAATTTGCGAGATGTGCTGAGTTGTGCCAGGCAAGCACATGAAATTGTTCCCTTTACAAATCTCGCGCTGACCCACCCTTGCGCTCGTAAACATGGATCATTCCCCCCAATCGACACTCAAATTTCCAAAATTTCCGCAATTTCCGAAATTTGCGAGTTGTGCTGAGTTGTGCTAGGCGAGCACATGAACTTTTTTCCCTTACAAATCTCGCCCCGACCCACCCTTGCGCTCGTAAACATGGATCTTTCCCCCTCAACCGACACTCAAATTTCCAAAATTTCCGCAATTTCCAAATTTTGCGAGTTGTGCTGAGTTGTGCTAGGCGAGCACATAAACTTTTTCCTCTCACAAATCTCGCTCCGACCCACGCTTGCGCTCGTAAGCATGGATCTTCGCCCCCGACAGACACTCAAATTTTCAAAATTTCCGCGATTTCCAAAATTTGCGAATTGTGCTGAGTTGTGCTAGGCGAGCACATGAACTCTGTCCCGTTACAAATCTCGCTCCAACCCACCCGTGCGCTCGTAAACATGGATCTTTCCCCCCGACCGACACTCGAATTTCCAAAATTTCCGCAATTTCCACAATTTGCGAGTTGTGCTGAGTTGTGCTAGGCGAGCACATGAACTTTTTCCTCTCACAAATGTCGCCCCGACCCACCCTTGCGCTCGTAAACATGGATCTTTCCCCCCGACCGACACTCGAATTTCCAAAATTTCCGCAATTTCCACAATTTGCGAGTTGTGCTGAGTTGTGCTAGGCGAGCACATGAACTTCGTCGTCTTACAAATCTCGCTCCGACCCACCCTTGCGCTCGTAAACATGGATCTTTCCCCCAAACCGACACTCAAATTTCCAAAATTTCCGCAATTTCCAAAATGTGCGAGTTGTGCTGAGTTGTGCTAGGCGAGCACATAAACTTTTTCCTCTCACAAATCTCGCTCCGACCCGCCCTCGCACTCGTAAGCATGGATCTTCGGCCACAACAGACACTCAAATTTCCAAAATTTCCGCAATTTCCGAAATTTGCGAGATGTGCTGAGTTGTGCCAGGCAAGCACATGAAATTGTTCCCTTTACAAATCTCGCGCTGACCCACCCTTGCGCTCGTAAACATGGATCATTCCCCCCAATCGACACTCAAATTTCCAAAATTTCCGCAATTTCCGAAATTTGCGAGTTGTGCTGAGTTGTGCTAGGCGAGCACATGAACTTTTTTCCCTTACAAATCTCGCCCCGACCCACCCTTGCGCTCGTAAACATGGATCTTTCCCCCTCAACCGACACTCAAATTTCCAAAATTTCCGCAATTTCCAAATTTTGCGAGTTGTGCTGAGTTGTGCTAGGCGAGCACATAAACTTTTTCCTCTCACAAATCTCGCTCCGACCCACGCTTGCGCTCGTAAGCATGGATCTTCGCCCCCGACAGACACTCAAATTTTCAAAATTTCCGCGATTTCCAAAATTTGCGAGTCGTGCTGAGTTGTGCTAGGCGAGCACATAAACTTTTTCCTCTCACAAATCTCGCTCCGACCCACCCTTGCGCTCATAAGCATGGATCTTCGCCCCCAACATACAATCAAATTTCCAAAATTTCCGCAATTTCCGAAATTTGCGAGTTGTGCTGAGTTGTGCTAGGCGAGCACATGAAATTTTTCCTCTTACAAATCTCGCGCCGACCCACCCTTGCGCTCGTAAACATGGATCATTCCCCCCAATCGACACTCAAATTTCCAAAATTTCCGCAATTTCCAAAATTTGCGAGTTGTGCTGAGTTGTGCTAGGCGAGCACATGAACTTTTTCCTCTCACGAATCTCGCCCCGACCCACCCTTGCACTCGTAAACATGGATCTTTCCCCCCAACCGACACTCAAATTTCCAAAATTTCCGCAATTTCCAAAATTTGCGAGTTGTGCTGAGTTTTGCTATGCTAGCACATGAACTTTTTCCTCTTACAAATCTCGTCCGACCCACCCTTGCGCTCGTAAGCATGGTTCTTCGCCCCCAACAGACACTCAAATTTCCAAAATTTCCGCAATTTCCAAAATTTGCGAGTTGTGCTGAGTTATGCTAGGCGGGCACATAAACTTTTTTCTTTTACAAATCTCGCTCCGACCCACCCTTGCGCTCGTAAACATGGATCTTTCCCTCCAACCGACACTCAAATTTCCAAAATTTCCGCAATTTCCAAAATTTGCGAGCTGTGCTGAGTTGCGCTAGGCGAGCACATAAACTTTTTCCTCTCACAAATCTCGCTCCGACTCACCCTTGCGCTCGTAAGCATGGATCTTCGCCCCCAACAGACACTCAAATTTCCAAAATTTCCGTATTTTCCAAAACTGGCGAGTTGTGCTCAGTTGTGCTGGGCGAGCACATGAACATTTTTTTCTTACAAATTTCGCGCCGACCCACCCTTGCGCTCGTAAACATGGATCTTTCCCTCCAACCGACACTCAAATTTCCAAAATTTCCGCAATTTCCAAAATTTGCGAGTTGTGCTGAGTTGTGCTAGGCGAGCACATGAAATTTTTCATCTTACAAATCTCGCGCCGACCCACCCTTGCGCTCGTAAACATGGATCATTCCCCCCAGCGGACAGTCAAATTTCAAAAATTTCCTCAATTTCCAAAATTTGCGAGTTGTGCTGAGTTGTGCTAGGCGAGCAGATGAACTTTTTCCTCTCACAAATTTCGCCCGACCCACCCTTGCGCTCGTAAACATGGATCTTTCCCCCCAACCGACACTCAAATTTCCAAAATTTCCGCAATTTCCGAAATTTGCGAAATGTGCTGAGTTGTGCTAGGCGAGCACATGAACTTTTTCTTCTTACAAATCTCGCTCCGACCCACCCTTGCGCTCGTAAACATGGATCTTTCCCCCCAACAGACACTCAAATTTCCAAAATTTCCGCAATTTCCAAAATTTGCAACTTGTGCTGAGTTGTGCTAGGCAAGCACATAAACTTCTTCCTCTTACAAATCTCGCTCCGACCCACCCTTGCGCTCGTAAACATGGATCTTTCCCCCCAACCGACACTCAAATTTCCAAAATTTCCGCAATTTCCAAAATTTGCGAATTGTGCTGAGTTGTGCCAGGCGAGCACATGAACTTTTTCCGCTTACAAATCTCGCTCCGACCCACCCTTGCGCTCGTAAACATGGATCTTTCCCCCTCAACCGACACTCAAATTTCCAAAATTTCCGCAATTTCCAAATTTTGCGAGTTGTGCTGAGTTGTGCTAGGCGAGCACATAACCTTTTTCCTCTCACAAATCTCGCTCCGACTCACCCTTGCGCTCGTAAGCATGGATCTTCGCCCGCAACAGACACTCAAATTTCCAAAATTTCCGTATTTTCCAAAACTGGCGAGTTGTGCTGAGTTGTGCTAGGCGAGCACATGAAATTTTTCCTCCTACAAATCTCGCGCCGACCCACCCTTGCGCTCGTAAACATGGATCATTCCCCCCAGCCGACACTCAAATTTCAAAAATTTCCGCAATTTCCAAACTTTGCGAAATGTGCTGAGTTGTGCTAGGCGAGCACATGAACTTTTTCCTCTCACAAATGTCGCCCCGACCCACCCTTGCGCTCGTAAACATGGATCTTTCCCCCCAACCGACACTCAAATTTCCGAAATTTCCGCAATTTCCAAAATTTGCGAGTTGTGCTGAGTTTTGCTATGCTAGCACATGAACTTTTTCCTCTTACAAATCTCGCGCCGACCCACCCTTGCGCTCGTAAGCATGGATCTTTCCCCCCAACCGACACTCAAATTTCCAAAATTTCCGCAATTTCCGAAATTTGCGAGTTGTGCTGAGTTGTGCTAGGCGAGCACATGAACTTTTTCCCCTTACAAATCTCGCTCCGACCCACCCTTGCGCTCGTAAACATGGATCTTTCCCCCCAACAGACACTCAAATTTCCAAAATTTCCGCAATTTCCAAAATTTGCGAGCTGTGCTGAGTCGTGCTAGGCAAGCACATAACCTTTTTCCTCTTACAAATCTCTCTCCGACCCACCCTTGCGCTCGTAAACATGGATCTTTCCCCCCAACCGACACTCTAATTTCCAAAATTTCCGCAATTTCCAAAATTTGCGAATTGTGCTGAGTTGTGCCAGGCGAGCACATGAACTTTTTCCGCTTACAAATCTCGCTCCGACCCACCCTTGCGTTCGTAAACATGGATCTTTCCCCCTCAACCGACACTCAAATTTCCAAAATTTCCGCAATTTCCAAATTTTGCGAGTTGTGCTGAGTTGTGCTAGGCGAGCACATAACCTTTTTCCTCTCACAAATCTCGATCCGACTCACCCTTGCGCTCGTAAGCATGGATCTTCGCCCCCAACAGACACTCAAATTTCCAAAATTTCCGTATTTTCCAAAACTGGCGAGTTGTGCTGAGTTGTGCTAGGCGAGCACATGAAATTTTTCTTCTTACAAATCTCGCGCCGACCCACCCTTGCGCTCGTAAACATGGATCATTCCCCCCAGCCGACACTCAAATTTCAAAAATTTCCGCAATTTCCAAACTTTGCGAATTGTGCTGAGTTGTGCTAGGCGAGCACATGAACTTTTTCCTCTCACAAATGTCGTCCCGACCCACCCTTGCGCTCGTAAACATGGATCTTTCCCCCCAACCGACACTCAAATTTCCAAAATTTCCGCAATTTCCAAAATATGCGAGTTGTGCTGAGTTTTGCTATGCTAGCACATGAACTTTTTCCTCTTACAAATCTCGCGCCGACCCACCCTTGCGCTCGTAAGCATGGATCTTTCCCCCCAACCGACACTCAAATTTCCAAAATTTCCGCAATTTCCGAAATTTGCGAAGTGTGCTGAGTTGTGCTAGGCGAGCACATGAACTTTTTCCTCTTACAAATCTCGCTCCGACCCACCCTTGCGCTCGTAAACATGGATCTTTCCCCCCAACAGACACTCAAATTTCCAAAATTCCCGCAATTTCCAAAATTTGCGACTCGTGCTGAGTTGTGCTAGGCAAGCGCATAAACTTTTTCCTCTGACAAATCTCGCTCCGACCCACCCTTGCGCTCGTAAACATGGATCTTTCCCCCTCAACCGACACTCAAATTTCCAAAATTTCCGCAATTTCCAAATTTTGCGAGTTGTGCTGAGTTGTGCTAGGCGAGCACATAACCTTTTTCCTCTCACAAATCTCGCTCCGACTCACCCTTGCGCTCGTAAGCATGGATCTTCGCCCGCAACAGACACTCAAATTTCCAAAATTTCCGTATTTTCCAAAACTGGCGAGTTGTGCTGAGTTGTGCTAGGCGAGCACATGAAATTTTTCCTCTTACAAATCTCGCGCCGACCCACCCTTGCGCTCGTAAACATGGATCATTCCCCTCAGCCGACACTCAAATTTCAAAAATTTCCGCAATTTCCAAACTTTGCGAAATGTGCTGAGTTGTGCTAGGCGAGCACATGAACTTTTTCCTCTCACAAATGTCGCCCCGACCCACCCTTGCGCTCGTAAACATGGATCTTTCCCCCCAACCGACACTCAAATTTCCGAAATTTCCGCAATTTCCAAAATTTGCGAGTTGTGCTGAGTTTTGCTATGCTAGCACATGAACTTTTTCCTCTTACAAATCTCGCGCCGACCCACCCTTGCGCTCGTAAGCATGGATCTTTCCCCCCAACCGACACTCAAATTTCCAAAATTTCCGCAATTTCCGAAATTTGCGAGTTGTGCTGAGTTGTGCTAGGCGAGCACATGAACTTTTTCCTCTTACAAATCTCGCTCCGACCCACCCTTGCGCTCGTAAACATGGATCTTTCCCCCCAACAGACACTCAAATTTCCAAAATTTCCGCAATTTCCAAAATTTGCGAGCTGTGCTGAGTCGTGCTAGGCAAGCACATAACCTTTTTCCTCTTACAAATCTCTCTCCGACCCACCCTTGCGCTCGTAAACATGGATCTTTCCCCCCAACCGACACTCTAATTTCCAAAATTTCCGCAATTTCCAAAATTTGCGAATTGTGCTGAGTTGTGCCAGGCGAGCACATGAACTTTTTCCGCTTACAAATCTCGCTCCGACCCACCCTTGCGTTCGTAAACATGGATCTTTCCCCCTCAACCGACACTCAAATTTCCAAAATTTCCGCAATTTCCAAATTTTGCGAGTTGTGCTGAGTTGTGCTAGGCGAGCACATAACCTTTTTCCTCTCACAAATCTCGATCCGACTCACCCTTGCGCTCGTAAGCATGGATCTTCGCCCCCAACAGACACTCAAATTTCCAAAATTTCCGTATTTTCCAAAACTGGCGAGTTGTGCTGAGTTGTGCTAGGCGAGCACATGAAATTTTTCTTCTTACAAATCTCGCGCCGACCCACCCTTGCGCTCGTAAACATGGATCATTCCCCCCAGCCGACACTCAAATTTCAAAAATTTCCGCAATTTCCAAACTTTGCGAATTGTGCTGAGTTGTGCTAGGCGAGCACATGAACTTTTTCCTCTCACAAATGTCGTCCCGACCCACCCTTGCGCTCGTAAACATGGATCTTTCCCCCCAACCGACACTCAAATTTCCAAAATTTCCGCAATTTCCAAAATTTGCGAGTTGTGCTGAGTTTTGCTATGCTAGCACATGAACTTTTTCCTCTTACAAATCTCGCGCCGACCCACCCTTGCGCTCGTAAGCATGGATCTTTCCCCCCAACCGACACTCAAATTTCCAAAATTTCCGCAATTTCCGAAATTTGCGAAGTGTGCTGAGTTGTGCTAGGCGAGCACATGAACTTTTTCCTCTTACAAATCTCGCTCCGACCCACCCTTGCGCTCGTAAACATGGATCTTTCCATCCAACAGACACTCAAATTTCCAAAATTCCCGCAATTTCCAAAATTTGCGACTCGTGCTGAGTTGTGCTAGGCAAGCACATAAACTTTTTCCTCTGACAAATCTCGCTCCGACCCACCCTTGCGCTCGTAAACATGGATCTTTCCCCCCAACCGACACTCAAATTTCCAAAATTTCCGCAATTTCCAAAATTTGCGAATTGTGCTGAGTTGTGCCAGGCGAGCACATGAACTTTTTCCGCTTACAAATCTCGCTCCGACCCACCCTTGCGCTCGTAAACATGGATCTTTCCCCCTCAACCGACACTCAAATTTCCAAAATTTCCGCAATTTCCAAATTTTGCGAGTTGTGCTGAGTTGTGCTAGGCGAGCACATAACCTTTTTCCTCTCACAAATCTCGCTCCGACTCACCCTTGCGCTCGTAAGCATGGATCTTCGCCCCCAACAGACACTCAAATTTCCAAAATTTCCGTATTTTCCAAAACTGGCGAGTTGTGCTGAGTTTTGCTGGGCGAGCACATGAACATTTTTCTCTTACAAATCTCGCGCCGACCCACCCTTGCGCTCGTAGGCATGGATCTTTCCCCCCGACCGACACTCGAATTTCCAAAATTTCCGCAATTTCCACAATTTGCGAGTTGTGCTGAGTTGTGCTAGGCGAGCACATATACTTTTTCCTCTCACAAATCTCGCTCCGACCCACCCTTGCGCTCGTAAACATGTATCTTACCCCCAAACCGACACTCAAATTTCCAAAATTTCCGCAATTTCCAAATTTTGCGAGATGTGCTGAGTTGTGCTAGGCGAGCACATATACTTTTTCCTCTCACAAATCTCGCTCCGACCCACCCTCGCACTCGTAAGCATGGATCTTCGCCCCCAACAGACATTCAAATTTCCAAAATTTCCGCGATTTCCAAAATTTGCGAGATGTGCTGAGTTGTGCTAGGCGAGCACATGAAATTTTTCCTCTTACAAATCTCGCGCTGACCCACCCATGCGCTCGTAAACATGGATCATTCCCCCCAATCGACACTCAAATTTCCAAAATTTCCGCAATTTCCTAAATTTGCGAGTTGTGCTGAGTTGTGCTAGGCGAGCACATGAACTTTTTCCCCTTACAAATCTCGCCCCGACCCACCCTTGCGCTCGTAAACATGGATCTTTCCCCCTCAACCGACACTCAAATTTCCAAAATTTCCGCAATTTCCAAATTTTGCGAATTGTGCTGAGTTGTGCTAGGCGAGCACATAAACTTTTTCCTCTCACAAATCTCGCTCTGACCCACCCTTGCGCTCGTAAACATGGATCATTCCCCCCAAACGACACTCAAATTTCCAAAATTTCCGCAATTTCCGAAATTTGCGAGTTGTACTGAGTTGTGCTAGGCGAGCACATGAAATTTTTCCTCTTACAAATCTCGCGCCGACCCACCCTTGCGCTCGTAAACATGGATCTTTCCCCCCAACCGACACTCTAATTTCCAAAATTTCCGCAATTTCCAAAATTTGCGAATTGTGCTGAGTTGTGCCAGGCGAGCACATGAACTTTTTCCGCTTACAAATCTCGCTCCGACCCACCCTTGCGTTCGTAAACATGGATCTTTCCCCCTCAACCGACACTCCAATTTCCAAAATTTCCGCAATTTCCAAATTTTGCGAGTTGTGCTGAGTTGTGCTAGGCGAGCACATAACCTTTTTCCTCTCACAAATCTCGATCCGACTCACCCTTGCGCTCGTAAGCATGGATCTTCGCCCCCAACAGACACTCAAATTTCCAAAATTTCCGTATTTTCCAAAACTGGCGAGTTGTGCTGAGTTGTGCTAGGCGAGCACATGAAATTTTTCTTCTTACAAATCTCGCGCCGACCCACCCTTGCGCTCGTAAACATGGATCATTCCCCCCAGCCGACACTCAAATTTCAAAAATTTCCGCAATTTCCAAACTTTGCGAATTGTGCTGAGTTGTGCTAGGCGAGCACATGAACTTTTTCCTCTCACAAATGTCGTCCCGACCCACCCTTGCGCTCGTAAACATGGATCTTTCCCCCCGACAGACACTCAAATTTTCAAATTTTCCGCGATTTCCAAAATTTGCGAATTGTGCTGAGTTGTGCTAGGCGAGCACATAAACTTTTTCCTCTCACAAATCTCGCTCTGACCCACCCTTGCGCTCGTAAACATGGATCATTCCCCCCAAACGACACTCAAATTTCCAAAATTTCCGCAATTTCCGAAATTTGCGAGTTGTACTGAGTTGTGCTAGGCGAGCACATGAACTTTTTCCCCTTACAAATCTCGCCCCGACCCACCCTTGCGCTCGTAAACATGGATCTTTCCCCCTCAACCGACACTCAAATTTCCAAAATTTCCGCAATTTCCAAATTTTGCGAATTGTGCTGAGTTGTGCTAGGCGAGCACATAAACTTTTTCCTCTCACAAATCTCGCTCTGACCCACCCTTGCGCTCGTAAACATGGATCATTCCCCCCAAACGACACTCAAATTTCCAAAATTTCCGCAATTTCCGAAATTTGCGAGTTGTACTGAGTTGTGCTAGGCGAGCACATGAAATTTTTCCTCTTACAAATCTCGCGCCGACCCACCCTTGCGCTCGTAAACATGGATCTTTCCCCCCAACCGACAATCTAATTTCCAAAATTTCCGCAATTTCCAAAATTTGCGAATTGTGCTGAGTTGTGCCAGGCGAGCGCATGAACTTTTTCCGCTTACAAATCTCGCTCCGACCCACCCTTGCGTTCGTAAACATGGATCTTTCCCCCTCAACCGACACTCAAATTTCCAAAATTTCCGCAATTTCCAAATTTTGCGAGTTGTGCTGAGTTGTGCTAGGCGAGCACATAACCTTTTTCCTCTCACAAATCTCGATCCGACTCACCCTTGCGCTCGTAAGCATGGATCTTCGCCCCCAACAGACACTCAAATTTCCAAAATTTCCGTATTTTCCAAAACTGGCGAGTTGTGCTGAGTTGTGCTAGGCGAGCACATGAAATTTTTCTTCTTACAAATCTCGCGCCGACCCACCCTTGCGCTCGTAAACATGGATCATTCCCCCCAGCCGACACTCAAATTTCAAAAATTTCCGCAATTTCCAAACTTTGCGAATTGTGCTGAGTTGTGCTAGGCGAGCACATGAACTTTTTCCTCTCACAAATGTCGTCCCGACCCACCCTTGCGCTCGTAAACATGGATCTTTCCCCCCAACCGACACTCAAATTTCCAAAATTTCCGCAATTTCCAAAATTTGCGAGTTGTGCTGAGTTTTGCTATGCTAGCACATGAACTTTTTCCTCTTACAAATCTCGCGCCGACCCACCCTTGCGCTCGTAAGCATGGATCTTTCCCCCCAACCGACACTCAAATTTCCAAAATTTCCGCAATTTCCGAAATTTGCGAGTTGTGCTGAGTTGTGCTAGGCGAGCACATGAACTTTTTCCTCTTACAAATCTCGCTCCGACCCACCCTTGCGCTCGTAAACATGGATCTTTCCCCCCAACAGACACTCAAATTTCCAAAATTTCCGCAATTTCCAAAATTTGGGATTCGCGCTGAGTTGTGCTAGGCAAGCACATAAACTTTTTCCTGTTACAAATCTCGCTCCGACCCACCCTTGCGCTCGTAAACATGGATCTTTCCCCCCAACCGACACTCAAATTTCCAAAATTTCCGCAATTTCCAAATTTTGCGAGATGTGCTGAGTTGTGCTAGGCGAGCACATATACTTTTTCCTCTCACAAATCTCGCTCCGACCCACCCTCGCACTCGTAAGCATGGATCTTCGCCCCCAACAGACATTCAAATTTCCAAAATTTCCGCGATTTCCAAAATTTGCGAGATGTGCTGAGTTGTGCTAGGCGAGCACATGAAATTTTTCCTCTTACAAATCTCGCGCTGACCCTCCCATGCGCTCGTAAACATGGATCATTCCCCCCAATCGACACTCAAATTTCCAAAATTTCCGCAATTTCCTAAATTTGCGAGTTGTGCTGAGTTGTGCTAGGCGAGCACATGAACTTTTTCTGCTTACAAATCTCGCCCCGACCCACCCTTGCGCTCGTAAACATGGATCTTTCCCCCTCAACCGACACTCAAATTTCCAAAATTTCCGCAATTTCTGAAATTTGCGAGTTGTACTGAGTTGTGCTAGGCGTGCACATGAAATTTTTCCTCTTACAAATCTCGCGCCGACCCACCCTTGCGCTCGTAAACATGGATCTTTCCCCCCAACCGACACTCAAATTTCCAAAATTTCCGCAACTTCCGAAATTTGCGAGCTGTGCTAAGTTGTGCTAGGCGAGCACATGAACTTTTTACACTTACAAATCTCGCTCCGACCCACCCTTGCGCTCGTAAACATGGATCTTTCCCCCCAACAGACACTTAAATTTCCAAAATTTCCGCAATTTCCAAAATTTGCGACTTGTGCTGAGTTGTGCTAGGCAAGCACATGAACTTTTTCCTCTTACAAATCTCGCTCCGACCCACCCTTGAGCTCGTAAACATGGATCTTTCCCCCCAACCGACACTCAAATTTCCAAAATTTCCGCAATTTCCAAATTTTGCGAGTCGTGCTGAGTTGTGCTAGGCGAGCATATATACTTTTTTCTCTCACAAATCTCGCTCTGACCCACCCTTGCGCTCGTAAACATGGATCATTCCCCCCAAACGACACTCAAATTTCCAAAATTTCCGCAATTTCCGAAATTTGCGAGTTGTGCTGAGTTGTGCTAGGCGAGCACATGAACTTTTTCCACTTACAAATCTCGCTTCGACCCACCCTTGCGCTCGTAAACATGGATCTTCGCCCCCAACAGACACTCAAATTTCCAAAATTTCCGTATTTTCCAAAAGTGGTGAGTTGTGCTGAATTGTGCTAGGTGAGCACATGAACTTTTTCCTCTCACGAATCTCGCCCCGACCCACCCTTGCGCTCGTAAACATGGATCTTTCCCCCCAACCTACACTCAAATTTCCAAAATTTCCGCAATTTCCAAAATTTGCGAGTTGTGCTGAGTTTTGCTATGCTAGCACGTCAACTTTTTCCTCTCACAAATCTCGTCCGACCCACCCTTGCGCTCGTAAACATGGTTCTTCGCCCCCAACAGACACTCAAATTTCCAAAATTTCCGCAATTTCCAAAATTTGCGAGTTGTGCTGAGTTATGCTAGGCGGGCACATAAACTTTTTCCTTTTACAAATCTCGCTCCGACCCACCCTTGCGCTCGTAAACATGGATCTTTCCCTCCAACCGACACTCAAATTTCCAAAATTTCCGCAATTTCCGAAATTTGCGAGCTGTGCTGAGTTGTGCTAGGCGAGCACATAAACTTTTTCCTCTCACAAATCTCGCTCCGACTCACCCTTGCGCTCGTAAGCATGGATCTTCGCCCCCAACAGACACTCAAATTTCCAAAATTTCCGTATTTTCCAAAACTGGCGAGTTGTGCTGAGTTGTGCTGGGCGAGCACATGAACATTTTTTTCTTACAAATTTCGCGCCGACCCACCCATGCGCTCGTAAACATGGATCTTTCCCTGCACCCGACACTCAAATTTCCAAAATTTCCGCAATTTCCAAAATTTGCGAGTTGTGCTGAGTTGTGCTAGGCGAGCACATGAAATTTTTCCTCTTACAATTCTCGCCCCGACCCACCCTTGCGCTCGTAAACATGGATCTTTCCCCCCAACCGACACTCAAATTTCCAAAATTTCCGCAATTTCCAAATTTTGCGAGATGTGCTGAGTTGTGCTCGGCGAGCACATGAACTTTTTCCTCTCACAAATCTCGCTCCGACCCACCCTCGCACTCGTAAGCATGGATCTTCGCCCCCAACAGACATTCAAATTTCCAAAATTTCCGCAATTTCCAAAATTTGCGAGATGTGCTGAGTTGTGCTAGGCGAGCACATGAAATTTTTCCTCTTACAAATCTCGCGCTGACCCACCCATGCGCTCGTAAACATGGATCATTCCCCCCAATCGACACTCAAATTTCCAAAATTTCCGCAATTTCCTAAATTTGCGAGTTGTGCTGAGTTGTGCTAGGCGAGCACATGAACTTTTTCCCCTTACAAATCTCGCCCCGACCCACCCTTGCGCTCGTAAACATGGATCTTTCCCCCTCAACCGACACTCAAATTTCCAAAATTTCCGCAATTTCCAAATTTTGCGAATTGTGCTGAGTTGTGCTAGGCGAGCACATAAACTTTTTCCTCTCACAAATCTCGCTCCGACCCACCCTTGCGCTCGTAAGCATGGATCTTCGCCCCCGACAGACACTCAAATTTTCAAAATTTCCGCGATTTCCAAAATTTGCGAATTTTGCTGAGTTGTGCTAGGCGAGCACATGAACTCTGTCCCGTTACGAATCTCGTTCCAACCCACCCGTGCGCTCGTAAACATGGATCTTTCCCCCCAACCGACACTCAAATTTCCAAAATTTCCGCAATTTCCAAATTTTGCGAGTCGTGCTGAGTTGTGCTAGGCGAGCATATATACTTTTTTCTCTCACAAATCTCGCTCTGACCCACCCTTGCGCTCGTTAACATGGATCATTCCCCCCAAACGACACTCAAATTTCCAAAATTTCCGCAATTTCCGAAATTTGCGAGTTGTGCTGAGTTGTGCTAGGCGAGCACATGAAATTTTTCCTCTTACAAATCTCGCGCCGACCCACCCTTGCGCTCGTAAACATGGATCTTTCCCCCCAACCGACACTCAAATTTCCAAAATTTCCGCAACTTCCGAAATTTGCGAGCTGTGCTAAGTTGTGCTAGGCGAGCACATGAACTTTTTCTACCTACAAATCTCGCTCCGACCCACCCTTGCGCTCGAAAACATGGATCTTTCCCCCCAACAGACACTCAAATTTCCAAAATTTCCGCAATTTCCAAAATTTGCGACTTGTGCTGAGTTGTGCTGGGCGAGCACATGAACATTTTTTTCTTACAAATTTCGCGCCGACCCACCCTTGCGCTCGTAAACATGGATCTTTCCCCCTCAACCGACACTCAAAATTCCAAAATTTCCGCAATTTCCGACATTTGCGAGTTGTGCTGGATTGTGCTAGGCGAGCACATGAACTTTTTCCTCTCACGAATCTCGCCCCGACCCACCCTTGCGCTCGTAAACATGGATCTTTCCCCCCAACAGACACTCAAACTTCCAAAATTTCCGCAATTTCCGAAATTTGCGAGTTGTGCTGAGTTGTGCTAGGCGAGCACATGAACTTTTTCCTCTCACGAACCTCGCCCCGACCCACCCTTGCGCTCGTAAGCATGGATCTTCGCCCCCGACAGACACTCAAATTTTCAAAATTTCCGCGATTTCCAAAATTTGCGAGTTGCGCTGAGTTGTGCTAGGCGAGCACATGAACTTTTTCCTCTCACAAATCTCGCTCCGACCGACCCTTGCGCTCGTAAGCATGGATCTTCGCCCCCGACAGACACTCAAATTTTCAAAATTTCCGCGATTTCCAAAATTTGCGAAGTAGGGTATATATGGGGATTCGAATCATCGGTATCTGCCTTACCCACAGCAGTCGGTAAGATACAAGGGTAGGGGCTCTGTAATATCAGTCATGATGGCAACAGATTCCACATTTTACCGATCGTTGCCCTGAGTTCCGCCTTACCAGCCCCTCCAGCAGCAGATATCCTGTAACCGAATTTACCAACCGATTTTAGTTCTGATTTTTCCCACCGCTTTGTACCGTGATCTAGTCGACGCGTCGATGGTAACCGATTTCCTATGACCCGGTTTTCCTGCCGATTTTCCCACGGTGGGCCATCTACCGATGACCCGGTTTACCGGCTGATTTTCTCACGGTGAACCATCTGCCGATGATCCTGTTTACCGGCCGATTTTTTCACGGTGAGCCATCTACCGATGATCCTGTTCACCGGTTGATTTTCTTGCGTCAAGCCATTTCCCCCGTAAGAAACAGAAAATATACCACCACCACGTGCGGTTTCCCACGATCGAGGCGGCGGAGAGCAAAGAACCACTGCTCAACGAAATCCGTGTGACGGTTTTTCCGTAATTTTGATTTTTGAGTTATATTTCCGTCAGGTGCGGCGGTGGTGTAAGTCAAAGAGCAACCCCTTTTCCATGGAAATTTGAAAAAATCTCAGTGTCAGACCTGCTGAAACATGCAGTTGCAACCCCTCCACCACCCTCCAAGGGTGTATATAACCTCCAGCTCGTCGATGGATTTCACTCATAAGTTTTTCGACTCCTCACCGAGCATCCAGTTAACATTGTGAGCAGAATCTTGCAGCTAGTCTATTTCGCTGAAGCTGAAAAAAAACATTCGGAAGACGCAGTACGCAACTCTAGACAAAAGGTAATGATAATATTAATAATTATAATGATAATGATAATTCCTTCATAGAGGGTTGGATTGATATTCATGGAATATTTGGCCCTTCACAGACAGCGATGGACTTCTCAATGGACTTGACTGCAATCAACAAAGTGAGCCGTGTGGCCGCTTTTCCGCCCACCAAAAAAATGTCAGAGCTGGAGGTTGGAATGGAGTATTGTGTGACTGCGCTGAGGGTGGTTACAACAAAGTTCGGGCAGAGTATTGTGGCAACGGTCAACGATGATGAATTCGCAATTTTCCTACCGAAGAGGATGATAAGATTGGTAGCTCAGGAGAATGAAAAACAATGGGATATCATGAATGCTGCAGCATCACAAAAAACTCTATACATGCAATATCGTGGTGGAAAATACAACGATATTGCATTCATCCAGAAACGGCCGGAAATAAATACAGAATGAAAAATAATTGTACTCGACAAAAGAGTAAATAAATGCACAAACTAAAATTATTTGTACGCCACATTCAGTCTTCTCTCTCCCTATAACATCCCATCCAAACTCCATCAAACTCATCTTAAATTATAATTATAGAGATGGTTCAAATAACAGAATGCCGATATATATTTAACACATATTTTTTATTCAATCACCATTACACAATTCAGTGCTTAAGGGCTAGTTGGAAATTACATAATTGAAGATGTTCTACATTAATTTTGTGACAGTACCACTAATAGGTTTATATTCGACTATACGGTCATGTAAAATCATACAATAGGCTGAAGTGTTTGGGGGAAATGCAACGTCAGATTCAAATTCCAAACGAATATCTACTGGACCGCTTTTCAGCGATTCGTTTTGCTTGGAACAATCGATGACTGTGAGGGGGGCTTGTGCTAGAAACTGGCTCTTGGATAAAAGCGGTTCGGGTTCTTTATCATAATATGAAGCTTGAAAGTTGGTGTACATGTCATATAGGATAGCGTATTGATTATTGGTAATATCAAGATTCATATTTCCATACGGGTAGCATTGCGAGTTGAGGAACCGTTTCACATCTCTAATCCTACAGTGGTCGAATTCGCTGGCATTCTTTCCCCCGATATTTCTCCGCCCAGTTTGGAAACCCAGGATGACGTGTCTCGGCTTCTCGAGCTGCGTTGATGTCTTCACAACCCACACGTGTCTCGTAGTTGCAGGCAGCAGTGGATATTCATATGTCTCCCAGGCGCGAAAACTCATAGATATAGCGGGACCCTGGGAATGAAATTCAGCAGCTGAATTTTCGAGTTATCCGCCAGCTTGATATACGGCAATAACGATTCAATTTTATTGATCGAGATTTTGACAGCTTCCACTGCAATTTGATATACGGCATTCAAATCCGTATTCGAGCGTGTCATAATTAGCTCGTGTTTAGCGTCTACGACAACTCGGCGATAATCCTCAGCGAACCCCAGCAGAAAATTCAACGGTATGACCACGTCAAAGTTCCCTGCGGTGTCGGTTAATTTATTGCCACCGCTCAACCAACCGGTGTTCTCCAAGAGATGCTGTTGGCCTGGACTTAGCGACAGGTATCCCTTCATGATACTCGTAATGCCGACCTTTTTATTTCGGTCAATCTCAATGCCGTTCAACTCGTAGCGTATCTCCTCGAATAAATGGCGGATCGCCATATTAATTAGATTGGTGGTGGCTGCGACGGTAGCGCCATCCTCTTTTGTAATTTTTCCGTGAATGTGCAGTGAGCTTTTGCTGGGTAACAGACATAAGTCCTGATGCTGAACAGCGATGCGAATTTCGTCATTATTTTTGGAGGTGGATGATGCAAAGGGTAGATGCGCGTGTATCTCACAGTGTGCAATCGACTCGTCAAACGATACACGCTTTTGAATTTTCATTGCCTCTTCCATGGTAATATGCACAGAATACACCGAAAATTGATTTTTATTCTCCAAAATTTCCACGAAGTCGAAGCCCCAGGCTCTTGAGGAATTGTATGTTCAGACGTGTTAACCCCGTTGGACCTCGTTGCAGACTGACTGCGTTTGGGCATTCTACCGCACTTTTATAACCCCAACCAGATTTTTTACTCTCAAAGACGATTCCCATTATCATAGAGATCGCACATGTAATCGCACGGTTATTGTTTCACCACGAAAATTCACCAGCTCACCGTTCTCATCGACAACTCTCAGCTGTATATCGTGTATTGACTTTACAACGATCGGTAGGTAAATGACGTTGGCTGGTGATTCAACGATCTTATATCCCGGTGGGACGGTGGGGAAAAATTCATGAATCGTATGTACCAAACGATTGTTCATGTACGCACCCGTGGTTATATTGCACTCAACCCGCAGAGCGTTGACCTTGAGTATGGCTACCGGTAATTCGGACTTATGTGTAACGTCACTCGCGAGAATATTCGGTTTAAAACCAAGCATTTGACCAATGGATTCCCTCGGTTTAAGGTTCACCATTCGATTGCACTTAATCTCACTGTGTAGCTCATTGTTATTGGCCTTCAGGCTGAATGTGACATCCTCGGGTAGCATCTTTCTCAAGTAACTTTCAATATCGTCAATTTCATAGCTACCCGTGGGTATTATGATTGTTTCACTTCTCGGCAGCTCTGAGCTGCTGCCACCGGGGTGTATTATGTGAAACTCATTACATCCCTCATCGATGTTGGGGATTGAGTTGAATGTGAGGAACTCAACGAGCCCAAGGACATCGTTTTTTTCAGGTGATAACTCTATAGGCGGAAAATACTGCGCCTCCAGCACAGAAGATGCACCGGACAGTGTCAACGTGAACGAATCGCCCATGACTGACTTTGCATCTTCAAATCACCCTCATTTATAGACGATTGCTGAGAAATTTGAGACACAAGTGCCCGCAAATGACTGTATTATATTCCTGATACGTTTCCATGATTGTATTTCACGCTACCAACACCAAGATATTTCATAAGATCACGAGGCGGTTGTAAGTCTCCAAAACTATCGAAATAAACAACCTCGTCACCATTCTTCCTGTATGCAACCCAATGCGTGCCCGATCCATTTTTATCATCAAGATTGATAATTGCGGATTCACACCGCCTCGGACCCGAGCTGGGCAGAACATTTCTCATAAAAACTCCACGAAAGTGTGGAATTTTCATGGCTTTGGCATATTCGAGTAGATCAACGTTGGTGAGGGCTCGGTGCGGTAGCTGCATTAGTTTTTTGCATGCTTCAAATATAGACCCAAACCTTTTCTATAGGGTTTCAGGTATAATCCGCGGCCTAATGCAATCGCCTCCATCGTTGCATTGTGCCGCTTAGCCTCATGCAACTGATTTCGGTTAGCACTAGCGTCGCTGACCGCCTTTGCTATACCTGCCGCCCCACCCGCCAAAGCTCCGGTGGCACTTAGACCAGCAAGAATGGGTATGAGAAAAGGTATAATACCACCGACTTTTGAGGGAAGCGGTAAAATACGCGGCACGTGCACCTGTTTTCGGTCCTTGGCAACAGCTGCACGAGCACCACCCAAAGCCAATTCGATCGCGTGGGGGCCCGGTCTCATTGACTTTTTCGCCGCTCGAATAACAGACTTTAGAGTTATTGCTGCCGCAGCCTTCTTCCTCCTCAGTTTCGTGCGACGCTTGGATTCTTTCAGTTGTCCAGCCACACCCCCACCTAAACCCATACCGAGTTTAGATTTAGCCTTCATTGTGTTAGTAACTGCCCAGGCAACAGCTTTTTCACCCACACCAGCGTCTTTAGCCAAAACACGATTCCAAGCCTTTTCAGCTAGCACCTTGTCAGCCGCGTTGCGCGCTGCAATATTCAACTGATTCTTCGAGTATGCAATATCGTGCTCCTTACATGCAGCGTCCAGAGGATTAATTCCAGGGTCACCGCGAGCCAACCTCTTTGCTAACTTCGTGCCGGGACCACAGTACTGATATCCAGGCACGTGTAATTCAACGGGGAGATTATTGATAATGTTATTTACTAAACCCGCACCACGTATACTACGTGTGTATCGCACCATAGTTCAATGTCAACTAACTCGAATTCCATATAAGAACCTGTACTTATATAGTATGATATTAGTATCAGGCAGTTCGTCAACAGAGCACCATGAAATTCCAGAATCAAACAAATAAACTACCCGTTACGAATTTCGACAAGTTGGTTCAGAGGAAAAAGGAGACGGTGAAACGACACGGGGAATTGCTACCGAATAGTGTAAGGGCGGTTTTCTGCGGGCCATCGAATTGTGGAAAAACCAACGCCCTTCTCACGCTCATCACCCACGACAATGGTTTACGATTCGAAAATATCTACATCTATTCAAAATCGCTCATTCAGCCAAAGTATGAGTTTTTGAAAAAGTTGCTCGAGCCGGTCAAAGGGTTGGGTTATTTCTCATTCGGTGAACATGAGGAGGTTGTAAAGCCTGAAGATGCACATCCCAATTCCATCATGATCTTCGACGATGTGGCGTGCGAGAAGCAGGATAATATTCGTGCATACTTCTGTATGGGTCGCCACAGAGATGTTGATAGCTTCTATCTCTGTCAGACGTATGCTCGTATTCCAAAACATCTGGTGCGCGATAATGCAAATTTCCTGGTGATTTTCCGTCAGGATGAAATGAATTTGAAGCATATTTATGCCGATCATGTGAACACCGATATGACTTACCAGCAATTTAAGGATTTATGTTCAGCATGCTGGAGTGGGGGGAAATATAGTTTCGTCACTATTGACAAAGATAGTGTAATGAACGAGGGGCGATATAGGAAGGGTTTCGATTGCTTTATAAGTATAAACTAGCGTCGATCCGCCCACAGTCACACTGCAGCAATCAAAGTGTCAATATGGATAGCTCCAATATTCGTAAACAGAGTAATGTGCTACATGAAATAGCGAAGGCTAGCGAGGCGATACGACGTAAGCATCGGATGATTAAAACAGACAAAGACACAAGCGAGCGGGCTATGGATGAAATGTTCAAGCCTATAGTAACACCGCTACAAGAATTGGTCGGAACTTCGAAGCAGCAGATAAAAGATGGGATTAAGATGGAGCCTGAGGATATTTCCATGAAAAATGAAAAAATAGCCAAGGATGAAAATACTGATGACAAGGATGATGATGATGATGATGATGATGATATTCATTTGGATGTCAGTAATGATGATGACGCGGAGCAAACAATTGTAGCGGCTGATATTCCAGCCGCAAGTACACCGATAAAGAAGGAAAGAAATTCAGCTGCACGCTATTTAAAAATGTTCGACACGAGAGAGCGCAAGGATTTGGACGGTAAATATGGTGTTCGAAAGTTGGCGCATGGAATGTGGATCGGAGATTCTCGAATTAATTTCGATGCAAATCGAGTATACGTGGGTGATAAAAGTTTCAAGGCAACACCAGGACTCCTCGAATTATTATTCAAAAAGAAGCCCAACACCGACGATGTGAACGCAGGGGATAGGGAAAACTACGGTAGAATATCCATAATGACAAATGTTCACCGAAAACATTACAAACCGGATAAAAGTATTCGTGAAAATGTGGAGAGTGCCAAATATAATGATTTCATTGCCCAGTATGCGGATTCACCGGAAAAGAGTGGAAAAATAACACGTGGTGACGCTCAATTACCGGAGAGGCGGGGAGAAGGCTTATTACCAAAACATAAGATTGCGCGAAAAGAGGGGCAAAAAGTGGATTACGTTTACTGGGACAACCCCAATGAAATCGTGGATCGCCTGCGGTTACTCATAGCTTCGCAAGCGGCTGGTAATACCAGTCATGCCAATGAAATAGTTTCCATTATTGAGGAATTACGTGAGGCGGGAATCATTTATTAGTGTGTGATCTGTCATAAAAGCGGTCATTCACCAACCAACCGTCGAACAATGAGCATTGACATATTTGGACGGCAGCTGGTTAGCGGTAGTGGTAAAAGTGTTACTCGAGGACCTCCGGGCATTGGATTCAAACTCACCGAAGACAACCACTACGATATAGATAGCAAACGATTGTGCAATATTGCCGACCCCCGGGAACCAAACGATGCTGTTCCTCTGAAAACCCTTGAGGATATTGTGCGACAGTCAATCGGTGTTATTCAGAGATCGATGCAGCAGGCGTTTGGTTCCACTCTAGAACGAGAGCTCGACATTCTGGAGGAGAAAATCCTGAAAGACATAGAACAGGTGAAAATATATGCTTGGGGAGAGGCCCAAAAAGCATTGAGGTTTGCGCGGGAAGGAGATGAGAATACGTTGAGCCTTGCAAGGGGGGCTAGTGAAGAGGTAAACAATCGCCTGACCAGAGTAGAGGCTGGCATTGTGCGGGAGATCCGCAAGAGGAGGCGGGTGAAGAAGGAAGACGACGAAAAGAAGGAGGAGGATACGGAGGGGTAGGAGGAGCAGGAGAAGCGTTCTGATACAACATGAAGCGTGTAATAGCCAACGAGCTTCACAGACCTGCACGTCGTAATTACCCCCGACGCTGTGTCGATATACGGGGGCTGGACGAGACTTGGCAAGCTGATTTAGTTGACATGTCAGCCTACTCAACGGTCAACAAGGGCCGTAAATTTCTACTCACAGTTATCGATGTGTTCTCAAAATTTGCCTGGGGCGTACCTATTATGAGTAAAAATGCTGCAGATGTAACAGCTGCGATGAAATCTGTGCTGACCCGAGGTCGTGTACCGAAACATTTACACGTCGATCAGGGCAAAGAGTTTTACAACGAACGATTCAAGACTCTCATGAAACATCATGGTGTTAACATGTACTCGACATTCAGCAACTTGAAGGCGTCGATTTGCGAACGTTTCAATCGAACCCTGAAGAATAAAATGTGGGAAGAATTCACCCTCCGAGGCTTCCACCAGTGGATAAATATTTTACCAGATTTAATTGATTCCTACAATAACACTAAACATAGAACGATTAAAATGAAACCGCAAGATGTGGACGCAGCCAACGAAAAACTATTATATCGAATTGTGTACAAGCCTCGTCAGATCAAGAGAAGCAAACGAAAGCATAAATTTAAAGTTGGCGATAAAGTTCGAATTAGTAGATATAAAAATATTTTTGAAAAAGGCTATACTCCAAACTGGAGCACGGAAATATTCACCATAAATGAAGTTAAAAATACCAATCCGTCAACGTACAAACTCACCGACTACCTGAATCAACCCATTGAGGGGGGCTTTTACGAGGAGGAGCTCAGCAGGGTCAAATTCCCCGATGGATATCTGGTAGAGCGAGTATTGCGTAAACGTGGAGATAAACTGTATGTGAAATTGTTGGGGTTCGATAGCTCACATAATAGTTGGATAAATAAAGCAGACATTTGAAAAATGTATTCCAATATCAATAAAAATAATTTCCTATAACTTTATACAATGTTTTTTATCATTTACCTGCACAATAATCTATAAATATAATAATAATAATAATAATAATAATATTATAGGAAGGAAAATGGAAGTTCAGAAAACTTCAGAAAAAGTTTGGAAAAGTTTAGAAAATTTCAGAAAATTTCAGAAACGTTTGGAAAACTTCAGAAAAAGTTCAGAAAAGTTTAGAATAGTTCAGAAAAGTTTAGAAAATTTCAAAAACTTCAGAAAAGTTCAAGAAACTTCAGAAAAAGTTCAGGAAATTAATGAAAATGATATATATTTGTATCATTTATAAATGATTTATTATTATCTATATACAAATTAATATGTCCTATTTATTTATTTTTTAATTCTTCAACTAAATTCTTACAATAGGTTCAGCAGGCATATCAGGCCTACGGAAGCCCCAGGGTAGGGTATCCGTTTGCCGTGGTTGTAAAGCACGTTTATCATCATGCCAGCTTAGGGCTAGCTTATTTTGTACAATGGTGCTGACCGCGTGCCGTTTACTCCTTATTAGACATTGCTCTTTTGTTATATTCTTATATTCTAACAGGCACTGCTTGTAATCGTCAAAGGTGATGGTTTTCAGCGTTGAAGCTTGGATTCCTTTGGCTCGTTTTTTTTCATTTTCCCCCCTGGTCGTGAATGCGTACAGTTTTGCGCGGAGTCCAACGAATTCGGTCATAATTTTACCATTATTCTCATCCTTCATCAGACCCAAACGCTTTTTGTTCCGCAACGGTATACCATACGCACTATCGGGCGGATAGTCTGAGGTATCAAAGGTTGATTCAACATCACGTTTGACGATGTCGTAGATATTGGGTACATGGGAATTGTAAATTAAACTATCCGTATCCGTGTACAATAATTCAGCCTGACTATTTGTAAAGTTATTCCTAATATAATCATAATGGAACCTATACAGAATAATTTTTGACAAATCCAAAATCACCGCACCGATGTATATCGGTTTATTGAAGGTTACATTCATACGTCTCATCTCGATGATCACCATGTCACGATCGAATATGGTGCAGCTATGGAAATTGGGCCTCGCAATCAGAGCCCTTGCCCCGCCCCGACCACCCCATTTGGTCACCAGCTTAACATCGCTATGCTTTCGGACATTCTCCATAGTTTTACCAAAGACCGCGTTGTTCATCAATTTGTAAAAGTTTTTCTCAAATTCGTTTTTAGATTGTTTCCGTTTATCTGTATTCAAGTCGATGTATGACTTCAACCACGGTGATTGGGAAAACTTGAGAATCCGATGCACCTTGACCAACTTCAGCCCCAAATTTAAACACTGCTTCAAATTCCGGTAGTGTAGTATGTATTTACTTTTGGGCAGAAGGGTCGTGGTCAGTTTAGCCATTTTACTACCCGGCGGAACGAAATGCTCGGGGCAGAGGGGCAAGTCCTTGTGTGCCTCGTGTAGCTCTACCGGGTAGTCCAAATCAACCTCGAGAATATAGCCGATCGGTGAATCGTCCGGAATGATCATCACATCGATTGGGTCATGCCCCCACGCGAACGAGTCACGCGGTAGATGCTCACTCACGCGCATGGCGATCCCGCTCACGCTCACGCGCATGGCGATCCCGCTGCACTTGACTGAGTTCTTTCATTGGAATTATATTTTCTATACGTGATTCCACATCAAAGGCTAACTCGCGAAGCTGCTCAACGAACCACTCAACGCAATCGGACCCGCGTCTACTCGTATATCTCGATAATGCCTCGTCGTACGAGCAGTGTACGTAATATGCGGCACTATGCGGAATATGCTCTTGCAGGTTACCGTTTGCACCGGGTTTCAAGATGCACTCAAGGTCTGCATAGATGGTAAATGGTACAGCCTGCTTGTTGGTGAAATTGGTGAAAAATAACCTCTTCTTTTCCTCCTCCTCGGGAAAGAGCATCCTCCTCTTATTCGCATGCAAACAATCCAGTCGATGATTACCATAATTGCGCTGCACCGCGAAATGACACAGACATCTGTCACATAAAATAGTTGCAGATTTATGGTGTGTCAGTTGCCTCCGTACTAATCGCGATAAGTCCCTAATCCAAGCAAAGTGGAATCGTGGTTTGAAACTATTTAAATCATCACCTCCAATATCCATCTCATCATTATTATTACTCTCAACCATAAGTAGGTGAATCACCGCATTTTTTGGATTTGCCAAGTTTTTACTCAGGTAGAGTGGGACTATTACACTCCCCCCTTCACCCGCACTGTTCGCATAGGTTTGCGATTCTATTCCGTAGATATTAATGCTGAGGTTATTTAACTTTTCAAATTTCTCCACGCCGTGGAGGGTCATGGGGAATTTTATACCTGTACAATTGAGCTCATCGATGTACCATCTGTAGCTGTGCATGTTTTCCGGATGACTTTTCACAGGGTGGAGAGCGGCGGTGACGGACCACAGAAAACAGCGGTCGTCATCATTCCTCACGTTCACGACCGCTCGTTTCCGCTGAATATCCATAGGCAGCTTGACGAATGTTGAGAGACCCCCGGTGAGTGGCTCGTATCGATTAATGTTGATGCTTGCGTTAATAATTTCCGTCATGCTCCATCCCGAGTCGCGCTGCTGAAAATCTTCAACCTTGACCAGGATATCGTTGATTACGCTATCCTGGAACCAACTGGCAAGGTTGGTCGAAGGGAGAATCGTTACATTGCGTGTATTGAATGACTTCATTTCCACAGCAACTTCATCGCCCTTGACATTCTCAAAGTTGCATGCAACGTTGACATTGACCTTCGCACTACCCACATTCCCCAATACATCTTCCAGGTGCTCAATGGTTAGCACCCCGGCATCGGTTAGGAATTCCGTTAGATCGCGGTGTTTGAGGTTTGTTATCACACCGGTGCGTATGCGGCTATTGAAGGCGCTGTCCACATCGCTCCATTCAACTCGATCGTTGATATTATTGGTAGCATCACGACCACCACCACCAATCTGACCGCCAACGATAAGTTTGTGATACCGTTGAAATTTCACCAACCACGACTGCAGAAGTGAAAGCGTATTCTGGATTCGTTGCTTCTCGCCAACGCGCTGATTCGATTTCTTCAAAATGTCGGTCAAAAATCCAGCATTCTGTTTGGCAATGATAATCCACCGGTTGAGTAGTTCGTTGCTTTGCGGCCCCGGTTTCAGTGTACGCAGCAAGTCGTAAGCGGTACTCATCGTCTCCAGGAGATCGGAATATATTTTTGCGTCCATACTGGTAACTTGGCTCACTGGGGAGAAAATAACCACCCAACTGTAGGGGTTAGATGCTAATGTCGGCCACCACTCGTTCATCCGCGCCTTTTATACCCTGAAGCGTGTGAAGAAAGACACCACACCAACCAGTGGACTAACAGATTTGTGTAAATAATTTTCGAAATAACGCGGCGCTAGTTTCATAAGCATGAATGTCAAAGATATACCGACTCGTGTGTTGCGGGGATGTCATATAACGGATTTTCCGACAGAAAGACGATTCATATATTTAAAAAAAATATGGTGCCACCAGCCATGGTTGTGGGACCTGTTTCTTCTTCTCAACATAATATCGTTAGCTTTGTTTCTTCTCATCATGAGGGTGTAACCTCTAGTTCTAAAGGAAATTGTCAAAGTGGCACCGCCGATGCCTTCACATCGTAAAAAGATCAAAATATGTAACAGGTTGCAGCAGGATGCTTCTAACTTTTCCAGCATCCCACCCCGCATGCGTAAGGTTTGGGATCAGGTTAAAAATCCACCCTGAGAAACTTTGCAACTCCCCACAATCGGCCGCAGTTCAGTTGACAGCTGCATGACAAAATATCATATAGGCAAATTTATTTGTGAACCTAGGTTGCGAACTGGACCACCCGCTGCCACGCAATGTTTGGGCCCAGCGCAAACCCATCCACCCACCCCATGCGCCTCAATTTATGGCACCAGTTTTGACTGAGAAGTTTCGAAATTACGCCACGTAGACCCGTGTATTAGGCACGGTGGGTATAAGGCAACCGTCCACCCAAAATATAGTATCACTCTGTTCTTCTATGCAGCTTGAGAAATTTTTGCAGCCCCTAAAATCGTTCAAGGTGGTGGTGGTGGGGCGATCTCTCGAGGTTTCCTTAAATAGTTAGGTTTCGGCTGCAGATTACATCATTCAGTGTAAAAGACGAGTTGAGTCAAAGACGTGCGTATTTCAACAACTTTTATCAAAGTTATCGGAAATTTTATAAAAACTTCTATCATGGCTAATGATGGAGCTCATTTCGGTAAGTGTGAAACAATTTTTCACCTAAGATATATGTTATTTTTCATTATTATTAACATTATCATTATAAATTCACAAATTGTTTTGTGATAGGTACCGCAGCCGTGTACGATTGGGTGACGCCGAGGGAATGGTGTGGTGAGCCCTTAGGTGCGGACGTGAGGTCTGCGATCGCCATCGCTAAGGCGTTATTACAGCGACACCTCGATATTCGGGGAACCATCGAGGGGGCTCAGTTGCGGATAAATAATTGTGACACGACGTTGGTGATGAACCATAGTTATTTTTTCTGGTGGTTCAAGCGGAATGACGACCGGGACGAACTACCCGATATGAGGGCGTATTACTGCAGACAGGTGCTGCGCGATCGTTTGTACCCGCCAGCCCCACCTCCTCCGCCACCATCCGAGGCATCATCAGCATCATCGTCATCATCATCATTAATGGCCGTTGATTCAGATGATGATGGTGATGAGGATGATGCACGGGATGAGGAAGGTGAGGTCGGGTTTGCGCTGGCGCTAAACATTGCGCAGCAGCGGGTGCAAGCTGCAGCCGAGTGGGTGGCTAGGCTGCAGCAAATGCGAGAGATGGAGGATGCGGATACGGAGGTGGAGGATGATGGTTACAACGAGGAGTGGTTCGTACTAATATTTTTATTATCAATTGAGAATAGTGAAGAAAAAAATGAAATATTCACCAATGTGATTTTTTCTATGTTTGCAGATTCCTATCCTTCCATAATGTGACGATAATAGCGATAATACTGTAAAATTAGAGGTTGGGGGGAATTAATGCCTAGAAATATTGTAATTTTAGTTTGTTCTGTATAATTTTTCATTTTTACATTTCAATAATTATTATAATAATGTACTTTTATTCCATTTTATCCTATTCTATATTGTATCAATAATAGTAATACTAATATATTTTATGATATTTTATTGTATTTTGTATTCATTAATAATAAAAATTTTGTCATATAAAGAATCACATCTGTCCGCATACATCCATCCCGCATCCTGCAGCCTTACATTGTAGACAATCTTGGATTCTGGGGATTGGACCATCAAACTCATCGTGATCGCTGTTTGATGAATTATTATAATGATGCGGACATCTGTCTGCATGGTCCAGAAACCAAATCCTAAGTCGTTGAACGTTTTCGTGCGCGCAATGGTATGGTGAAACATCCTCGTGATACTCATGATGCCAGCATTGATACACATCCATGCTCAGTGTTTCGGGTGGTGGAAAATTCAACTTTATCAAATCGATGACTGGTTTCGAATGATTAGTCATCCACTCCACCCATCTTTTCTTCTCCGATCCGTGAACGTATACATGACTTGCATGCTGTGTCATTTCACTTAGCACCCTCTGTAGATCTACATAGGGTAGATCACCGACGCTCCATGAAAATCCGTGGTAATTCCGAGTCGTTCAGTTGTTGGCGGTTTGAGCCAATGCCGATACTTCTGGCCATGCACAGGGTGGTTTGAAGAGTGCGCAGGTTAGACCTTGCGCATCCATTGCGTAGTTTTGAACGGGTATTGCGGCAAGTTCTTTAGCCACAAATTCGCTTTTCGAGTTTATGAACCCCAGCACATCCAAAATCAGGTCCATAGTGAATAAAAACGGCTCACAATATCGTTAACTGGATGCTTGGTGAGAAGTCGAAAAACTTATGAGTGAAATCCATCGACGAGCTGGAGGTTATATACACCCTTGGAGGGTGGTGGAGGGGTTGCAACTGCATGTTTCAGCAGGTCTGACACTGAGATTTTTTCAAATTTCCATGGAAAAGGGGTTGCTCTTTGACTTACACCGCCGCCGCACCTGACGGAAATATAACTCAAAAATCAAAATTACGGAAAAACCGTCACACGGATTTCGTTGAGCAGTGGTTCTTTGCTCTTCGCCGCCTCGATCGTGGGAAACCACACGTGGTGGTGGTATATTTTCTGTTTCTTACGGGGTAAATGGCTTGACGCGAGAAAATCAACCGGTGAACAGGATCATCGGTAGATGGCTCACCGTGAAAAAATCGGCCGGTAAACAGGATCATCGGCAGATGGTTCACCGTGAGAAAATCAGCCGGTAAACCGGGTCATCGGTAGATGGCCCACCGTGGGAAAATCGGCAGGAAAACCGGGTCATAGGAAATCGGTTACCATCGACGCGTCGACTAGATCACGGTACAAAGCGGTGGGGAAAATCAGAACTAAAATCGGTTGGTAAATTCGGTTACAGGATATCTGCTGCTGGAGGGGCTGGTAAGGCGGAAATCAGGGCAACGATCGGTAAAATGTGGAATCTGTTGCCATCATGACTGATATTACAGAGCCCCTACCCTTGTATCTTACCGACTGCTGTGGGTAAGGCAGATACCGATGATTCGAATCCCCATATACACCCTACTTTGCGAAATGTGCTGAGTTGTGCTAGGCGAGCACATGAACTTTTTCCTCTTACAAATCTTGCTCCGACCCACCCTTGCGCTCGTAAACATGGATCTTTCCCCCCAGCCGACACTCAAATTTCCAAAATTTCCGCAATTTCCACAATTTGCGAGTTGTGCTGAGTTGTGCTATGCTAGCACATGAACTTTTTCCTCTTACAAATCTCGCTCCGACCCACCCTTGCGCTCGTAAACATGGATCTTTCCCCCCAACCGACACTCAAATTTCCAAAATTTCCGCAATTTCCAAAATTTGCGAGTTGTGCTGAGTTTTGCTATGCTAGCACATGAACTTTTTTCTCTTACAAATCTCGTCCGACCAACCCTTGCGCTCGTAAGCATGGATCTTTCCCCCCAACAGACACTCAAATTTCCAAAACTTCCGCGATTTCCAAAATTTGCGAATTAGGCTGAGTTGTGCTAGGCAAGCACATGAACTTTTTCCCCTTACAAATCTCGCTCCCACCCACCCTTGCGCTCGTAAACATGGATCGTTCCCCCCAATCGACACTCAAATTTCCAAAATTTCCGCAATTCCCGAAATTTGCGAGATGTGCTGAGTTGTGCTAGGCGAGCACAGGAAATTTTTCCTCTTGGAAATCTCGCGCCGACCCACCCTTGCGCTCGTAAACATGGATCATTCCCCCCAATCGACACTCAAATTTCCAAAATTTCCGCAATTTCCGAAATTTGCGAGATGTGCTGAGTTGTGCTAGGCGAGCACATGAAATTTTTCCTCTTACAAATCTCGCGCCGACCCACCCTTGCGCTCGTAAGCATGGATCTTCGCCGCCAACAGACACTCAAATTTCCAAAATTTCCGTATTTTCCAAAACTGGCCAGTTGTGCTGAGTTGTGCTGGGCGAGCACATGAACATTTTTCTCTTACAAATTTCGCGCCGACCCACCCTTGCGCTCGTAAACATGGATCTTTCCCTCCAACCGACACTCAAATTTCCAAAATTTCCGCAATTTCCAAAATTTGCGAGTTGTGCTCAGTTGTGCTAGGCGAGCACATGAACTTTTTCCTCTTACGATTCTCGCTCCGACCCACCCTTGCGCTCGTAAGCATGGATCTTTCCCCCAAACAGACACTCAAATTTCCAAAATTTCCGCAATTTCCAAAATTTGCGACTTTTGCTGAGTTGTGCTAGGCAAGCACATAAACTTTTTCCTCTTACAAATCTCGCTCCGACCCACCCTTGCGCTCGTAAACATGGATCTTTCCCCCTCAACCGACACTCAAATTTCCAAAATTTCCGCAATTCCCGAAATTTGCGAGTTGTGCTGAATTGTGCTAGGCGAGCACATGAACTTTTTCCTCTCACGAATCTCGCCCCGACCCACCCTTGCGCTCGTAAACATGGATCTTTCCCCCCAACAGACACTCAAATTTCCAAAATTTCCGCAATTTCCGAAATTTGCGAGTTGTGCTGAGTTGTGCTAGGCGAGCACATGAACTTTTTCCTCTCACGAACCTCGCCCCGACCCACCCTTGCGCTCGTAAGCATGGATCTTCGCCCCCGACAGACACTCAAATTTTCAAAATTTCCGCGATTTCCAAAATTTGCGAGATGTGCTCAGTTGTGCTAGGCGAGCACATAAACTTTTTCTTCTCACAAATCTCGCTCCGACCGACCCTTGCGCTCGTAAGCATGGATCTTCGCCCCCGACAGACACTCAAATTTTCAAAATTTCCGCGATTTCCAAAATTTGCGAAATGTGCTGAGTTGTGCTAGGCGAGCACATGAACTTTTTCCTCTTACAAATCTTGCTCCGACCCACCCTTGCGCTCGTAAACATGGATCTTTCCCCCCAGCCGACACTCAAATTTCCAAAATTTCCGCAATTTCCACAATTTGCGAGTTCTGCTGAGTTGTGCTATGCTAGCACATGAACTTTTTCCTCTTACAAATCTCGCTCCGACCCACCCTTGCGCTCGTAAACATGGATCTTTCCCCCCAACCGACACTCAAATTTCCAAAATTTCCGCAATTTCCAGAATTTGCGAGTTGTGCTGAGTTTTGCTATGCTAGCACATGAACTTTTTTCTCTTACAAATCTCGTCCGACCCACCCTTGCGCTCGTAAGCATGGATCTTTCCCCCCAACAGACACTCAAATTTCCAAAATTTCCGCAATTTCCAAAATTTGCGAATTAGGCTGAGTTGTGCTAGGCAAGCACATAAACTTTTTCCCCTTACAAATCTCGCTCCCACCCACCCTTGCGCTCGTAAACATGGATCGTTCCCCCCAATCGACACTCAAATTTCCAAAATTTCCGCAATTCCCGAAATTTGCGAGATGTGCTGAGTTGTGCTAGGCGAGCACAGGAAATTTTTCCTCTCAGAAATCTCGCGCCGACCCACCCTTGCGCTCGTAAACATGGATCATTCCCCCCAATCGACACTCAAATTTCCAAAATTTCCGCAATTTCCGAAATGTGCGAGATGTGCTGAGTTGTGCTAGGCGAGCACATGAAATTTTTCCTCTTACAAATCTCGCGCCGACCCACCCTTGCGCTCGTAAACATGGATCATTCCCCCCGATCGACACTCAAATTTCAAAAATTTCCGCAATTTCCAAAATTTGCGAGTTGTGCTGAGTTGTGCTAGGCGAGCACATGAACTTTTTCCTCTCACAAATGTCGCCACGACCCACCCTTGCGCTCGTAAACATGGATCTTTCCCCCCAACCGACACTCAAATTTCCAAAATTTCCGCAACTTCCAAAATTTGCGAGTTGTGCTGAGTTGTGCTAGGCGAGCACATAAACTTGTTTCCCTCACAAATCTCGCTCCGACTCACCCTCGCGCTCGTAAGCATGGATCTTCGCCCCCAACAGACACTCAAATTTCAAAAATTTCCGCAATTTCCAAAATTTGCGAGTTGTGCTGAGTTGTGCTAGGCGAGCACATGAACTTTTTCCTCTCACAAATGTCGCCACGACCCACCCTTGCGCTCGTAAACATGGATCTTTCCCCCCAACCGACACTCAAATTTCCAAAATTTCCGCAACTTCCAAAATTTGCGAGTTGTGCTGAGTTGTGCTAGGCGAGCACATAAACTTGTTTCCCTCACAAATCTCGCTCCGACTCACCCTTGCGCTCGTAAGCATGGATCTTCGCCCCCAACAGACACTCAAATTTCCAAAATTTCCGTATTTTCCAAAACTGGCCAGTTGTGCTGAGTTGTGCTGGGCGAGCACATGAACATTTTTCTCTTACAAATTTCGCGCCGACCCACCCTTGCGCTCGTAAACATGGATCTTTCCCTCCAACCGACACTCAAATTTCCAAAATTTCCGCACTTTCCAAAATTTGTGAGTTGTGCTGAGTTGTGCTAGGCAAGCACATGAACTTTTCCCCCTCACAATTCTCGCTCCGACCCACCCTTGCGCTCGTAAACATGGATCTTTCCCCCCACCAGACACTCAAATTTCCAAAATTTCCGCAATTTCCAAAATTTGCGACTTGTGCTGAGTTGTGCTAGGCAAGCACATAAACTTTTTCCTGTTACATATCTCGCTCCGACGCACCCTTGCGCTCGTAAACATGGATCTTTCCCCCCAACCGACACTCAAATTTCCAAAATTTCCGCAATTTCCAAATTTTGCGAGATGTGCTGAGTTGTGCTAGGCGAGCACATAAACTTTTTCCTCTTACAAATCTCGCTCCGACCCACCCTCGCACTCGTAAGCATGGATCATTCCCCCCAATCGACACTCAAATTTCCAAAATTTCCGCAATTTCCGAAATTTGCGAGTTGTGCTGAGTTGTGCTAGGCGAGAACATGAACTTTTTCCCCTTACAAATCTCGCTCCGACCCACCCTTGCGCTCGTAAACATGGATCTTTCCCCCTCAACCGACACTCAAATTTCCAAAATTTCCGCAATTTCCAAATTTTGCGAGTTGTGCTGAGTTGTGCTAGGCGAGCACAAAAACTTTTTCCTCTCACAAATCTCGCTCCGACCCACCCTTGCGCTCGTAAGCATGGATCTTCGCCCCCGACAGACACTCAAATTTTCAAAATTTCCGCGATTTCCAAAATTTGCGAATTGTGCTGAGTTGTGCTAGGCGAGCACATGAACTTTTTCCCCTTACAAATCTCGCTCCCACCCACCCTTGCGCTCGTAAACATGGATCATTCCCCGCAATCGACACTCAAATTTCCAAAATTTCCGCAATTTCCGAAATTTGCGAGATGTGCTGAGTTGTGCTAGGCGAGCACATCAACTTTTTCTTCTCACAAATCTCGCTCCGACTCACCCTTGCGCTCGTAAGCATGGATCTTCGCCCCCAACAGACACTCAAATTTCCAAAATTTCCGTATTTTCCAAAACTGGGGAGTTGTCCTGAGTTGCGCTGGGCGAGCACATGAACATTTTTCTCTTACAAATCTCGCGCCGACCCACCCTTGCGCTCGTAAACATGGATCATTCCCCCCAATCGACACTCAAATTTCCAAAATTTCCGCAATTTCCAAAATTTGCGACTTGTGCTGAGTTGTGCTAGGCAAGCACATAAACTTTTTCCTGTTACATATCTCGCTCCGACGCACCCTTGCGCTCGTAAACATGGATCATTCCCCCCAGCCGACACTCAAATTTCAAAAATTTCCGCAATTTCCAAACTTTGCGAAATGTGCTGAGTTGTGCTAGGCGAGCACAAAAACTTTTTCCTCTCACAAATCTCGCTCCGACCCACCCTTGCGCTCGTAAGCATGGATCTTCGCCCCCGACAGACACTCAAATTTTCAAAATTTCCGCGATTTCCAAAATTTGCGAATTGTGCTGAGTTGTGCTAGGCGAGCACATGAACTTTTTCCCCTTACAAATCTCGCTCCCACCCACCCTTGCGCTCGTAAACATGGATCATTCCCCGCAATCGACACTCAAATTTCCAAAATTTCCGCAATTTCCGAAATTTGCGAGATGTGCTGAGTTGTGCTAGGCGAGCACATCAACTTTTTCTTCTCACAAATCTCGCTCCGACTCACCCTTGCGCTCGTAAGCATGGATCTTCGCCCCCAACAGACACTCAAATTTCCAAAATTTCCGTATTTTCCAAAACTGGCGAGTTGTTCTGAGTTGCGCTGGGCGAGCACATGAACATTTTTCTCTTACAAATCTCGCGCCGACCCACCCTTGCGCTCGTAAACATGGATCATTCCCCCCAATCGACACTCAAATTTCCAAAATTTCCGCAATTTCCAAAATTTGCGACTTGTGCTGAGTTGTGCTAGGCAAGCACATAAACTTTTTCCTGTTACATATCTCGCTCCGACGCACCCTTGCGCTCGTAAACATGGATCTTTCCCCCCAACCGACACTCAAATTTCCAAAATTTCCGCAATTTCCAAATTTCGCGAGATGTGCTGAGTTGTGCTAGGCGAGCACATAAACTTTTTCCTCTTACAAATCTTGCTCCGACCCACCCTTGCGCTCGTAAACATGGATCTTTCCCCCCAGCCGACACTCAAATTTCCAAAATTTCCGCAATTTCCACAATTTGCGAGTTGTGCTGAGTTGTGCTATGCTAGCACATGAACTTTTTCCTCTTACAAATCTCGCTCCGACCCACCCTTGCGCTCGTAAACATGGATCTTTCCCCCCAACCGACACTCAAATTTCCAAAATTTCCGCAATTTCCGAAATTTGCGAGTTGTGCTGAGTCGTGCTAGGCGAGCACATGAACTTTTTCCCCTCACGAATCTCGCCCCGACCCACCCTTGCGCTCGTAAACATGGATCTTTCCCCCCAACCGACACTCAAATTTCCAAAATTTCCGCAATTTCCAAAATTTGCGAGTTGTGCTGAGTTTTGCTATCCTAGCACATGAACTTTTTCATCTTACAAATCTCGTCCGACCCACCCTTGCGCTCGTAAGCATGGTTCTTCGCCCCCAACAGACACTCAAATTTCCAAAATTTCCGCTATTTCCAAAATTTGCAAGATGTGCTGAGTTGTGCTAGGCGGGCACATGAACTTTTCCTCTTTACAAATCTCGCTGCGACCCTCCCTTGCGCTCGTAAACATGGATCTTTCTCTCCAACCGACACTCAAATTTCCAAAATTTCCGCAATTTCCAAAATTTGCGAGCTGTGCTGAGTTGTGCTAGGCGAGCACATCAACTTTTTCCTCTCACAAATCTCGCTCCGACTCACCCTTGCGCTCGTAAGCATGGATCTTCGCCACCAACAGACACTCAAATTTCCAAAATTTCCGTATTTTCCAAAACTGGCGAGTTGTGCTGAGTTGCGCTGGGCGAGCACATGAACATTTTTCTCTTACAAATCTCGCGCCGACCCACCCTTGCGCTCGTCAACATGGATCATTCCCACCAATCGACACTCAAATTTCCAAAATTTCCGCAATTTCCGAAATTTGCGAGTTGTGCTGAGTTGTGCTAGGCGAGCAAATGAACTTTGTCCTCTTACAAATCTTGCTCCGACCCACCCTTGCGCTCGTAAACATGGATCTTTCCCCCCAGCCGACACTCAAATTTCCAAAATTTCCGCAATTTTCAAATTTTGCGAGATGTGCTGAGTTGTGCTAGGCGAGCACATAAACTTTTTTCTCTTACAAATCTCGCTCCGACCCACCCTCGCACTCGTAAGCATGGATCTTCGCCCCCAACAGACACTCAAATTCCCAAAATTTCCGCATTTTCCAAAATTTGCGAGATGGGCTGAGTTGTGCTAGGCGAGCACATGAAATTTTTCCTCTTACAAATCTCGCGCTGACTCACCCTTGCGCTCGTAAACATGGATCATTCCCCCCAATCGACACTCAAATTTCCAAAATTTCCGCAATTTCCGAAATTTGCGAGTTGTGCTGAGTTGTGCTAGGCGAGCACATGAACTTTTTCCTCTTACAAATCTCGCTCCGACCCACCCTTGCGCTCGTAAACATGGATCTTTCCCCCCAAGCGACACTCAAATTTCCAAAATTTCCGCAATTTCCAAATTTTGCGAGTCGTGCTGAGTTGCGCTAGGCGAGCACATAAACTTTTTCCCCTCACAAATCTCGCTCCGACCCACCCTTACGCTCGTAAGCATGGATCTTCGCCCCCAACAGACAATCAAATTTCCAAAATTACCGCAATTTTCAAAATTTGCGAGATGTGCTGAGTTGTACTAGGCGAGCACATAAACTTTTTCCTCTCACAAATCTCGCTCCGACCCACCTGTAGCGTCACACGCGGACACCGTCTTATGTGACTAGTTTGTTTAAGGATTATGTTGTGGGAGTTGAAATAAATCTGTTGGTTGAATGAGTGTTTAATGTTGATAAAAGTTTGCATATATTCTTTAGAACACTTAACACTAAATACAATAAGTTTAATTGAGAGATGGATGTCGATTTATAGAATGAAATGAAATGGTTAACGGATATACGGACTAATGTACTCAGTTGAATTGTATTGATTGGCTTGTTGTTGATTTTGTTCTAAGTTCTGACTCGAATGTTAATAGAGGGTTTGAAGTTGGGTAGTTAAGATTTGTTAGGTGTTTCAGGTTTGATAGATGAGTTTGTACTGATTTCAAAATGTCTAGAGGTCATAGTTGTTGGCTCTCATGGGAGTGTCGAGAGATTTTGAATAAGGGTAGGAAACTGTTGTTTGGCT